>LR738709.1:317411786-317478233 GCA_902687465.1 Secale cereale
GCTGATTTTTTATATAATTTTTCCGGATTTTTCCTGGCAGTTCTCGTAACGTGAAAACCTGAAATACAAAAACAGCCGAAAACAGAAACTGGCACTGGGGTGCACTGGATTAGTAAGTTAGTCCAAATATGATCAAAAGTGTATGGAAGTGTATGAATATCATAGCAATATCACCCAAAAGTGGCATGGAGCAAGCAGAAATTATAGATACGTTTTGGACGTATCACTGTGTTGCATCACCCTTTCCTCTTCGAGAGAATACAACGCAAGCTCGAGAAGTTGCACGCACACACAAACGACTGCCAACCGTGCTCCAGGAACACGCGACCCGAGTGAGCAACGTCGACCTCCACCCAGGACGCACCACTGTCGCAACCGTCGGCCTGCAGCCAGAGGCCGCCGGGGCCTCCAGCTGGTAGCACGTTGCCGAACGAGCGGGGGATCCAGAGCCACAATCCGCCAGGCTTCTCCGCCCTCACCACGAACTCCGACGACACATCGAAGGAGTGGAGCTGCGGGCGCGGAGGACGCGCGACCGCCAAACGCCGCCTCGCGCCTCCTCCCCCACCGCGGCCATGACCACCTTCGCTGCGAGAAGAGGCACCGCGCCTCCCACCGGCGACCGCGTCGGGACTCGGAAGGCCGCGCCCGCTCCCTCGAGGAGCCGCCGCGGGCGCAGCGGCATACTTGCGGGGGCGGCCGTGGCCCCTCTTCAACGACAGCGAAGCCAAATCCTTCGGGGCCTTCCCCTTTTCCACGGCGGACGGCTTCATCGGTGGCGCCACGAAGACCTCGCGGCAAGAAGAAGAGCGAGGAGCGAACAGGGAGGAAGATGGCGCTGGCTTGAAGATGGCTTGGGGGCTCCCCCCTACTCCCATTTATAGGAGAGAGGAGCCCAACCACCAGTCACTGGCGTCACAGCCATAACAACCTCGTCATCCGCGTCAGGGAGTTGTCAAGTCGCACGGTTGTCAAGACTGCGTGAGGAGCGGAGTCGCCACGTCCCGTCCAACCGTCACGCGCTAGCCTGGCCCGCAACCTTTTGGGGCCCGCGACGCTTCGTCCTCGACTAAGGCTTCGCCCTGAAGCCAACTCCGCGCGCGCCTTGGTCCCGGGGGCTACTGTTGGCGTCCTGGGAACCAGGGTACCCAGACTTGCATGTCTGCGGGCCACGACGCGCTCCCACTACGGCCTGGTACAACCCAGCTGATCGACTAGCTGCTTAAGACCCTCGCGAGGGGGCTAGACCTCGCGAGGAGAACGACGTCAAGACCCCCTCAGGAGCGGCCTCGGCTAGGTTGCTCCGGAGGGGCGGAGAATCCAAGGCCAAGCCTGCCTCAGGAGGAGGCAGTGACGCGAGCAGTGACGCACCGCGCCAGCAGGTGCCAGCGCGTGCCAGCGGTGTAGTTGCCGTTTTGGTGCAAAGGAGACAGCGCAGGCGCAGGTTCCCGAGGAGCGGGACAAATGTTTTTCCTTTGGTGCAACAAGACCGAAGACCGCAAGGACGACAGGGAGGATGTCACCACCGAGCCCACCACCGCGTCACCGCCTGATCCCTTTGCAGGCGAAGATCGCTTTTGTCAGGATAGGAACGTCCTTGTGTTCCCGCTCAAAATGTCCGTTGTGGGATCCCTTCCCGCCTAAACATTTCGGGGGAAGAGGACCCTGGCCACCTATATAAGTAGCTAGGGTCTCCACTATGGATAGAGGCGGATCAGATCCAGAGACTCCGCCTTCGCACAAAGGAGCAAGAGCCCTTGCCTCCTGACCCTCCTAAGCTCTCCTCCTGAGCACAGGAACCACTGTACTCATTCATACTCAAGCCCTCCCAAGGCTAATCCACCAAAGCAGGAATTAGGGTTTTACACCGCAAGGTGGCCTGAACCTGGGTAAATTCGTGTGTGTTTTACTTTTTGTTCGCTTGAATCTCTCCATCGGACGAGGGCGAGGCGCTAGGTAGACGTGAGTGGGAGAGATCTTCGTTCACGCCCCTATGTTCGAACTTCTTGGGTTTGCGGAGCCCGTAATCCGACAGCCGCGAAAGCCATCGAACACGGTCTCATATCTATCAGTCCGCGGCGTGGTCCGGACGCGATTTCTCTCGCAAACCGAAGACAAACCCGGGGGGCATTGCGGAAGTCCGGATGGATCTCATGCCCGCTTCTGACCATCCTGACCCACCAAAAAACCTTAATCCACCCCTCCCTGTGTTTTTCTTTCAATGCACACGCTGCTTACCGCGTCGTGTTCATGCCGGCCCAGAGCACGCGGATGCCGACATTGATGTCATGATGCAACCAAAGGGAGGGAGGGAGGCGGCGCTGACCGACGCGACCTGTCAGCAGCCGCTGCTTCAATACGGACATAGGTTCTCGAGGAACCAACTCCGGTCGCTACGCCGCATTGAAGCAGCTGGCCGGCCCTTCGTATGGCCTGCTCGTGGCTATATAAGTCGCTCCGACGCCGTCCATATCGCATCCTCCTCCTCTTCCCTTCTCCCCGCCTATCTCTATCCACATATTCGGCGATGGGCAAGTCCTGGGGTCGGCACCGGCACGCAGTTTCGTGGCGCCGCCGCCCTCGAACTTTGGGGCCATTGTCCTCATCGGCGGGTGGCTCCTCAATGAAGGCGGAGATCGTCATCTCCTGCGGCGACGAGGAGGACCACCATCCCCTGCTGTAGCAGTCCGTGCCAGCGGTACTTGGACAGGTCTATGCCTCCACCAATACGGAGTTCGAGGAGCAGATGGAGCTAATGCTCCATCCTCCGCCGTCCACATCAACGGCCCGACTCTCCCATGAGGGACGCTCCTCCTTGTAAAGCCGGAGCCGGCACCCTCTCCATGCCTACATAATTATCTGCCTCTTTTTAGTTGATTTTAAGTGTAACACACATACCCTAACAATCACCAGCGCAAAGAGACAAAGAATAATACTACTAAGGCTAGCAATTCTGAAATATTTGCTACGGATCACGCACAGGGGCGGCTGTGGTACCCTGCATCTAGCGTGCTAGGGTTTCTCCTGCCTGCCGTAGGCGGCGCTGCCGGTCTACTTCGTCTCTTGTGGTCTCAGGACCATGAAGGCGCGATGGTTCTCGACCCTTGCCGGCGGGAGGGATCCATTTTTTGATGTTTTTATATATAAAAAATTAGGGTTTGTGTCCTACTCAAAGATATAAGGTGACGGCGGCTCTCTATATATGAAATAAGGTCCTCTTCGCCTAGCCTCCGTTCCGGTTGGTGTTTCTAGCATTGTCGGAGGGCGTGTGGAGATCTTCGGCGGATCTCGTGGGATTCGGTCGGCGTTTGTCTTCGGTGGATCCATGTGGATCCAATCTCTGTCCGTCTGTGTTCGTGTGTCTATAGTTTGGATCCTTCCGATCTACACTTCTCTTTATCGGCGGCGGTTGCTGTTCAGGTGTGCTGGTCCTATGGAGGCTTAGCACGATCACTTTCTGGCTGTCTACTACAACAAGGTTTGCCCGACTCCGACGAGGAAGGGACGATGACATCGGCTCGCCTTCAGCTCACACCGGTGCTTATCGTCGTTGCTAGGCGGTCTACGGACATGGGTGTAATTTTTTTACTTCTGATGTTCTTTGTACCATCTTGACAGTTGATGAATAAATAAATAAAAATCTCGGGGAAAAAAAAATGAAACACCGTATGGCAGTTCCAGTATAGAACGATTTTATTGCTCGATACTCTGATCTCCAATCGAAGGAAACAATAATGTGAATCCACGTATATGTACAGCTGATGATCGTGATTGAGTGACTAACTAGAGTAGATAAGCACGATCGGATCTGCAACTTATGTAAGGTGCTGCCTGCTTATTATTAAGATTCCCCTGACCAGCTCATAAGAGAATGCATTCCCGATAGTTCAATCCGGAGCCTCCTTGATACTCTCTTTGTTATTTTAGCTACATTGCTTGATACTTGTGTGTGTAGCAGTTGGCACACCTGGCTAGTATTATTGCTCTAGATACGATTATGTGGCTTTCGCGGTTGAAAAAGTTGGCCACGAGTTTGTCAAAAGAGGTCGTTGTCTCAGATCCGGCTAGACTTCCAAGGCAGTGTCTTTGACTATATAGTTTTCTCAATAGACATGTTTGATTAATTTAGTGCTGAATAAGGGAGAACGGCGTTTTGGAGCTCGTTTTTTAAAAAAATTCAAAATTCAAAATTTTGGGTTTCAAAAAATCTGAAATAAATTGTACAAAGTATAAAAGGATCTGATGTGTATATCTGAAAATTTTGAGCATGAAATACACGGAGATGTGACCTGTGCAAAAAGAACAAATTGATGGACTTTTGAAATTTAATAGTACCATGTGTTGAAAAGTCACAAATTTGTCTTTTTTGCACAGCCCTAATTTCAACGTATTTTGTCCTGAAAATTTAGACACATGTGTGCTATGCTTACATGTATATCAGTATTTTTTTCAGAATTTTTTCAAATGTAAAAATATAAGTTTTGATGAATTTTGATATATTTTTTTCAAAAATCGTCCGAGCTCCAGAAGCAGTTTTCGTGAATAACACTTTTGTCTTCGCGTGCCCTTGTAATGTTCCAGGCAACTGAAAGGGTGTGCTTAGATCAGAGAAATAGCTCATCTACTAGGATTAGAGCAAGTTTAATAAGGCACAGTCAATGGACTGTAAGGATTAAAGTATTACATTTTTGCTATTTTGAATAAAAGGGAAGAGAAGTGAGAAATGAAGCGTGCTAGTCATATATTTATCAGTTTTGCTAGAACTCATCTAGATGAGATTTAATTTGGTCTCATTCATCTTTTATATTTATAGTAGTACTTCTTAGCGGTTGCAAATAAATACACCTTGCCTCCACCCATGACCCGTTAAGATGAGATCAGATCTTGATGCAAGCTGACCGCAACAGGGGTAGTGGTAAATACCACTAGGGGGCAGTACTGTTCCAGTGAATCCCATAGAATGTATGACCGATTAACTTAAGAACTGACCAATCCAACTGCAAAGTTATGCCTCAAATTTATTATTGATTCTCTGCATGTTGAGAAACAAATTAGTACTAAGCCATCTTCTCCAAGACTTAGGGCATGTACAATGGTTCTAGCTTAAGGATGCCACGTAAGATAAATGATGAGGTGGAGGAGAGAGAAATCATAAGAGAAGGCTTGTCTTAGCTTATTTAAGCAAAGACAAGAGATGATAGCTTAGCACAATTTGTCTCACCATGTTTTTAGGAATAACTAATTATTGAAGATAAGGCTAAGAGATGACCCATTGTAGACTTGTTTTTTTGTCATCTCTAATTTACATGCAAAACTTAAGATAAGACTATCTTAGCAACCATTGTACATGCCCTTAACAGGCAGTGGTTGAGCTTTGAAGATCTTTCCATTTCTCTATATACATATGTGCCAGCAGCCCATAATGGAAATTTCAAGGGCAATTGGGGATGGTAAAGTTTGAGCTAGACTCGTAATCTCATCACAGACTGAGATTCCTGTTTTTGTGTCCAAGAATAGAATCCCAACAACTTACAGCAAAAGGACAATCCCAGAAAAGGTGCAAAGTTGTTTCTTCATAATTAGTTTGGCAGAGCTCACAATTATATGATGGCACGTGAACTGATTTTCTCTCTAGGAGATTCCTTGTATTGACTCTGTCATGTAGCAGAAGCCAAAAAAAGATTTTGTATTTGAGCATAGCAACATTTTTTCCATATATTCTTGAAGGTGAGGCAATAGGCTCTCTTGAGGTTAACCTTTCATACATTTTGATTGAAGAATAGGAGCTGCCCCAAGGATAAGTCCATTTGTCAAGGGTGTTAGT
The DNA here is from genome assembly GCA_902687465.1 of Secale cereale. Taxonomy (NCBI): domain Eukaryota; kingdom Viridiplantae; phylum Streptophyta; class Magnoliopsida; order Poales; family Poaceae; genus Secale; species Secale cereale. The sequence goes on from LR738709.1 coordinate 317,417,611, forward strand.
TGGGTGAATGAGGGAGTCCTGGATTAAGGGGTCCTCGGGCTGCCGGCCCATAGCTTATGGGCCAGACTGATGGGCTGCTATGGAGCCAAGCTAGAGCGCAGACCCGCGGCCGGGTAAAAGATCTTCGAAGCCGTGGTGTGCCATCCAAGTCAAGATTAGGCATGACTTTTTCAACATGTTAACCGACTGAATGTAACCCTAACCCTATCGGTGTCTATAGAAACCAAAGGGTTTTAGTCTTTAGGGCTAGAACAACATCCAACACCCCCCTCAACCTAGGGGTTTAGCTCGCCTGATCTCGAGGTAGATCGACTCTGTAACCATATCATACACATCAAATACAATCAAGCATGACGTAGGGGTTTACCTCTTAGAGAGGGCCCGAACCTGGATAAACACCACGTTCTTCGTCCATTGTTCCCCATCGATCCTATATCCACAGCTCGGGACCCCCTACCCGAGATTCGCCGGTTTTGACACCGACATTGGTGCTTTCATTGAGAGTTCCGCTGTAGGGTCACCGAAGGATCGATGGCTCGATCAGTCGTCGGAGACCCCGTCCATGTCAGGGACATCTTTGTGCCCAGCCAGATCTTCATATTCGGCAGCAATACACTACGCGCCGATCCCACTGGTCGTCTTGACCAAATCGAAAATCTCCCCTGGTTGCGAAGCCAACTGGCGGAGCTTGGAGCCCATCGCCAGCCCTTGGGAAGGCCTCGCTCCTCCTAAATCCACAACCCTCGTGGAAGGACCCACCGGCCCTGAGGCATTGACCCCGGATCTGACAATCCTGAAGGGATCTAGCACTGTCCGGAGTCCGGCCGTAAAGCTCGAATCCTTCAGATTATCCGAAGAATCTCCCGCCGAATACTCGGAGGGCTCGGTTCCGACGAATACCTATTCGGTAAGCCACATGGTGGATCAATTCCACACCATAGGAATCTCCGTTAGCAGGCATGTGGCCTATGAACGGATCGAGCTTAAACCCGACAATAGAGAAATCAACACCTCTCCGGAAATGCACCTCATCACCACCGTCGAAGAGACCGCCGAATGGTCGCGACCTCCAAAGTTGAAGACGATATACATCCGGGTCTCTAGCCCGGAGGCGGGCACCAACAAAGACAAAAGCACGGAATCAGGTGATGTCTACTACGCAACCTTCTTCTTGTAGAAGTTGTTGGGCCTCCAAGTGCAGAGGTTTGTAGGACAGTAGCAAATTTCCCTCAAGTGGATGACCTAAGGTTTATCAATCCGGGGGAGGCGAAGGATGAAGATGATCTCTCTCAAGCAACCCTGCAACCAAATAACAAAGAGTCTCTTGTGTGCCCAACACACCTAGTACAATGGTAAATTGTATAGGTGCACTAGTTCGGTGAAGAGATGGTGATACAAGTGCAATATGGATGGTAGATATAGGTTTTTGTAATCTGAAAATATAAAAACAGCAAGGTAACTAAAGATACAAGTGAGCATAAACGGTGTTGCAATGATAGGAAACAAGGCCTAGGGTTCATACTTTCACTAGTGGAAGTTCTCTCAACAATAATAACATAACTGGATCATATAACTATCCCTCAACATGTAACAAAGAGTCACTCCAAAGTCACTAATAGCGGAGAACAAACGAAGAGATTATGGTAGGGTACAAAACCGCCTCAAAGTTATTCTTTCTGATCGATCTATTCAAGAGTCCGTAGTAAAATAACACAAAGCTATTATTTCCGTTCGATCTATCATAGAGTTCGTACTAGAATAACACCTTAAGACACAAATCAACCAAAACTCTAATGTCACCTAAATACTCCATTGTCACCTCAAGTATCCGTGGGCATGATTATACGATATGCATCACACAATCCAAGATTCATCTATTCAACCAACACAAAGTACTTCAAAGAATGCCCCAAAGTTTCTACTGGAGAGTCAAGACGAAAACGTGTGCCAACTCCTATGCATAGATTCCCAAGGTCACGGAACCCGCAAGTTGATCACCAAAACATACATCAAGTGAATCAATAGAATACCCCATTGTCACCACAGGTATCCCACGCAAGACATACATCAAGTGTTCTCAAATCCTTAAAGACTCAATCCAATAAGATAACTTCAAAGGGAAAACTCAATCCATTACAAGAGAGTAGAGGGGGAGAAACATCATAAGATCCAACTATAGTAGCAAATCTCGCGATACATCAAGATCGTGCCATCTCAAGAACACGAGATAGAGAGATCAAACACATAGCTACTGGTACATACCCTCAGCCCTGAGGGTGAACTACTCCCTCCTCGTCATGGAGAGCGCCGGGATGATGAAGATGGCCACCGAAGAGGGATTCCCCCCTCCGGCAGGGTGCCGGAACAGGGTCTAGATTGGTTTTCGGTGGCAACAGAGGCTTTCATCGGCGGAACTCCCGATGTAGGTTACTTTTCGGAGGTTTCAGTATTTATAGAATTTTTTGGCGTAGGGCACAAGTCAGGGGAGGTCTCCGGGCTGTCCACGAGATAGGAGGGCGCCACCACTTGGGGTGGGCGTGCCTCCCACCCTCATGGGCAGCCTGTGACTTGTTGGAAATATGCCCTAGAGGCAATAATAAAAGAGTTATTATTATATTTCTTTGTTCATGATAATCGTTTATTATCCATGCTATAATTGTATTGATTGGAAACTCAAATACATGTGTGGATAAATAGACAGACTTTGTGTCCCTAGTGAGCCTCTACAGGACTAGCTCGTTGATCAAAGATGACCGCGGTTTCCAGGTCATAGACATGAGTTGTCATTTGATAACGGGATCACATCATTAGGAGAATGATGTGATGGACGAGACCCAAACGTTAAACATAGCTTTTGATCGTGTCAGTTATCGCTATAGTTTTCTGCATGTCAAGTATAAGTTTCTATGACCATGAGATCATGTAACTCACTGACACCGTAGGAGTGCTTTGTGTGTGCCAAACGTCGCAACGTAACTGGGTGACTATAAAGGTACTCTACAGGTATCTCCGAGGGTGTCTGTTGAGTTGACATGGATCGAGACTGGGATTTGTCACTCCGTGTGACGGAGAGGTATCTCCGGGCCCACTCGGTAATACGTCATCTCAATGAGCTCAAAGTGACTAAGTAGTTGGTCACGAGATTATGTATTACGGTAACGAGTAAAGAGACTTGCCGGTAACGAGATTGAACTAGGTATAGAGATACCGACGATCGAATCTCGGGCAAGTAACATACCGACGAGACAAAGGGAATTGTATACGGGATTGCCTGAATCCTTGACATCGTGGTTCATCCGATGAGATCATCGAGAAACATGTGGGAACCAATATGGGTATCCAGATCCCGCTATTGGTTATTGACCTGGGAGTGTCTCGGTCATGTCTACATGGTTTCCGAACCCGCAGGGTCTACACACTTAAGGTTCGGTGACGCTAGGGTTGTTAGTGAGAAAAGTGCATGGTTACCGAAGGTTGTTCGGAGTCCCGGATGAGATCCCGGACATGACGAGGGTCTCCGGAATGGTCCGGAGACGAAGATTGATATATAGGATGAAAGGTTTCGGAGTCCGGAAGTGTTCCGGGGAGTATCGGGAAATCGGCGGATAACCGAAAGGGGTTTCGGGGGTCCCGGAAGGGGTTTCGGGCCTATTGGGCCACAAGGGGGGACACAACAGCCCTCATAGGGCTGTGCGCCCCCCCTGGGCCCTCTCCTCATGCGCAAGGGGAGGTGGCCCCCCCTAGGGCTGCCGCACCCCTATGGAGTAGGGGGCAAGGCACTTGGGGGGGGAAACCCTAGCCCCAGGGGGCGCCGCCCCCTTCCCCCTTGCCCTGGCCGCCGCCCCTAGGGGAAACCCTAGGGCGCCCCTCCCCTCTCCACCCCCCTATATATAGTGAGGCAAAGGGAGGGCAGCCAACACAAGTTCGTGCCTCGGTGCTGCCCTCCCTCTCCCATAACATCTTCTTCTCCCGCGGTGCTTAGGCGAAGCCCTGCTGGAATTCTTCTACACCATCACCACCACGCCGTCGTGCTGCCGGTTCTCCATCAACCTCTCCTCCACCCCTTGCTGGATCAAGAAGGAGGAGACGTCCCCGAGCCGTACGTGTGAAGAACGCGGAGGCACCGTTGCTTCGGTGCTTGGATCTTCAGCGATCTGAATCGCGGCGAGTACGACTCCATCAACCGCGTTCTTAACGCTTCCGCTTAGCGATCTACAAGGGTATGTGGATCCTACTCTCCCCTCGTAGTCGCATCTACTAGATTGATCTTGGTGAACGTAGAGAAAAAATTTAGTTTTCCATGCAACGTTCCCCATCAGTGGCATCATGAGCTAGGATCTTGCGTAGATGCTTTCTCGAGTAGAACACAAAAGGGTTTGTGGCGTTGATGTTTAAATTGCTGCCCTCCTTAGTCTTTCTTGATTCAGCGGTATTATGGGATGAAGCGGCCCGGACCAACTTTACATGTCCACGTACATGAGACCGGTTCCATCGACAGACATGTGACTTTTGTTGCATAAGATGGCTGGCGGGTGTCTGTCTCTCCTATCTTAGTTGAATCGGAATAGAACAAGGCGGTCCTTGTAGAAGGTTAAATAGCAACTTGAATATCACCGTTGTGGTTTTGCGTAGGTAAGAAGCGTTCTTGCTAGATACCCATAGCAGCCACGTAAAACATGCAACAACAAATTAGAGGACGTCTAACTTGTTTTTGCAGGGTATGTATGTGATATGATATGGCCAATGACATGATGAGATATATTTGATTTATGAGATGATCATGTTGTAATAGTTAATATCGACTTGCATGTCGATGCATACGGCAACCGGCAGGAGCCATAGGGTTGTCTTTAATTTTTGTATGACCTGCGTGTCAATCATTAAGCGCTTTGTAATGCTTTACTTTATCGCTAAACGGTAGCAATAGTAGTAAGAGCATGGTGGGCGCCGACAACCCCGATGGCGACACGATGATGGAGATCATGATGATGGGGATCATGGTGTGGCGCCGGTGACGATGGAGATCATGCCGGTGCTTTGGAGATGGAGATCAAAAGCACGAGTTGATGGCCATATCATGTCACTTATGATTTGCATGTGATGTTAATCCTTTTATGCATCTTATTTTGCTTAGGACGACGGTAGCATTATAAGATGATCCTTCACTAAAATTTCAAGATAAAATTGTGTTCCCCCCGAGTGTGCGCCGTTGCGAAGGTTCGTCGTTTCGAAGCACCACGTGATGATCGGGTCTGATAGACTCTACGTTCGCATACAACGGGTGCAAGCCAGTTTTGCACATGCAGAACACTCGGGTTAGACTTGACGAGCCTAGCATGTACAGACATGGCCTCGGAACACGGAGGACCGAAAGGTCGAGCATGAGTCATATAGTAGATATGATCAACATGTTGATGTTCACCATTGACACCACCTCATCTCACGTGATGATCGGACTTGGGTTGGTGAATTTGGATCATGTCACGCTCGAATGACCGGAGGGATGTCAATTTGAGTGGGAGTTATAATTAATTTGATTAGGTAATAACTCACTTATCATGAACAATAGTCTAAAATGTCTTTGCAAATTTTTTGTTGTAGATGGCTCGCGCAGTAGCTCCCCTGAATTTTAATGCGTTCCTAGAGAAAGCTAAACTGAAAGATGATGGGAGCAACTTTGTGGACTGGCTCCGCAATCTGAGGATCATCCTCACAGCTGCCCAAAAGGTTTATGTCCTAAATGCACCGCTAGGTGACCCCCCCGCTCCTACAGCCCCTGCAGACGTTTTGAACGTCTGGCAGACGCGTTCGGATGACTATTCGATAGTGCAGTGTGCCATGTTGTACGGCTTGGAAGGAGGACTTCAAAGGCGTTTTGAACGTCATGGTGCATATGAGATGTACCAGGAGTTGAAATTCATCTTTGAAAAGAATGCTAAGATCGAGAGGTATGAGACCACCGATAAATTCTTTGCTTGCAAGATGGAGGAGAATTCGTCTGTCAGTGAGCACTTACTGAAGATGTCTGGGTACTATACCCGCATAGCTGATCTGGGACTTGTGTTCCCGGATGAGGCTATCATTGACAGAATTCTCCAGTCACTCCCTCCAAGCTACAAGAGCTTCGTGCAGCAGTATAACATGCAAGGGATGAACAAGACCATCGCCGAGCTGTTTTCGATGCTGAAAGTCGCTGAGGCAGACATCCAGAAGGAGTATCAAGTGTTGATGGTCAATAAAACCACCAGTTTCAAGAAGAATGGCAAGGGCAAGAAGGGTAACTCTAAGAAGGGTGGCAAAGCAGTTGCTAATCCAGTGAAGAAACCCAAGGCTGGGCCCAAGCCAGAGACTGAGTGTTTCTATTGCAAGGGGAACGGCCACTGGAAGCGGAACTGCCCCAAGTATCTGGCGGACAAGAAGGGGGCCAACAACAACAAAGGTATATGTGATATACATGTTATTGATGTGTACCTTACCAACTCTCGTTGTAGTGCCTGGGTATTCGATACCGGTTCGGTTGCTCACATTTGCAACTCTAAACAGGAACTGCGGAATAAACGAAGGCTGGCGAAGGACGAAGTGACGATGCGCGTGGGAAATGGTTCCAAGGTTGATGTGATCGCCGTCGGCACGCTCGCTCTTCGATTACCATCGGGATTAGTTATGAACCTGAATAATTGTTATTTAGTGCCTGCGTTAAGCATGAACATTATATCTGGATCTTGTTTATTGCGAGACGGTTACTCATTTAAGTCAGAGAATAATGGTTGTTCTATTTATATGAGTAATATCTTTTATGGTCATGCACCCGAAGTTAGGGGTTTATTCTTATTGAATCTCGATAGTGATGATACACATGTCCATAACATTGATGCCAAAAGATGTAGAGTTGATAATGATAATACCACTTTCTTGTGGCACTGCCGTCTGGGTCATATCGGCGTGAAACGCATGAGGAAGATCCATGCTGATGGACTTTTGGAGTCTCTTGATTTTGAATCACTTGACACGTGCGAGCCGTGCCTCATGGGCAAGATGACAAGGACCCCGTTTTCAGGGACAATGGAACGGGCAAGTGACTTATTGGAAATCATACATACTGATGTGTGCGGTCCGATGAGTGTAACGGCACGCGGTGGATATCGTTATTTTCTCACCTTCACTGACGACTTAAGTAGATATGGGTATATTTACTTGATGAAGCATAAGTCTGAAACTTTTGAAAAGTTCAAACAATTTCAGAGTGAAGTTGAAAATCATCGTAACAAGAAGATCAAATTCCTACGATCTGATCGAGGGGGAGAATATCTGAGTTATGAGTTTGGTGATCACTTAAGAAAATGTGGAATTGTTTCACAGTTGACGCCACCTGGAACACCACAGCGTAATGGTGTGTCCGAACGTCGTAATCGAACCCTATTAGATATGGTGCGTTCTATGATGTCTCTTGCCGATTTGCCACTATCGTTTTGGGGATATGCGTTAGAGACAGCTGCATTCACTTTAAATAGGGCTCCATCTAAGTCCGTTGAGACAACACCGTATGAACTATGGTTTAGTAAGAAACCGAAGTTGTCTTTTCTCAAGGTTTGGGGTTGCGATGCTTATGTCAAAAGGCTTCAGCCAGAAAAGCTCGAACCCAAAGCGGACAAATGTGTCTTCATAGGATACCCAAAAGAAACTGTTGGGTACACCTTCTATCTCAGATCCGAAGGCAAAGTGTTTGTCGCTAAGAACGGGTCCTTTCTCGAGAAGGAGTTTCTCTCGAAAGAATTGAGTGGGAGGAAGGTAGAACTTGATGAGGTTATTGAACCTCTGCTTCAACCAGAAAGTAGCGCAGCGCAGAAAGATGTTTTTGTGGAGCCTGCAGAGGTTGAAGAGGAAGCAAATGATGATGATCAAGAAGCTTCTGATCAAGTTACTACCGAACCTCGTAGGTCGACAAGGGTACGCACTGCACCTGAGTGGTACGGTAACCCTGTCTTGGAGGTCATGTTGTTAGACAACGGTGAACCTACGAGCTATGGAGAAGCGATGGTGGGCCCAGGTTCCGACAAATGGTTAGAGGCCATGAAATCCGAGATGGGATCCATGTATGAAAACAAAGTATGGACTTTGGAAGTATTACCTGAAGGGCGGAAGGCCATTCAGAATAAATGGATTTTTAAGAGGAAGACGGACGCTGACGGTAATGTCACCGTGTATAAAGCTCGACTTGTGGCAAAGGGTTTTTCACAAGTTCAAGGGATTGACTACGATGAGACTTTCTCACCCGTAGCGATGCTTAAATCCGTCCGAATCATGTTAGCAATAGCTGCATATTTCGATTATGAAATTTGGCAGATGGATGTCAAGACAGCGTTCCTTAACGGTTTTCTTAAGGAAGAGTTGTATATGATGCAACCAGAAGGTTTTGTCGATCTAGAGAATGCTGACAAAGTATGCAGGCTCCAGCGTTCCATTTATGGGCTGGTGCAAGCATCTCGGAGTTGGAATCTTCGCTTTGATGAGGTGATCAAAGCGTTTGGGTTTATACAAGTTTACAATGAAGCTTGTATTTACAAGAAAGTGAGTGGGAGCTCTATAGCGTTTCTAATATTATATGTGGATGACATATTGCTGATTGGAAACAATATAGAATTTTTGGATAGCGTGAAGGGGTATTTGAACAAGAGTTTTTCGATGAAGGATCTCGGTGAAGCTGCTTTCATATTGGGCATCAAGATCTATAGAGATAGATCAAGACGCTTGATAGGACTTTCACAAAGTACATACCTTGATAAAGTTTTGAAGAAGTTCAAAATGGATCAATCCAAGAAGGGGTTCTTGCCGGTATTGCAAGGTACAAAGTTGAGTAAGACTCAATGCCCAGTGACTGCGGAATATAGAGAAAAGATGAGTGTCGTCCCCTATGCTTCAGCCATAGGCTCTATCATGTATGCAATGCTGTGCACAAGACCAGATGTCAGCCTTGCCATAAGTATGGCCGGAAGGTTTCAAAGTAATCCTGGTATGGATCACTGGACAGCGGTCAAGAATATCCTAAAGTACCTGAAAAGGACTAAGGAGATGTTTCTCGTTTATGGAGGTGATCAAGAGCTCGTCGTAAAGGGTTACGTCGATGCAAGCTTTGACACTGATTCGGATGACTCTAAGTCTCAAACCGGATACGTATATATTCTCAACGGGGGAGCGGTAAGCTGGTGCAGTTCCAAGCAGAGCGTGGTAGCTGATTCTACATGTGAAGCGGAGTATATAGCTGCCTCGGAGGCGGCAAAGGAAGGTGTCTGGATGAAGGAGTTCATGACAGATCTTGGAGTTGTGCCTAGTGCACTGAACCCAATGACTCTGTTCTGTGACAACACTGGTGCCATTGCTCTAGCCAAGGAACCAAGGTTTCACAAGAGGACCAGACACATAAAGCGACGCTTCAATTCCATCCGCGATTCAGTCAAGGAGGAGGACATAAACATTTGCAAAGTACACACGGATTTGAATGTTGCAGATCCGTTGACTAAGCCTCTTCCACGGGCTAAGCACGATCAACACCAAGACTCTATGGGTGTTAGATTCATTACCTTGTAATGCTAGATTATTGACTCTAGTGCAAGTGGGAGACTGTTGGAAATATGCCCTAGAGGCAATAATAAAAGAGTTATTATTATATTTCCTTGTTCATGATAATCGTTTATTATCCATGCTATAACTGTATTGATTGGAAACTCAGATACATGTGTGGATGAATAGACAGACTTTGTGTCCCTAGTGAGCCTCTACAGGACTAGCTCGTTGATCAAAGATGACCGCGGTTTCCAGGTCATAGACATGAGTTGTCATTTGATAACGGGATCACATCATTAGGAGAATGATGTGATGGACGAGACCCAAACATTAAACATAGCTTTTGATCGTGTCAGTTATCGCTATAGTTTTCTGCATGTCAAGTATAAGTTCCTATGACCATGAGATCATGTAACTCACTGACACCGTAGGAGTGCTTTGTGTGTGCCAAACGTCACAACGTAACTGGGTGACTATAAAGGTACTCTACAGGTATCTCCGAGGGTGTCTGTTGAGTTGACATGGATCGAGACTGGGATTTGTCACTCCGTGTGACGGAGAGGTATCTCCGGGCCCACTCGGTAATACGTCATCTCAATGAGCTCAAAGTGACTAAGTAGTTGGTCACGGGATTATGTATTACGGTAACGAGTAAAGAGACTTGCCGGTAACGAGATTGAACTAGGTATAGAAATACCGACGATCGAATCTCGGGCAAGTAACATACCGACGAGACAAAGGGAATTGTATACGGGATTGCCTGAATCCTTGACATCGTGGTTCATCCGATGAGATCATCGAGAAACATGTGGGAACCAATATGGGTATCCAGATCCCGCTATTGGTTATTGACCTGGGAGTGTCTCGGTCATGTCTACATGGTTTCCGAACCCGCAGGGTCTACACACTTAAGGTTCGGTGACGCTAGGGTTGTTAGTGAGAAAAGTGCATGGTTACCGAAGGTTGTTCGGAGTCCCGGATGAGATCCCGGACATGACGAGGGTCTCCGGAATGGTCCGGAGACGAAGATTGATATATAGGATGAAAGGTTTCGGAGTCCGGAAGTGTTCCGGGGAGTATCGGGAAATCGGCGGATAACCGAAAGGGGTTTCGGGGGTCCCGGAAGGGGTTTCGGGCCTATTGGGCCACAAGGGGGGACACAACAGCCCTCATAGGGCTGTGCGCCCCCCCTGGGTCCTCTCCTCATGCGCAAGGGGAGGTGGCCCCCCCTAGGGCTGCCGCACCCCTATGGAGTAGGGGGCAAGGCACTTGGGGGGGGGAAACCCTAGCCCCAGGGGGCGCCGCCCCCTTCCCCCTTGCCCTGGCCGCCGCCCCTAGGGGAAACCCTAGGGCGCCCCTCCCCTCTCCACCCCCCTATATATAGTGAGGCAAAGGGAGGGCAGCCAACACAAGTTCGTGCCTCGGTGCTGCCCTCCCTCTCCCATAACATCTTCTTCTCCCGCGGTGCTTAGGCGAAGCCCTGCTGGAATTCTTCTACACCATCACCACCACGCCGTCGTGCTGCCGGTTCTCCATCAACCTCTCCTCCACCCCTTGCTGGATCAAGAAGGAGGAGACGTCCCCGAGCCGTACGTGTGAAGAACGCGGAGGCACCGTTGCTTCGGTGCTTGGATCTTCAGCGATCTGAATCGCGGCGAGTACGACTCCATCAACCGCGTTCTTAACGCTTCCGCTTAGCGATCTACAAGGGTATGTGGATCCTACTCTCCCCTCGTAGTTGCATCTACTAGATTGATCTTGGTGAACGTAGAGAAAATTTTTGTTTTCCATGCAACGTTCCCCAACATGACTCTCCTGGCCCAACTCTTTTACTTTGGGGGCTTCTTTTGGTCCATAAAAAATCATCAAAAATTGGCTCGTCAATTGGACTCTGTTTGGTATTCCTTTTCTGTAAAACTCAAAAACAAGGAAAAACATAAACTGGCACTGGGCTCTCGGTTAATAGGTTAGTCCCAAAAATCATATAAAAGTGTATATAAAAGCACATAAAACATCCTAGAAGGATAATATAATAGCATGGAACAATACAAAATTATAGATACGTTGGAGACGTATCAAGCATCCCCACGCTTAATTCCTGCTCGTCCTCGAGTAGGTAAATGATAAAAAGAGAATTTTTGATGTGGAATGCTAACCAACATAATTCTCAATGTAATTCTCTTTATTGTGGCGTGAATGTTCAGATCCGAAAGATTCAAGACAAAAGTCTATGTTGACATAAGAATAATAATACTTCAAGCATACTAACAAAGCAATCATGTCGTCTCAAAATAACATGGCCAAAAAAGTTATCCCTACAAAATCATATAGTCTGGCCATGCTCCCTATTCATCACACAAAATATTCATATCATGCACAACCCCGGTTTCAACCAACCAATTGTTTTCATACTCAATTTTTTCAAACCTTTCAACTTTCACGCAATACATGAGCGTGAGCCATGGATATAGCACTATAGGTGGAATAGAGTGGTGGTTGTGGAGAAGACAAAAAGGAGGAAGATAGTCTCACATCGACTAGGCGTATCAAAGGGCTATGGAGATGCCCATCAATAGATATCAATGTGAGTGAGTAGGGATTGCCATGCAACGGATGCACTAGAGCTATAAATGTATGAAAGCCCAACAAAAGAAACTAAGTGGGTGTGCATCCAACTTGCTTGCTCATGAAGACCTAGGGCATTTGAGGAAGCCCATCGTTGGAATATACAAGCCAAGTTCTATAATGAAAATTCCCACTAGTATATGAATGTGACTAAGCATGAGACTCTCTATCAAGAAGAACATAGTGCTACTTTGAAGCACAAGTGTGGAAAAGGATAGTAGCATTGTCCCTTTTCTTTTCTTTTCTTTTCTTTCTTTTTCTTTTCTTTTTTTTGGGCCTTTTTTTTCTTTGGCCTTTCCTTATTTATTTTCTTATTTTTTTCTTTGGGACAATGCTCTAATAATGATGATCATCACACTTATATTGATTTACAACTCGATATTACAACTCGATACTAGAACAAAGTATGAATCTATATGAATGCCTCCGGAAGTGTACCGGGATGTGCAATAAATCAAGAGTGTCATGTATGAAAAATTATGCATGGTGGCTTTGCCACAAATACGATGTCAACTACATGATCATGCATGGCAATATGGCAATGATGAAGTGTGTCATAACAAGCGGAACGGTGGAAAGTTGCATGGCAATATATCTCGGAATGGCTATGGAAATGCCATGATAGGTACATATGGTGGCTATTTTGAGGAAGGTATATGGTGGGTGCATGGTACCGGCGAAAGTTGCGCGGTACAAGAGAGGCTAGCAATGGTGGAAGGGTGAGAGTGCGTATAATACATGGACTCAACATTAGTCATAAAGAACTCATATACTTATTGCAAAAATTTACGAGTCATCAAAACAAAGTAATCAACGCATGCTCCTAGGGGGGAGGTTGGTAGGAGTTAATCATCGCGCGCCCCCGACCTCCACACAAAGGTCGGCACTCAATAAATACCTCATGTTCTAACTTCGTCACATAGCGGTTCACCATATGTGCATGCTACGGGAATCACAAACTTTAACACAAGTATTACTCGAATTCATAATTACTACACTAGCATGACTCTAATATCACCATCCCCATATCTCAAAACAATCATCAAGTAACAAACTTCTCATCATACTCAATGCACTTTATATGAAAGTTTTTACTACATTCATCTTGGATGCCTATCATATTAGGACTAGTCTTATAACCAAAGCACATTACCATGCTATTATAAAATACTCTCAAAATAATATAAGTGAAGCATGAGAGTTCATCTATTTATTCAAAATAAAACCACCGCTGTGCTCTAAAAAGATATAAGTGAAGCACTAGAGCAAACGACAAACTACTCCAAAAGATATAAGTGAAGATCAATGAGTAGTTGAATAATTATGTAACTATGTGAAGACTCTCTAACATTTAAGAATTTAAGATCTTGGAATATTATTCAAACAACAAGCAAAACAAAATAAAACAAAATTGATGCTCCAATCAAAACACATATCATGTGGTGAATAAAAATATAGCATCGAGTAAAGTTACCGATGAACGAAGACGAAAGAGGGGATGCCTTCCCGGGGCATCCCCAAGCTTAGGCTTTTGGTTGTCCTTTAATTTTACCTTGGGGTGCCTTGGGCATCCCCAAGCTTAGTCTCTTGCCACTCCTTATTCCATAGTCCATCGAATCTTTACCCAAAACTTGAAAAATTCACAACACAAAACTCAACAGAAAACTCGTAAGCTCCGTTAGTATAAGAAAATAAAACCAAAATTTAGGCACTGTTGTGAACTCATTCTAAATTCATATTGGTGTAATATCTACTGTATTACAACTTCTCTATGATTCATACCCTCCAATACTACTCATAGATTCATCAAAATAAGCAAACAACACATAGAAAACAGAATCTGTCAAAAACAGAACAATCTGTAGCAATATGTAACTTTCAAATACTTATGTAACTCTAAAAATTCTGAAATAAATTGGTGGACGTGAGAAATTTGTCTATTAATCATCTTAAAAAAGAATCAACTAAAAATCACTCTCCAGTAAAAAATGGTAGCTAATCTTGTGAGCGCTAAAGTTTCTGTTTTTTACAGCATGATCGCATAAACTTCACACAAGTCTTCCCAAAGGATCTACTTGGCACAAACACTAATTAAAACACAAAACCACGTCTAAACATAAGCTATATGCAATATTTATTCCTAAACAGAAGCAAAAACAAAGAAAACAAAAATAAAGTTGGGTTGCCTCCCAACAAGCGCTATCGTTTAACACCCCTAGCTAGGCCTGATGATTTCAATGATGCTCACATAAAAGATAAGAATTGAAACATAAAGGGGGCATCATGAAGAATATGACTAGCACATTTAAGTCTAACCCACTTCCTATGCATAGGGATTTTGTGAGCAAACAACTTATGGGAACGATAATCAACTAGCATAGGAAGGGAAAACGAGCATAACTCTAGGATTTTAAGCACATCGAGAGGAAACTTGATATTATTGCAATTCCTACAAGCATATGATCCTCTCTCATAATAATTTTCAGTAGCATCATGAATGAATTCAACCATATAACGAGCACATAAAGCATTCTTTTCATGATCTTCTTGCATATAAATTTTACTACTCTCCACATAAGCAAAATTCTTCTCATCAATAGTAGGGGAGCAAACTCAACAAAATTACTATCATGTGAAGAATAATACAATTGAAAATTATAATCATGATTAAAAGTTTCATGGTTATCTTTATTCTTTATAGCATACGTGTCGTCACAATAATCATCATAGATATTAACTTTGTTCTCATAATCAATTGGAACCTCTTCCGAAATAGTGGATTCATCACTATATAAAGGCATGACCTCTCCGAATCCACTTTCATCAATATAATCATCATAAATAGGAGGCATGTTTTCATCATAATAAATTTTCTCATCAAAACTTGGGGGACTAAACATATCATCTTCATCAAACATAGCATCCCCAAGCGTGTGGCTTTGCATATCATTAGCATCATGGATATTCAAGGAATTTGTACTAATAACATTGCAATCAAGCTCATCATTCACATATTCTATGCCAAGCATTCTATGTAATTCTTCTTCTAGTACTTGAGCAAATTTTTCTTCCCATCATTTTCACGAAAGACATCAAAAAGATGAAGCATATGAGGTAACCTTAATTCCATTTTTTTGTAGTTTCCTTTTATGAACTAAACTAGTGATAAAACAAGAAACTAAAATATTCGATTGCAAGATCTAAAGATATATCTTCAAGCACTCACCTCCCCGGCAACGGTGCCAGAAAAGAAGCTTGATGTCTACTATGCAACCTTCGTCTTGTAGACGTTGTTGGGCCTCCAAGTGCAGAGGTTTGTAGGACAGTAGCAAATTTCCCTCAAGTGGATGACCTAAGGTTTATCAATCCGTGGGAGGCGTAGGATGAAGATGGTCTCTCTCAAGCAACCCTGCAACCAAATAACAAAGAGTCTCTTGTGTCCCCAACACACCCAATACAATGGTAAATTGTATAGGTGCACTCGTTTGGCGAAGAGATGGTGATACAAGTGCAATATGGATGGTAGATATAGGTTTTTGTAATATGAAAATATAAAAACAACAAGGTAACTAAAGATACAAGTGAGCATAAACGGTGTTGCAATGATAGGAAACAAGGCCTAGGGTTCATACTTTCACTAGTGGAAGTTCTCTCAACAATTATAACATAACTGGATCATATAGCTATCCCTCAACATGCAACAAAGAGTCACTCCAACGTCACTAATAGTGGAGAACAAACGAAGAGATTATGGTAGGGTATGAAACCACCTCAAAGTTATTCTTTCTGATCGATCTATTCAAGAGTCCGTAGTAAAATAACACAAAGCTATTCTTTTCGTTTGATCTATCATAGAGTTCGTACTAGAATAACACCTTAAGACACAAATCAACCAAAACCCTAATGTCATCTAGATACTGCATTGTCACCTCAAGTATCCGTGGGCATGATTATACGATATGCATCACACAATCTAAGATTCATCTATTCAACCAACACAAAGTACTTCAAAGAGTGCCCCAAAGTTTCTACCGGATAGTCAAGATGAAAACCTGTGCCAACCCCTATGCATAGATTCCCAAGGTCACAGAACCCGCAAGTTGATCACCAAATCATACATCAAGTGAATCAATAGAATACCCCATTGTCACCACAGGTATCCCACACAAGACATACATCAAGTGTTCTCAAATCCTTAAAGACTCGATCCAATAAGATAACTTCAAAGGGAAAACTCAATCCATTACAAGAGAGTAGAGGGGGAGAAACATCATAAGATCCAACTATAGTCACAAATCTCGCGATACATCAAGATCGTGCTATCTCAAGAACATGAGAGAGAGAGAGAGAGATCAAACACATAGGTACTGGTACATATCCTCAGCCCCGAGGGTGAACTACCCCCTCCTCGTCGTGGAGAGCGCCGAGATGATGAAGATGGCCACCGGAGAGGGATTCCCCCCTCCGGCAGGGTGCCAGAACAGGGTCTAGATTGGTTTTCGGTGGCAACAGAGGCTTTCAGCGGCGGAACTCCTGATCTAGGTTACTTTTCGGAGGTTTCAGTATTTATAGGATTTTTTGGCGTAGGGCACAAGTCTGGGGGGGGGGGGTCTCCGGGCTGTCCACGAGATAGGGGGGCGCCACCACTTGGGGTGGGCGCGCCCCCCACCCTCGTGGGAAGCCCGTGACTCTCCTGGCCCAACTCTTTTACTTCGGGTGCTTCTTTTGGTCCAGAAAAATCATCAAAAATTGGCTCGTCAATTGGACTCCGTTTGGTATTCCTTTTCTGTAAAACTCAAAAACAAGGAAAAAATAGAAACTGGCACTGGGCTCTAGGTTAATAGGTTAGTCCCAAAAATCATATAAAAGTGTATATAAAAACCCATAAAACATCCTAGAAGGATAATATAATAGCATGGAACAATAAAAAATTATAGATACATTGGAGACGTATCATCCGCCCACGATGCGGTGTCCGATCTCGAGCCGATTCAACTGTGCATGAACCTGAGTTCAAACACTGTGCGATCTGAGTCAGAACAGCCCGGACACGGTTCGTCGTCGCAGAACCGGACTCACCACAAACGGGAATGGCAAAAAAAAATCACCCACCTCCCACACCGAATACTCCCCAGACGCGGGAAGTACGAACGTATGGTACCTCATGTACGTAAAACAACAGCCTGAAAAGACAGTCCATCATTACTGGGCTAGATTTCTCCTGGTGAAAAACAAGATGACGGACTGCTGTGATAAAGAAGTAATCGAAGCCTTTTGGTTCACCTTCCAGGACGAAGGACCTAAATGCCCTCGCCCGTCGCCGAGTGCAAAGCTTCACCAAATTATCAGACATGGTATGCAAATACTGCGCCATGGAAAGCACTTGCAAGATGCAACAAATGCATATGGAGTCATTACCTACCATAGAACCCATAAAAACTCAAGCAAAACGAGCATATACACAATGATGGCCCAAGTACGAGCCCACTGAGAAGAAAAACAGGCCTAGATCGGTCCTGGATGAGCTGCTGGATAAACCATGCCCAATACACACAGCCTTGCTTAACACAAACCCAACCCACAAACGTCGAGCTTGCTGGGTGGGGAGGCAAGAGACCAAAAGTGGCGATACTATCCTGGGTCTCACACCCCCCGATAGGCGATCACCAACGCCACAAGCGGATCACAATGTTCTGACTGTCTATGAAATATTCTCTTCGAATAATCAAAAGAAAAAAGCCCTTTGTGAGCTCGTCCAGGTCTACCAAGTGACGGCCGCACAGTCGTGGGCAGACACAACTATCACCTTCGACTAGTAGTACGAGCCAAAGTCTCGACCCAACCACGCACCCGTCGCACTAGTCCTCGACCCCATAATCGACGGCTTGAGACTGATTGAAGTGATGATGGACAGGGGTAGCGGTCTGAACCTCCTTTACAAGGACACGCTTGACAAAATGCAGTTCAACAAATCTCGCGTCGAACACAGGTACACTACTTTCCTAGGGATTATTCTCGGGAGGCAGGCGCGATGTTCCGGACGCATAACTTTGCACATAGTGTTTGGCACTCCCAACAACTATAGATCCGAACCACTTTTATTCCACATTGTGCCCTTCCGCAGGGGATACCACGCCCTATTAGGACACGGGGCATTCTCAAAATTCCAAGTTGTACCACATTACGGGTACATGAAGCTCAAAATGCTAGCGCCTAACGGTGTGATTTCGCTCGCAAGCGATCCGAATAAAGCCCTCCGAGCGGAAAATAAAACAGCCTCGCTCGCCTTGGAGGCATTATCCGAGGCCCTCGCAGCCGAAGAATTTACATATCCCCGCACTACAGTCAACAGGGACGATGTGGTCCTCTATAAAAAGTAAAAATCCACGTCATTCAAACTAGCGGACAAAATAGTCAAATTCCAAGTGCACCCAACACACCCTAACAAAACAGCGTCTATGAGAGCACAATTGGACCCCGCAGTTCATGAACCATTGCGCGTGTTCTTGCGCGAAAACTGGGACATACTCGCCTGGCACCCTTCGGACATGCCACGCATCCCATGGAGGATGGTGGAACACAGCCTGAACATCATAAAGGGCTTCAAGCCAGTCAAACAGACACTACGCCGGTTTTTTGAACCCAAGCAACATGCCATGGGTGAAGAATTGGCAAACCTATTGGAGGCCAGATTCATTCGTGAAATCAAGCATCCTGAGTGGCTAGCAAATCTGGTCATGGTACCCAAGAAGGACAAGTCCTGGCGGCTCTGCGCCGAATTCAAGGATAAACAAGGCAAGCCCAAGGATCCCTTCCCCTTACCTCGCATAGATCAGATCATCGACGCCATCGACGAATATGACTCACTGTGCTTCCTTGATACAAACTTTGGATATAACCAAATAAAGATGGAGGAGTCCGACCAAGCCGCAACTGCGTTCATCACCCCCTGCGGGCCATTCTGCTTTAACACGATGCCTTTTGGGTTAATTAACGCGGGAGCCACATGCCACATACCAACGCATGATTCAAACATGCCTGGAAAACCAAATCGACAAAATGGTCAGGGCATATGTAGATGACGTGGTCATTAAAGCCAAAAAAGTCGATCAACTCATGGATGACCTTTGCTTCACCTTCGAAAATTTACGGGCCTACGATATACGACTCAACCCGGACAAATGCGTGTTCGAAGTCCCCACCGGCAAACAACTCGGGTTTATTGTCTCCCATGGAGAAATGGAGGCCAATCTGGCTAAAATCAAGGCCCTGTCCCAGCTAGCAATACCAACGGAGCTCAAACACGTTCAGAAGCTGGCAGGTTGCGTAGCGGTGTTAAGCCATTTCATCTCTCGCCTCGGTGATAAGGCACTACCACTCTACAGACTACTCAAAAATACCAAGAACTTCAATGGACCAACGAAGCAACTGCGACGCTGGAGGAAATCAAGACACTCATGGCAGGCAATCCCATATTAGCCGCACCAGGCGTCTGCGAGCCCATACTGCTGTATATATCAGCCACCAATCAAGTGGTGAGCGCGGTGCTCGCGGTAGAGCTGGAATCAGAAGGCCAGAAGTTCCAGGTTCAAAAACCATTCTACTATGTGTCAGAGGTCCTCACACCATGCAAATCCCGACACCCACACTACCAAAACATAGCATATACGGTCTTTATGGCATCACGAAAACTACGACACTACTTTCAAGAGTGTTCGGTGATAGTGGTATCCGAGGTACCCCTCAATGATATAATCAATAACAGGGACGCCACGGGTCACATTGCCAAATGGTCCATAGAGCTCCTTCCCTTCTAGATCGTATACAAACCGCCGAGCTATTAAATCTCAGGTGCTGGCCGATTTCATAGCTAAATGGACCGAGGCCGAACTCCCCCGGGAATACAGTACATATTCGCATTGGACAATGTACTTCGATGGCTCAAAAATGTTAGACGGACTGGGGGATGGAGTGATCCTTACATCCCCCATGGGCGACAATATTCAGTACGGCCTATAGATCATGTACACAGATTCCAACAACGCAGACGAATACAAAGCTCTACTACATGGTCTCCAGATGGCTACATCAATGGGTGTATGGCGCCTCGAAGTGAGGGAGGACTCAAACCTTGCCATATCTCAGGTCAACGGTGAATTCGACGCCAAAGACCCCAAAATGGTGGCATACAGAAACGCCGTCCTAAGGATTTCGGCCCAATTCGAGGGACTTGAATTCCATCATGTCGCTAGAGACAGTAATCAAGCTGCAGATGTCCTTGCCCACATGGGCGCCAAGCGCGAACTTGTTCCCAAAAACATATTCCTGGAAAGGCTCTTCTAGCCATCCATGACATGGCATGACGAGGTCAGCGGCACAACAGTCAATGAGCCCACCCAAATCGTCCCTTCCCCCAGAAATTGAGCTCGACGACCACATCATCGGCGGCCCCGCACTCGAGGAAACACCCTCGGCCCACGAAATCATGACCGTCATCGCCCCATGGACCAAACCCTTCCTCACCTACCTCCTGCGACAAGAACTTCCTAATGACCAGAGAGAGGCACGACGCATAGTCCGACGCACTAAAGCTTACAAGGTCCATGAGGGCGAGCTTTACAAAAGGAGCACTACACGGGTCCTCTAAAGGTGCATATCCAAAGAGGAGGAGCAACAACTCCTCATCGAGATACACACTGGCATGGGATGCCACCACGTGGCAGCCCAGGCCTTGGTGAACAAGGCTTTCTGAGAAGGGTTCTTCTGGCCAAATGCCTACGCGGACGCATGCACATATTAGTCCAACAATGCGTCAGGTGCCAGCTGTTTACAAACCAAATCCATATTCCCCCACGGCTCCTCGTAAAATACCAATAACTTGGCAGTTCGCGGTCTGGGGCTCGACATGGTCGGACCACTTAAAGGGGGGGACCAAGAAAATGAAGTATTTGCTGGTCATGGTCGACAAATTCACTAAGTGGATCGAAGCAAAGCCTGTTACCTCTGTAGAGTCTAGCCCATTCATGGACTTCTATCCGACGTCGTACACCATTATGGTGCCCCCCACAGTATACTTACTGATGATGGAACTAATTTTACCGCCCAGGAAGTCAAAGACTGGTGCGCTAAAATGGGCATAAAGCTCGACTACGCCTTAGTGTATCACCCACAACCCAATGGGCATGTAGAACAGGCCAACAAACTCATTATGAGCGTCATAAAGCCTCACTTGGTCCGCTCACTAAAATAATCGGACCGCCACTGGGTAGACGAGCTCGACTCCATGCTATGGGGCTGCGCACCATTCCGAATCGATCTACAAGATACACTCGGTTTTTTTGTTATATGGTGCAGAGGCAATCCTCCCATGTGATCTCATCCACGATGCACCTAGAGTGCGCACGTACGAAGAAAGGAAGGCTGAGTTGGATCGGCAGGACGACCTGGATGGCCTAGAAGGCGAACGAGACATAGCCCGGGCACGTTCTTCATTTTATCAGCAACAAGCACGTCGTTATCAAAATCGGGAACTGCGGGCAAGGACATACAATATGTGAGACATCATCCTCTGCGTCCCTGAGAAGCAGAAGCACAAGCTTTCTCCCAAATGGGAGGGCCCGTTCATTATAGAAGAAGTACTCGCAGGAGGAGCATACCACCTTCATTGCCTATCCGACGACCGCCTTGAACCAAACCCATGGAATGCGGCTCGGCTGAGGTGCGTCTACGCTTAGTCCGCTGTCGTCATCACCACTCTCTCCCTTCTTTCGTCTTTTACCTTATTTTCAAGGAGTTGTAACCTCCCATTTCAAGTGTTCGGATAAACCGAATCATGCTAGTCCCGTATTGTATACATCTTCAAATATAGGGCTGTGCATTTTGAAACCGAACCGAAAAACCATACCGAAAATAAACCGAACCGAACCAATTTTATGGTTTTTATGGTTTATGGTTTTGGTATGGTATGGAATTTTCATACCGATTTGAACTTTGGTTTTTATGGTATATACCGAAAAACCGAACGGTTAACCGAATAAACCGAAGTAAAAAATAAATTTATATTTCTTGAGACAAACAACCATACAAGTTGTCATTTTTCTTGTATATGAGTCAAATTCACTACTAAGCATGTACATTTTTCTTGTAACATAGTAATTTTTCTCTTTAAAAGATGCTAAGCACGTCCATAATCATTAAGGGATGAATATATGCATGCATATATACTTGTATATATAGTTATGTAATATTTATGTAAAATAGTATGTGTTTTGATTGGTTTTGAGTCATAAATTTGTAAATTATTATTATGTCATTTTCAAATTCGCGTCAACTTTGGTTTTTATGGTATATACCGAAACCATACCGAAATAATTTGGTATATACCAAAACCGAACCGTATTTTCATTTCATACCGTATTTACCGAAGTATTAATACCGTACAAACCGAAAAACCGTATAAACCAAACCATGTAAACCGAATAAACCGAACGCACAGAGTGATTCAAATGTAATACCCAACTTTTCCTAGGGGGCTCCTTCCAAAAAGGACAAATAATACAATCAATGCAAAACGCATTCAGCTTGTTTGCAGCCTTCCCATATCTCTCAAGCCACTATATGCACTTATTTGACTTAAGATCTTTGCAAAGCTGGGTTGCTTGGATCCTGTGATTACCCCTACATTCCTGATTGTTCGGCTAGGGAGTAAAGGGAGCACCACTGCGATTGTTACGATCGGGCCACCTAGGACCGTACCTCAGACGAGTGAAGCCGAAAGCTAGCATTCTTATAGAAAATAATAGGTTGGACTCAAGGGAAGTGAATATAACCATGCGCTTACAACCACCTTCTTGCTTGTGGTCTTAAAAACCACTAGTCTCCATCAATCATACATATCCAGACTAGCAGTTTATGGTCAACATATTATACCCGAAGAAAGGAACCCTTGGAGGAACTATTTTCTTCGGAAGATGTTTCTTACATAGAAAAGTAATATAACATGACTCTTCGCGCATGTTTCATTTGTTCGCACCAGATGGCCGGATTGCCTGGTTACCGGAGGTGTTCCCCTGTTACCCAAGGCACACAGTACAAAACACTTCCTGATCACTGGCCGGGAAGGTTGAAGCCGATGGCTGGTCAAGACAACATTTTTTAACGCGGATAGAGATGGTTCAATGTAAAGTACGTAGATACATAGAATTGCAAACACTAGTCTTGATCGACATTGTCTATCCAGATGTGTAAAGCACAAACCTTTTGAGAGTACCGAGGAGCAGGCATCACTTGATCATACACCAAGCTAAGGGGTATCTCTTGACCATCAGGCCCCGCTGGTCCAACTTGCGCCATATGCTCAGGGTCTAGCTTGGTAAAGTAGGTTTTTACCATCGCCCAGGCCTCAGGCGCTCCTTCCCGGCCGGTAGGCCGATATCTTCCACAATTCAAATCTTCGCCTTGCCCCTTTGAAGCAATCAGCCAGTTCGGCCATACTCTCGGGTGGCATTTCTGACGGCCATAATGCCTTGACCATGCTCTTCATGGCCTTCCGGGCTCTCTCGTGCGTTTGGGTCAGTTCTTTTAGAAGGTTTCCTCTGAAGGAACTGACCTCCTATTCGGGCTGCCCCGTCAGGAGACCTAACATCAGGCGTTGCATGTTCTTGTTAACAAGTTATGATTATACATGCCAATGTAAGTCAAATTTGCCACTTACCAAATATGCCATCTTTGAGTTTCAGGTTCTTTTCAAGGGCTTGCGCCAAATGAGATTTTAAACTCTTGTTTTCTTCGTTTTTTTGCTGAACCTCCACCTTGAGCCTGTTTTTCTCCTCATGACTTCGTGTCAAAACGCGTTTACCAGCCTTGTGTTGTGACTCCGCGCGCCACTGGGACTCTCTGGCCGCCTCCAGATCCTTCCGCAATTGGCTCATGGATTTGGTGACTAGATGGACAGCATGGTATCAATACGCAGGAAACACCTTACAGTTTTTAAGCATACTAAAGCTTTTCTACTTACCAGAAGTTTTGCTGGTAGCTTTCTTGGCTGCTTCCAGTTCGACTTTAGTATTGGCCAAGTATGCTCGGCTCAGCTCGATGTCTTCGGACAACTTGTTATTATGTTCCCTCACGGCGTGCAAAATCAAGATAATATAGATCCTTGACCCTATCGTCCCACCCAAATTAAGGCTTGGGGGCTACTAGGTTAGGAATCATGATCTGCTCTCGAGCCATTTAAATCTCGCACCTGCATCTTGGCAGAAAAAAGATTGGCGATCCCTTCAAGCCTTGTTCGGGCAGCTCTAAGGTACGCGTCCACCGAATTAAGTGCATTGAATTCCTGGTTGGTGAAGGCAGCATGAAATAAGGATTCCCTTCGGCGGCGATGGTTCATCACACTCTCAACTTCAGAATTGCTGATCGAGATGTCGTCTGGATCCTCCAAAGGTGCCCCCGCTGCTGCATGTTCGGCATGGCCCCTAGTTGGTGCCGGCCCAGGATTGGAACTGTGCCTTTACACGTTTTGTGTATCTTCGGATGGGCGTGGTGACGCTCTCCTTCCGCAGAATTAAACGAATGTCGGGTAAAGTAAATAAATCGACCCTTCTGATGATCTCCAACACTGCACCTTTGAGCCAAGGGGGCAGTCATTTCTGCTTCCGTGGTGGCCTTCCGCTTAGAAGCCCCACTACGGGTCGAGGTTCACACATCCCGAGCCCTTCCCGCAGTTGTTCGGCTCGCAGTGCGAGGACCCTTGGGAGTAGAAGTCAACACACTTGGGATGGCCCGAGATGAGCGCCCTGCTCGGGAAAAGCTCTTCTGTTCACTTACTATGGAGGAAGGAAGGGCCTTGGGGTGGTCGGCCGTCAAGGCAACCTTGGTGCCATCAAGGCTTTCCTGGTAAAAGGTCACGTCTTCAAAATCAATCGACGTCTCCGGATCATCGTGGTACCCCGGATCATCATCACGGGAATGACTCTCCGGTTGTGGGGAGGGGCAGCTGATGGACTCGACTTGACGTCTCCAACCCTATTTGAAGAAGAAACACATCCGTTCAATGTTCGGACAAGATCCTTGCATTGAAAAGTGAAGAACTAACGCTTACCCATTCTGTCGGATTATAGCTGGAATAGCCCTCGTGGGTTCCAGATCGAATAAAATCTTCCTCCTCCCCTTTGAAGATGTCGACTAGTATCCTGGCCAGGGTCGCCTGATTGTTCGGCCCTTGTCGCTTATGACGGGTCGCGTTGTTAGTACCATTGTAGCACCACATGGGATGCATCCTCTGCTGGAGGGGCTGTACGCATTAGGTTATGACAACAACCATCACATCGATCATAGTCAGTTTACTATGGCCTAGGAGCCAAATCTTAGCGGCCGGAGTGTGCACCTCCTCGCTATCCCTTTGGGATGGACTTTTGGGCCTCCAGTTGAATCGTTCTTCGGCGGAGCATTATAGTATTCAGGAAATCCCCTCCGAACTGGGTCTGACAAGAGAACGTCCTCGACATAAAACCATTCCGAGGTCCAGTCTTCGGGGTCCCAACGGGATATCCGGTCCCAGCTATCCGTCACACCTCGGCTCCGCCCACTTCAAATATTGTCCCTCCTCGGGTACGAGGGACAAGGCAGAAGTATTTCCTCCGAAGGTCAAAGTGGGCCGCACAACTGAAGAAAATCTCGTAGAGTGCCACAAAACAAGAAATATGCAATATGGATCCTGGGGTGAGGTGGTGGATCTGGATCCCGTAGAACTCAAGCAACCCCCGCAGGAAAGGGTGGATTGGAAAGCCTAGGCCTTGTAGAAGGAAGGGCACGAAACATACCCCCTCTTCCTTGCTTGGAGCAAGGGAGCTCTCGGCGAAGGCTTGGCCGTCCACAGAGATCAGTCCGGCATGGACGGAGACAAGATCTGCTGCGGGGAGATATCCTTGCCTCTGTAGATCGCTCAGTCGGAGGCGTGAGATAGAGCAGCTCGCCCAGTAGCCTGGGAGGGGACCGTGAGGTCGTGAGGATGAACCCGGGGCGTCGGTCATGGTGTCTGAAGTTTCTTCAGTGTTGGCTTATATGGAATGATGGGTTGGTTGTCACCCGTGCCTTTGGATCTATAAATAGGTGCGCTGTCCTAATCTGAAAGGACAGGTCCACAAAAAGGGGATTTGACTGTTTGCCTTCTGAAAAGGCGCACGACAGTCAAAATTTGTTGCTGCCCAGAGGAAAACATTAAACTACGATGGCCGCACCATGTTTCGACTGGGTTCTTCAGATTCCGGATTGTTAAAGACCAGCGGAGCCCGAATACAATGTTCACATGGATCAGGCTGGGCAGTGAGCCTTCGAGGTTGGTCCGGGTCCCGGATATTATTCGGCCTATGGAAATTGCTCCGGAAGATACAAGGAAATGATGGAGAACTCGCCTCGCATACCGAAGACCGTTGGATGTGCGGGTGCCGGACACAAGCCCTGGCGTTGGAGGCTAGTGGGGGGGCAACCGAGGGAGTCCTGGATTAAGGGGTCCTCGGGCTGCCGGCCCATTGCTTATGTGCCGGACCGGTGGGCTGCTATGGAGCCAAGCTAGAACGCGGACCCGTGGCCGGGTAGAAGATCTTCAGAGCCGTGGTGTGCCCTCTAAGTCAAGATTAGGCACGATCTTTCCTTCATTATAACCGACTGATTGTAACACTAACCCTATCGGTGTCTATATAAACTGAAGGGTTTTAGTCTTTAGGGCTAGAGAACATCCAACACCCCCTCAACCTAGGGTTAGCTCACTTGATCTCGAGGTAGATCGACTCTGTAACCATATCATACACACCGAATACAATCAAGCAGGACGTAGGGTTTTACCCCTTAGAGAGGGCCCAAACATGGGTAAACACTACGTTCTTCGTCCATTGTTCCCCATTGATCCTAGATCCAAAGCTCGGGACCCCCTAACCGAGATCTACCAGTTTTGACACTGATAACGAATTTCCCGAGTGATGAGCTGGAGATCTTGGAATTGTTGGTATGCTTGGGATGATAGTGGAGCGTGAAAGCTGGTGATGGAATCTATAGTCTGAATGAATTATTGTACTATCTTGTTTTCTTTGGTAGAGAAAGGGCACAACTCAGGGTACCTATCTTTAAATATGCCATGCCTCGAATTATCTTGCCAAAGAAAGATAGTAGATAGTGTTGCACATTGTCGGTGTCAAAACCGGCAGATCTCGGGTAGGGGGTCCCGAACTGTGCATGTGAGGATCGATGGTAAGAGGAGACAGGGGACACGATGTTTACCCAGGTTTGGGCCCTCTCGATCGAGGTAATACCCTACTTCCTGCTTGATTGATCTTGACGAATATGGGTTACAAGAGTTGATCTACCTCGAGATCGTAATGGCTAAACCCTAAAAGTCTAGCCTATGTGATTGCTATGATTCTCCTATTGTCTCTACGGACTAAACCCTCCGGTTTATATATGCACCGGAGGGACCTAGGGTTTCTACATGATCACCTTGCAGAGGAAGGAAAGTATTACACCCGGACTCTAAACTTGCTATTTTACACATATGGGAGTCCTAACCGGATACGGGAGATAGTCTTCATCGATAATCTTCACGGCCCACCAGTCCGGCCCATAATAAATGATCCGGCCACTCGAGGACCCCTTAATCCAGGACTCCCTAGGTAGCCCCTGAACCAGTCTTCGATGACAACGAGTTTGGTTTTCGCACTACCTTCGGCATTTCAAGGCGGGTTCCTCCTCCGGACATATTGAAGCAATATTCCCTACGAAAGGTACTATGTCCGGCTCTGCATGGTTAGTGCAACCCTTAGCCTCGAAGGCAAGGTATCAAAAAACAGATACTGTGTCTTTACTGACAACTTTCGAGCGAAGCATCACGTTTGTCCCTTTAATATATATCGAACAATTTTCTTGGCCCTGGTTTCGCGTTTCGAGGTATAGCCTCATCGGCACGTCTTGTCAAAGCAGAGATCGTGCCCGCTTATTATGGGATCCTTATCAATGTGACGTGAGCATCTTAACTGCGCGTTATGCACGACCTTGTTGGGAACTGGCGAGGTTTAGGGCTGAAGTGGGGGGGGGGGGCGTTTAGCATTCACCGCTTATAGAAGGACTTCAAATCTTCTCCTTTATCCTCACGCTTTCCTCAAGCCCTAGTTCTCCAATATCCTCAGCCCCTAGCGCCCACATCTCTTGCACCCTCAATTCTCAACTCCTTCACCACCGCCGCCCTTCCCAGCAATGGCTGGTTCTGGTTCCAGAGGCAAGTGGGAGGCATCCATTGTCACGAAGAAGACCGTGAAGAGCCTCCTGAGTGCGAGCTATCTCGCCGATGAGGTGGTGCATCGAATCCCCGAGACGGACCAAGTGATTCCTGCCCCTAAGGCGGGTGAGAGGGTCGTATTCCTCTCGCACTTTATTCGGGGGCTGGGATTTCCTCTTCACCCCTTTTTAAGTGGCCATTTTTTCTATGGGCTAGATTTCCACGATCTAGCCCCGAATACAATCCTCGACATATCCACTTTCGTAGTGGTATGTGAGGTATTCCTCCGCATTCCCCCACACTTCGGTTTACGGCTCAAAACCTTCAATTTGAAGCTAAAGGTGGTCGACTAGCAGCACGCGGAGTGTGGGGGCGCCATGATAAGCAAACTCCCCAATGCCACCTGGACAAAGGGGGTGTTCGTGGAGATGAACAAAATTTGGCAGCAGGAGTGGTTTTATATCACTGAGCCCCACAACCCCAAGTGGGCGGCGGCTCCCGCATTTAGATCAGGACCCCCAGAGAGGCTAACCTCCCGGACCGAAAAGAGTCCAAATTGGTCGATCTCAGGCGGAGGTACTGGCGCTCCATAGCTGTATCTCCGGCATGATTTCCAAGGGAACCCAACTCCCAAACGTGGTTTAGGTAATGCTCACCCGTCTCGTCCTTCCCTGCCAACGCCGGGACTCCTATCTGTGGGAGTTCAATCCGGAAGGGTCCCGGCCATTGAAGCACCTCTTTGGCACTACACACGAAGACATCTGGAAGCACCTCTTCAAGACCCAGAAGGGGTGGCCAATGGAGTAGGAGGACATGGGATTCAGTACCGCACTCACCGCATCAGAGGTAATTGATAATTCTGCCAAAAATATACTCCTTCCATGCTTAGATTATAATAGGAGTTAGAATTTCCGCGTTCTACCCAGGCCTGGACGAAAAAGGCAGAGCGGATTAAGTGTCCGGCTCCCTTGCAAGAAGACCCAGAGATGCCCCGGGTGATGGCGATGCTGGTCCCAGCGCCGTACAAGGCGCCGGAGAAGAAGGCCAAGAAGAAGGGTAAGGAGGTCAAAGCGACCCCCACCCTATAAGTCCCGCAGAAACAAGGTCCGGGGAAACTGACTCCCGCCTCTCCCCCGAAGAAGAAGAAGAGGAGGAGGAGGAAGAAGACTCCCCCGTCCTGACAAAGGGGAGGAAAAGAGCGGCCCCTACCGACACAGGCAAAGCCGTGCCCAGGAAGAAGCTGAATCTTCCTGCTAGTTCGGACTCATCGTCCGAACACACCTATCGGGTTCAATCCAGGATCAAGCCCTTGGCCGAATCGTAAGTATTAAAATTGCTTGTATTCAGATAATTTTCCTTTTTAGCGTCTAATATTTATTTTCCCTTTATATAGTCCTCTGCATGACATCCCCGTGGCTTCACTGTCCTCAGGGAATTCTCTAGCGTCCGGAGAGATGGAGAGCGATACGCCTCTGTGGGGCTTGTCGCCTACCGTAGGGGATACCGAGGTTTCCGCTCTACAAACCCCCCTGCTCCAGCAGGTGAGAGTGGGGCGGACGAAAGGGTGGCTGAGGTCAATCCCTCGTCCGCGGTCGATCAACGGGGGGCAATTCCCATGGTGACCAAAGACGGGGGGCCCAAACAATCCGGGGCCCCGCTGAACACTATTCCGGAGTCTAGTGTGGCTCCGGAATCAAGAGACCAGCCCCCCGTGATGGGGGAGGGAGCAACTACTCATGCGGCGACTGTCGTCAATCCGGAGGCGCCGAACATTCTTAAGGGAGCACTCCAAAGTGCTTCCATCGTAGAGGAACACCGCACTCTGATGAGTGCGGTGATGGAGAAAATTCAGTCCGTCAAAGGCGGACTGAATGAAGCGTTCACCAGCCTACTAACAGGCTTTGAGGTATGCGGCGTAATGTTTCTTCAAAGAGAACTTTATTATTTTAGATTATAACATATGATAGAGCTGAACTGTGCACTTTGTGTTGTGAACAGGCTTCTCTGGTGGCGGCCACTGCCCAAGCCGCAGAAGATTCCGAGTTAAATCAGAAGCTTAAAATAGAGGATGAAGATCTCGACCGCGTCAACAAGCGTTTTCATGAAACGCAAGGTATGCGGGTTTAAGAGATCTAAACTTTAACACATCATATTTCTGAATGTGAGCTAACTTTTGTTATGTGTTCTCGTGAAACAACTGATGCAGCTACGGTCGAGGCCCTGAAGGGTGAGCTTGCAGCGGCCAAGGAGGAGGCCAGGGTGAGCAAGGCAGCCGCTGATAAAGCGGCTGCCGATCTGGAGGCCGAGAAGGCCATGCGTCAACAGCACGAGGCTCGGGTGACCGAAGTCGAGGTCGAGCTGCAAGATGCAATTCACAAATGCAATGCATTGGAGCAGGCGAATTCGGATCAAGCGTCCGAACTCACTGTGGCGGTTAATGCTTCCAAAGAGGTGCGGACTGAATCGAGTAGTGCTCAGGAGGAGATAAAACAAGCGCGTAAAATAGCAGCTGGTAAGGTTTTTCTCTTGCAGAGCATCTTCGGAGGTCAGAGGTATCTTGGGCTGACACGATTGTGGAGTTCTCCAGGCGTGTTTGCGGATCTCCCGAGGAACATCGCCGACGCTTTCTAATACTTCCGAGCTCAAGAGGGGAACAACACGGAGAAGCTGTTTTGGTCACAGTTCCTTGCGCCAAACCATCCGGTGCCCCTCAATGACCAGATGAAGCAGCTGGTCGAGCTGCACAACATGGCGGGTACACCATGAAGGACTTCATAGTCCGGCTATGGCTCGCTGATCCAATCCCAAGTAGCTACTTCGGATTGGTGAAGAAGCTCGTCGAAGCGAGTTCGCAGGTCGACACTATTAAGCGCTCGGCCTGCATAGAGGGTGCTCGGATGGCCTTTGCCCGTGTGAAGGTGCAGTTCGCGAAGATGAAGGCCAAGGAGATAGCCACTGCTGGCCCACCAGAAGGCAAGGATCACCGCAAACCGGAAAGGTACTTTGACGACATCCTAGAAGGAGCCCGCTTTGTAGAGGGCCAGTGCTCAAAGGATATAATATTTGAGTGATTGTATTTGGGTTGTAAGGACTAAGCCTATGTGCCGATGTATATAAATTTTGCGCTTTCATACTTAGGAGCGAGTTTTTCCTCCTGTGTGGCTGTTTATTTAAATTTGAAAGTTTCCAGTCGTCGGCTTCGGCCCCCATGTAAATATTACAGGGGTGTTCGGTAACACGCATGAACACTCTTTATCCAACGTGTTGGTCCGTATAGGAGGTGTCTGCGTAGCGAACCAGGCAATCAGACTATGCGGCTTTATCGCTTTCATTTAGCCATAGGAGCTTTATTAGTGGGGCTAAGTACTAGCCTCTCATGCATACCCGACTTTTCGAATTATAGTGCCTTTTTGACGCGGCTGGACGAAGACCAGCCCCTCGTTAACACGGAATGGATCGCTATCGATCGTAGTATGACACTAGGTCACCGAATCGCTTGATCAGCTCTCGCCTCATCACGGCAGTCAGTTTTTGGCTTTCTCTACTGAGGTACTTGACCGAACGAACCGGAAGTACAATCGCAGTAGTTCTCCCTTTACTACCTTAGCCGAACAATGCGGAACGTAAGGTATCAAGCACAGGAGCCGGGCAACCCAACTATAGACCAAAGACATGATTCGGAGCCAATGCATATAATGCAATATCCGGGACGCCAAATAGTTCCCTATAGGTGTTCGGACTTTTTGTAGGCGTGCCAGGCTGAGTACAACCCCTGGTATTAAGTCCAGGTATTAGGGCATATGCGACGATCTGACTTGTGGATGGAGAATACAGGTGGCAAAATAGAATAAGCTCCAAGAGAATTGGAACCAAACTGCTTCTTCTATATCTTGTTTAGTACGGCAAGCCATGAGGTTACAGATAACACCGATAACAGCCCTGGTCATTTGACATGCCAAATAGTAAAAGAGAAAAGGAGAAAAAAAGGTTTACACAGAGCCTGAATCTAAAAGAAAGAAATTTCAACAAGTGGCCCTGCTGCACGTCTGCGCCTTTTTCGCCTTCGTAATTGATACGTCTCCAACGTATCTATAATTTTTGATTATTCCATGCTATTATATTATCCTTCTAGGATGTTTTATGGGCTTTATTATATACTTTTTATGATTGTTGGGACTAACCTATTAACCCAGAGCCTAGTGTCAGTTTCTGTTTTTTCTCCTGTTTTAGGGTTTTACAGAAAAAGAATATCAAACGGAGTCCAATTGATGTGCCAATTTTTGATAATTTTTTCTGGACCAAAAGAAGCCCCCGAAGTAAAAGAGTTGGGCCAGGAGAGCCATGGGCTGCCCACAAGGGTGGGGGCCCGCCCTCCTATCTCGTGGACAGCCCAGAAGGCCCCCTGACTTGTGCCTTACACCAAAAAATCCTATAAATACTGAAACCTTCGGAATTAACCTAGATCGGGAGTTCCGCCGCCCAAAGCCTCTGTAGCCACCGAAAACCAATCTAGACCCCATTCCGGCACCCTGCCGGAGGGGGGAACCCTCACCGGTGGCCATCTTCATCATCCCGGCGCTCTCCATGACGAGGAGGGAGTAGTCCACCCTCCGGGCTGAGGGTATGTACCAGTAGCTATGTGTTTGATCTCTCTCTCTCTCTCTCTCTCTCTCTCATGTTCTTGAGATGGCACGATCTTGATGTATCGGGAGCTTTGCTATTTTATTTGGATCTTATGATGCTTCTCCCCCTCTACTCTCTTGTAATGGATTGAGTTTTCCCTTTGAAGTTATCTTATCGGATTGAGTCTTTATGGATTTCAGAACAATTGATGTATGTCTTGCACGTGCTTATCTGTGGTGACAATGGGATATCATGTGATCTACTTGATGTATGTTTTGGTGATCAACTTGCGGGTTCCGTGACCTTGGGAACCTATGCATAGAGGTTGGCACACGTTTTCGTCTTGACTCTCCGGTAGAAACTTCGGGGCACTCTTTAAAGTACTTTGTGTTGGTTGAATAGATGAATCTGAGATCGTGTGATGCATACCGTATAATCATGCCCACGGATACTTGAGGTGACAATGGAGTATCTAGATGACATTAGGGTTTTGATTGATTTGTGTCTTAAGGTGTTATTCTAGTACGAACTCTATGATAGATTGAACGTTACTACGAACTCTTGAATATATCGATCAGAAAGAATAACTTTGAGGTGGTTTCGTACGCTACCATAATTTCTTCGTTTGTTCTCCGTTATTAGTTACTTTGTAGTGACTCTCTGTTGCATGTTGAGGGCTAGTAATATGATCCAATTATGTTATCCTTGTTGAGAGAACTCGCACTAGTGAAAGTATGAACCCTAGGCCTTGTTTCCTATCATTGCTATACCGTTTATGCTCACGTTTACCACTTGCTACCTTGCTGTTTTTATATTTTCAGTTTACAAAAACCTATATCTACCATCCATATCGCACTTGTATCACCATCTCTTCGCCGAACTAGTGCACCTATACAATTTACCATTGTATTGGGTGTGTTGGGGACACAAGAGCCTCTTTATTATTTGGTTGCAAGGTTGCTTGAGAGAGACCATCATCATCCTACGCCTCCCACGGATTGATAAACCTTAGGTCATCCACTTGAGGGAAATTTGCTACTGTCCTACAAACCTCTGCACTTGGAGGCCCAACAACGTTTACAAGAAGAAGGTTGTGTAGTAGACATCAGTAATGTGTCCTTGAGAAGGAGAATTATGATGGCCGCCTGTAATAAAACAAAAAAAAGGAAAAAGCAGGATTATAGAAAAGAATATCATGTACGGCCGTAAACAATGTAAGTTCTTCTGAAAAAGAAGATGTATTTTAGAGTCCGAATAGGGTCAAGCCGGACTATGAACTATTTATA
The DNA here is from genome assembly GCA_902687465.1 of Secale cereale. Taxonomy (NCBI): domain Eukaryota; kingdom Viridiplantae; phylum Streptophyta; class Magnoliopsida; order Poales; family Poaceae; genus Secale; species Secale cereale. The sequence continues at coordinate 317,451,973 of LR738709.1, forward strand.
TGCTATGTGCCCCCAGCGCCGCCCAAGGTATTTTAAGGGCATAATTGTGTACGCGAGGTATGTATGCTACCACCTTATGAGGCAGTCGACAGGGGCGCAACTGCTAATCGAGCTCAGGTTCTTCTAAGTTTTCGCATTAAGGTGCGGACGAGACACGTTTAGCCGTGTCCGTGGTCTTGACGATCGATGAACTATTCAACCCGAATTAGCCGCTTTGAACCTCGGCCGCTAGGGTCGCCATGTCTTCCTCCGTGCAGAGGGAGCGCTCCATATTTCCATTGACCGTGATGACACCGCGTGGTCCAGGCATTTTGAGCTTTAAGTAGGCATAGTGCAGGACTGCATTAAAGCATGCGAAGGCCGTTCTTGCAAGTAGTGCGTGATAGCCACTTCGGAGTGGAGCGATGTCGAGGATTAACTCTTCGCTTTGGAAGTTATCAGGGGAGCCAAAGAAGACTTCCAATGTTAATGAGCTCGTGCAGCGGGATTCTACACCTGGCATCACTCCTTTAAAGGTAGTGCTGCTCGGCTTAATTCCTGATGGGTCGATCCCCATCTTGCGGACGGTGTCTTGGTACATCAGATTGAGACTGTTGCCACCGTCCATATGGACTCGAGTGAGATGGTATCCGTCTATTATGCGGTCGAGCACTAATGTAATGCCCAGTATGAGATTATATCTCCTACGTGTCGAGGCACGACTTAAAGGCATAATCTCATACTAGAATGATCTCAAGTATGGTATCTTTGCACGACTCATGTAAAAGAGGGATGAAATTGCAAAAGAGTAGTTGGCTTACACTCGCCACGTGACACAATGCGTTACATAAAATTCATCATCCAAATAACATCACAGTCTGACTACGGACGAAGATCCAAATGAAAGATACCATAAATAAAGCATCACAAGGTCCTAATCGCCCCTAGTAGAAGCCACTACTGATCGTCGGGATAAGACACATAGTAACGTCCATGCTCGTCATCGAACTCCCAATACAACTCTGTCCCATCACCTGTATAGTTCTCATCGGTACCTGCATCTGGTGTTGTGTAGAATCTGTGAGCCACGGAGGACTCGGCAATCCCGTTCCCGGGTAGCAATACTATCAAAGCCTTAGGTGTGGAAAAGGCTCAAAACAAGGTTGCAGCAGCACTAGCACTAGCTTACGTGTATAGAGCGAGAAGAGAAAGTGCCAACGATCAAAAAAGTGATCACGAAGTCATCCTAACTAAGCACGTCAAACATAACCCCACCGTGTTCACTTCCCGAACCCCTTCGGAAAATGACCGTCATGGTTACTCACGCTGGTAGTGTATTATGAACATGGTGTCAAGTTATCTACAACCGGATATTAAAAAATTCCCATCTGCCACATAACCGCGGGCACGGCTTTCGAAAGATCAAACCCTGCAGGGGTGTCCCAACTTAGCCCATCACAAGCTCACGTTCTGCGGATTCGCAACTCCAAGGTGGGAAGACCCGAGTATTCTCGGAATCCCGTGCTCAAGATATTCCGACAAAGGTAAAACTAATCCATTAAGACCTCCCGGCATGCCGACGCCTTGATAGTAGCCACGCGTACCTAGTCTCAGGCCACGACCGGATGAGCACTACGTATAGATACCGAAGATCCCAGTGAACTGGGTGGCACCACAAGTGGCTCTAGTTTGGACCAGCACTCATGAGGAGCACTGGCCCGGGGTTGTTAATTAAGTCCTCAGGATAGCTAGTCCCTATGCAAGTTTTAGTTATTAGGCAAATGTAAAACCAATGTCGGGCCTTGATGGAAAAGCTTTAGCGCTAAGCGGGTTATCGAGGGGGGCCCATAAACCCCAACCGTGTTAGGGACGCAAAATCAAGGAACATAACACCGGTTTAACGGTTCCTAGGGTGGCATGAGTGGAACAAAACACCAAGCAAGAGGCTTAGCCTTCCACCCATTACCAACATATAGATGATTTAGTTTAAGAGTTTATATATTGTGATATCCCAACAATAACTTCATCATGAAGCAAGAATCTTCAAGTCTTCACCTGCAACTAACAATGCTATAAGAGGGGCTAAGCAATGCTTACGTAGCCAAACAACGGTTTGCTAGGTGGGTGGTTAGAGAGTTTCATGGCAACAATAGGAGGTTGCCAAACAGACATAGGCATCGAGGCAATATCTAAAGAGCGAGACATCTAGCATAGGCAAAGATAGTAGTGATATCTGGGTAAGGTCATCTTGTCTGTTGATTCCACGGAGGGATCGTAACCTTGCTCCTCAAACTCGGCCTCGGTAGGGACCCCGAACTCGGACTCGGCTCCTGGCTCTACTCAACACAAGAACACAACACGGCACAACATCAAACACGATGCAATGCACAAACAACATGATGCAAGTATGATGTGCTTATGCATGTGGAAGCACTTGATCCTAAGGAGAAGATGATGGAGAAGGCATCATCTTGGAAAACCAAGCAAGCCACCGGATAGAGGGGAAGATTTCAGTTGAAATCGATATAAGGATCACCGGAAATGGACGCATGGTTTGCAAATGGCAAGCAAAACAATATTCACACCAAACTGCAGTTTAGAGCAACATGTCATCTTTGGAGCAAGAAATAATTATGCTACAACACTCAAACATGGAGGCAAAGGTCATGGATGTGAAGTAGACATGATACGTAACAAGCATGAACTTAGAACACACCCAAAAACCTACTAGAACACAATTAACCAAGCATGGCAAGTTGCAATAAATTTATCCAGACTTAGACAAAATCTGGGAAGACAAAAACATCATCACGATGCTGCCTTCGGAGGCACAAAACAACATGCATATCGACTCCACTAAGTATATAAAGATCATGGACATGTAATAGACATAGCATACATCAAACAACTCCATTGGAGCAACTCCATAGGAGGCATGGATCAATAACAACAAGCTTCGCTAAATTGATGATGCTGATAAAAACCTAACAGGTAAATTTATAGCAACTTGAGAGCAAGAAATAAATAAGCTACAGCAGGCCATATATGCAAATAAGGGCATGGATGCATAGAGCATAACATGGAGAACAAGACATGATCATTTGACATACTAAAACATGCATGGATTTCATTGAGGCATCAAGCAAACATAGCATCAGGTTTAACAGATTCCAGACTTAGCAGTTTTTTCACTAAATATAAAAAACAACATTGTCATGGCATGTTTACAAGCTTGTTTAAGTCACCTCAAGGCATATCATGGAAAGTGGATTGCACCACAGCAAAGACCATATGAATGAGCTTCTAAAACATATTGACATGTGACATGAAGACAAACACATCAATAGTAATGAGCAAGTCAAATCAGCATCTCACAACAAGTTTCAGCACTTAACAGCCACATGCACTTTTGCAACAGATATTAACATGGCAATATGACACCTAAGATGAATGCTACATCAACCATCATGTAGAGCACTTCACAATGAACATTTTGACATATCATATGCTCCATTTGGACCAACATGCACAAAGTTATCAACACCACAAGCATGCAACAAAATTACAGATAACAGCAGTTTTAAACATATAGCACTCTTACAACGATGATTAGGTCATCAAGATGAACTCAAACAAGCATGTCATAGTGGAACTAAATGAAGAGAACATCCCAATGAACATTTTGATATATTACACGGTCAAGACGGATCTACGAGCACGAAGTTATTGCAATACAAAGAGGGCAACAAAATTACGGAATCTGGGGACTTAGTGGAATTTTACCCTCCGAAAATGTCAAACGTGGACGGGACGAAGCTGGACGGAGGGATCCGGGCGGAGCGCAGGCATTTTTTTCGGTGAGGTGGTGGATCTGGTCCCGATCCGTGGATCTTGCCGGAGTTGGGGAAGATGGCCGGAGTTGGCCGGAGAAGACGATGGGGCGGTGAGGAGACGGCACGGCGGCGCCGGAGAAGTGGCCGGGGCGGCAGCGGCGGCTGGGGCCGAGGATCGGCGATGGTCGGGGCCGGCCGGCCGGGCGGCGGAGGTTGCTGGAGGCCGCGCCGGCGAGGCGAAGAGCCGGCGCCGGAGGAGCGGCGTGGTCCGGCGGGGCGGCGGTCGGCCGCGGTGGCGCGCGCGCTCACGGCGCCGAGGCGAGCGGCGGATGGTGGAGGTGAGCAAGCGGCGGCGGGGACGACAGTCGGCGTCGGGCGGCGCGGGCGTGGTCCCCGAGGCGGAGGCGGCGATTCCGGCGGGCGGCGGTGATTCCGGCGAGGTCGGCGGCGGCCCAGTGGCGGTCCGGCGAGGGTCCGGCCATCGGCGGGGTCCGCAAGGCTAAGGTGGCGGCGGTTGGAGCCGGTGTGAGGTGTCCCGGCCAATCGGGGGTCGCCACGTGGCGGCAGCATTGACGTGGCGGCCCCTGATTCGTCGGAGTGATGTGGCAGCGGGACGGACGTGTCCGGCGGCTGCGCGGACGTGTTCGACGCGTGGAGGGAGAGAAAAATTAGGGTTGCACCGGGATTTCGGGGATGGGGAATGTTCTATAGATTCTGGGAGCTAGGAAGGTCCAAATGGGGTGCGGTTTTCGCCCACATGATCACGATCCGACGATCGAGAGGATGGGGGTGGTTGTGCTGGGTTAGTGGGCTGTTGTGGAGGGGGTCTTGGGCCAAAAGGAAAGGAGATTTTAGCCCACTAGGTTAACCGTTGGAGTATCAAACGACCTCCAAACGCGATGAAATTTGACAGGTGGCCTACACGTACCAAAACAACAACGCACAACGAGTCTCACCTCATTCCGGGAACGCTACACGGCCACACTCGAAAGTAGGACTCGGGGGTGCCACGGGCACGTGTGTGAGTGTCGGAACTCGAAACAGACAACGGGAAGAGGCGAGCGGGACCGGGTTGAAGTGACAACACGAATGCAATGCAATGCACATGAGAACATGACATGGATGAAAAGCACACACGCACGTGACAAAACGAAGAAACCCGAAATGAAAGAAGAGCCCAGAATGGAATTGATGAAGTCAACGTTTCATATATTGCCATAAATGGAAAGTATCACATATGGGGTGTTACAACTAAGGCCGCCGAGCCTCATTCCCTATGATCAAAGGTGATCGGACAAGCCGACAATGGGTCGAATTTGGGGGCGATAGGCTCGATGGCATATACGTCCCGGAGTGCGCGCTTGCGCTCCCTCTTGGGGATATGGTTGACGTAGATCATGTTCACCGTTTTCACCTCCGACGGAATTTTTTCTATCCCCTGTGTTCAGCTAGCGAGGTTCATCCTCGTCTTCTCTTTGAGGTCCTTTCCCCTTGTGTTCAGCATTTAGCTTGCCGGCCTTCTTAAAGACCCAACAACTACGGTTGGTATGATTTGCAGGTTTGTCAGGGGTGCCATGGATATGGCAGGACCTGTCTAGTATCTTGTCCAAGCTGGATGGACTATCTCTATTGCCTTTAAATGGCTTCTTCCGTTGACCGGGCCTGGAGCCACTGAATCCGGCATTTACCGCCGTGTCATCTGTGTTTCCAGCATTGTTTCGACACTTGTTTTTATTGCGCCGTGGCTTGCCATTTCCGTCCCTGACTTCAGATGTGCGAAGGTCGCTGGTGTTGTTGCTTCTACGAGCCAGCCAGCTGTACTCGCCCGCGCAAAATCGGGTCATGAGTGTAGTTAGGGCTGCCATTATTCTCGGCTTCTCTTGGCCAATGTGTCTAGCCAGCCATTCGTCACGGACACTATGTTTGAATGCCGCTAAGGCTTCGGTGTCCGGACAGTCTAATATTTGGTTCTTTTTAGTTAAGAACCGATTCCAAAGCTTACGGGCTGACTCCCTGGGTTGCTGGATTATATGACTTAAATCAGCAGCATCCCGGGGCCGGACATAAGTCCCCTGAAAATTGGCCTGAAAAGCATCCTCAAGTTCTTCCCAGCTTCCGATAGAGTTCTCTGGGAGGCTGTTTAACCAGTACCGAGCTGGTCCTTTCAGCTTGAGAGGTAAGTATTTAATGGCGTGGAGATCATCTCCACGAGCCATGTGTATGTGAAGAATAAAGTATTCTATCCATATAGCTGGGTCCGTTGTTCCATCATACGCCTCGATGTTTACGGGTTAAACCCTTCTGGAAATTCATGATCCAATCACCTCATAGGTGAAGCACAGAGGGTGTGAAGCACCCCTGTATTTTGCGATGTCGTCGCGTAGTTCGGACGGTATTGGTGTTCGGTATTGACGCCGAACTGCAATGTGACCAGTCTGTTTGGCTTGATCGCCACCTCCTCGTGCGTGGGTACGTTCCCTTGGTCCGTAGATTGATCTGGTCTGGCTAGCCTTTTTATTCAGGTCCTGACATAGGTCGTACTTATGTCCCTGAGCCGTTGTATCCTTGCCTTTACGGTGAGGAGGTGAAGACTTGTGTACGACATTGTTGGCCGCTTTGTCCCATCCACGGGGTGGTCGGTCCGGTTGAAAATGCTTCTGCTCGAGCGGTTCTTCTGGGACGATGAAATCGTCGTCTCCCAGGCTGATGTCCTCTTCGGAGACAGGTTGATAACTGCTATCATTTGCATCGCTGTGATCGGTCAGCGGCTCGTTTGGACTATGTTCACCGTCTCCCTGTTCGTCCTGCTCTATCGCCGGTTCCACGGTGTCATCGGCTTATTCCGGATCGTCGTCGTCTTCAGTGACAATGTTACTCTCTTTCCCTTTACGGGGTCGAGATCGACGCTTCTGATGCCGGTGTTTGGGAGGTTCATCGACGAGCTTGTCCTCTTCCGGATTGATATCGCCGTCGCCTTCCTTTTCGTTGGGTGTGTCCATCATGTATACATCGTATGTATCCATCGCCCAGTTGTGGGCGGGTTTGTACTTAGATCAGCTTCGACATCGTGGTCCATCCCGTCGATGTCTTCGGAAGCGTAATCTAGTAGATTGGTTAAGTCCTCGACCATGGCTACCAAGTGGGTGGTGGGTGGGAAGCGAAATTCCCTGTCCTCAGCCCCCAGTTCGAACTGGGCATGATTCGGCTGGGAATTTTCTGCTAGAGAGAGAGAGTTTTTAGTAGGTCCAGCGCTTCTTCTAAGGGCGAGCGCCGGATATGTGTTCGGATATCTACCGGGCCGAGTTTGGTTACAGCCGTTCGATCAAGTCCGTAAGATGCAGATCCTGAGAGTTCGGAACCTATGGTCGGAGACTCCATCGAGTTCCAGTGGAGGGAATCCCGCTCGAGGCCGGATATGTGTGCAGTTCAAGCGCCGCTAGGTCTGCGGTCTCCGTGGCGGGTTTGACCTCCCCATCCTCGGATGAAGCGATCTGCTCCGGATCTAAGGCCAGAGCCGCTGCAAGCGTTACCCCCTGAGCGGAGTCCGATGACAGATCTAGGTCACGTTCATCATGGTAGCAGGGAGCATTTACCATGGGTGCAAATCCGTCGAAGATCAAATCTCCGCGGACATCAGCAGCGTAGTTTAGGCTTCCAAATCTGATCTGGTGACCATGGGCATAGCTTTCAACCTGCTCGAGGTGGCCTTCAGTGTTCGCACGAAGCACGAAGCTGCCGAACACGAAAAGCTGACCGGGGAGAAAAACTCCCTCGGCGGAGGCGCCGTCGTTGGTGATGAAGCGAGCTATTAATCCTCTAGTTCACGACACAGTGGAACTCTCAATGAAAGCACCAATGTCGGTGTCAAAACCGTCAGATCTCGGGTAGGGGGTCCCAAACTATGCGTCTGAGGATGGTAACAGGAGACAGGGGACACGATGTTCACCCAGGTTCGAGCCGTCTCGATCGAGGTAATACCCTACTTCCTACTTGATTGATCTTGGCGGATATGGGTTACAAGAGTTGATCTACCTCGAGATCGTAATGGCTAAGCCCTAAAAGTCTAGCCTATGTGATTGCTATGATTCTGCTGTTGTCTCTACGGACTAAACCCTCCGGTTTATATATGCACCAGAGGGATCAAGGGTTTCTACATGACCACCTTGCACACGAAGGAAAGTATTACACCCGGACTCTATACTTGCTATTTTACACATATGGGAGTCCTATCCGGATACAGGAGATAGTCTTCATCGATAATCTTCACGGCCTACCATTCCGGCCCATAATAAATGATCCTGCCACCTGAGGACCCCTTATTCCAGGACTCCCTCAACCATTCCTATAATTCATTTGACCATTTGCTTGAATTATGAGAGGAGTTTGGCTATGCTTTTCCACCAGAAAGACCCAACATGTCTAGATGAGACAACACCATGAGGGTAGTAAGAGAATCTCTAGCAGACTCCATAAAAGGACCGAACCCGTATAATTCCGGCGAGTATATGGGATCGGCCCATTTTTCTGGCTAGAATAGACACCGTATCCTGGGCCCGTCCCGTAAAAGTCCCAGAAAAACTCCCTCTCCACCGCTATATTGTTGGGGAACGTAGTATTTTCAAAATTTCCCTACGATCACGCAAGATCTATCTACTAGATGCATAGCAACGAGGGGGAGAGTGTGTCTACGTACCCTCGTAGACCGGGAGCAGAAGTGTCTAGTGACGCGGTTGATGTAGTCGAACTTCTTCGTGATCCAACCGATCAAGTACCGAACGTACGGCACCTCCGCGTTCAGCACACGTTCAACTTGATGACGTCCCACGAGCTCTTGATCCATTTGAGCTTCACAGGAGAGTTTCGTCAGCACGACGGCATGCTGACGGATATGATGAAGTTACCGTCGCAGGGCTCCGCCTAAGCGCTGCAACGATATGACCGAGGTGTGTTACTGTGGAGGGGGGCACCGCACACGATAGGGAGAGATCAACTAATCAACTTGTGTGTCTATGGGGTGCCTCTACACCCGTATATAAAGGAGTGGAGGAGGGGGAGGGCCGGCCCTCTCTATGGCGCACCCTACGGGAGTCCTACTTCCACCGGGAGTAGTATTCCCCCTTTCCTAGTAGAACTAGGAGCCCTTCCAAGTAGTAGGAGTAGGAGAGAAGGAAGGGAAAAGAGAAGAGAAGTAAGGAAGGGGCGCAGCCCCGCCCCTTAGTCCAATTCGGACTAGCCTTGGGGGGTGCGCAGCCTCCTCTCTTTCTTTCCCCTAAAGCCCAATAAGGCCCATATACTCCCCGGTGAATTCCCGTAACTCTCCGGTACTCCAAAAAATACCCGAATCACTCGGAACCTTTCCGATGTCCGAATATAGTCGTCCAATATATCGATCTTTCCGTCTCGGCCATTTTGAGACTCCTCGTCATGTCCCCGATCTCATCCGTGACTCCGAACTACCTTCGGTACATCAAAACTCATAAACTCATAATACCGATCGTCATCAAATGTTAAGCGTGCGGACCCTACGGGTTCGAGAACTATGTAGACATGACCGAGACTCATCTCCGGTCAATAACCAATAGCGGAACCTAGATGCTCATATTGGCTCCTACATATTCTACGAATATCTTTATCGGTCAAACCGCATAACAACATACGTTGTTCCCTTTGTCATCGGTATGTTACTTGCCCGAGATTCGATCGTCGGTATCTCAATACCTAGTTCAATCTCGTTACCTGCAGGTCTCTTTACTCATTTCGTAATACATCATCCCGTGACTAACTCATTAGTCATTTGCTTGCAAGGCTTATTATGATGTGTATTACCGAGAGGGCCCAGAGATACCTCTCCGACACTCGGAGAGACAAATCATATTCTTGATCTATGCCAACACCACGAACACCTTTGGAGACACCTGTAGAGCATCTTTATAATCACCCAGTTACGTTGTGACGTTTGATATCACACAAGGTGTTCCTCCGGTATACGGGAGTTGCATAATCTCATAGTCATAGGAACATGTATAAGTCATGAAGAAAGCAATAGCAGTAAAACTAAATGATCATAGTGCTAAGCTAATGGATGGGTCTTGTACATCACATCATTCTCCTAATGATGTGATCCCGTTGATCAAATGACAACTCATGTCTATGGTTAGGAAACATAACCATCTTTGATCAATGAGCTAGTCTAGTAGAGGCATACTAGGGACACTCTGTTTTGTCTATGTATTCACATATGCACTAAGTTTCCGGTTAATACAATTCTAGCATGAATAATAAACATTTATCATGATATAAGGAAATAAATAATAACTTTATTATTGCCTCTAGGGCATATTTCCTTCAGTCTCCCACTTGCACTAGAGTCAATAATCTAGTTCACATCTCCATGTGATTTAATACCGATAGTTCACATCGTTATGTGAATAACACCCATTGTTCACATCGCCATGTGACCAACACCCAAAGGGTTTACTAGAGTCAATAATCTAGTTCACATCGCTATGTGATTAATACCCAAGAGTAATAAGGTGTGATCAATTTTTGCTTGTGAGAGAAGTTTAGTCAACGGGTCTGTTACATACAGATCCATATGTATTTCGCAAATTTCTATGTCTACAATGCTCTGCATGGAGCTACTCTAGCTAATTGCTCCCACTTCCAATATGCATCCAGATTGATACTTAAAGTCATCTGGATTAGTGTAAAGCTTGCATCGGTGTAACTCTTTACGACGAACTCTTTATCACCTCCATAATCGAGAAAATATTTCCTTAGTAATCCAGTAACTAAGGATAATTTTGACCGCTGTCCAGTGATCTACTCCTTGATCTACTCCTAGATCACTTTTGTACCTCCTTGCCAAACTCATGGTAAGGTACACAACAGGTTTGGTACACAGCATGGCACACTTTATAGAACCTATGGCTGAGGCATAGGGAATGACCTTCATTCTTTCTCTATCTTCTGCCGAGGTCGGGCTTTGAGTCTTACTCAACTTCATAACTTACAACTCAGGCAAGAACTCCTTCTCCGACTGATCCATTTTGAACTATTTCAAAAACTTGTCAAGGTATGTACTCATTGAAAAAACTTATCAAGCGTCTCGATCTATCTCTATAGATCTTGAGGCTCAATATGTAAGCAGCTTTACCGAGGTTATTTTCTTTGAAAAAACTCCTTTCAAACACTCATTTATGCTTTCCAGAAAATTCTACATCATTTCTAATCGACAATATGTCATTCACATATACTTATCAGAAAGGTTGTAGTGCTCCCACTCACTTTCTTGTAAATACAGGCTTCACCGCAAGTCTGTATAAAACTATATGCTTTGATCAACTTATCAAAGCGTATATTCCAACTCTGAGATGCTTGCACCAGTCCATAGATGGATCGCTGGAGCTTGCACACTTTGTTAGCACCTTTAGGATCGACAAAACCTTCTGGTTGCATCATATACAACTCTTCTTTAAGATATCCATTCAGGAATGCAGTTTTGACATTCATTTGCCAGATTTCATAATCATAAAATGCGGCAATTGCTAACATGATTTGGACAGACTTAAGCATCGCGACAGGTGATAAAGTCTAATCGTAGTCAACCGCTTGAACTTGTCGAAAACTTTTCGCAACAAGTCGAGCTTTGTAAACAGTAACACTACCGTCAGCATCGTTCTTCCTCTTGAAGATCCAATTATTTTCGATGGCTTGCCGATCATCGAGCAAGTCAACCAAAGTCCACACCTTGTTCTCATACATGGATCCCATCTTAGATTTCATGGCCTCAAGCCATTTTGCGGAATCTGGGCTCATCATCGCTTCCTCATAGTTCGTAGGTTCATCATGGTCTAGTAACATGATTTCCAGAACCGGGTTGCCGTACCACTCTGTTGCGGAACATACTCTGGTTGATCTACGAAGTTCAGTAGTAACTTGATCCGAAGTTTCATGATCATCATCATTAGCTTCCTCACTAATTGGTGTAGGAATCACTGGAACGGTTTCTATGATGTACTACTTTCCAATTCGGGAGAAGGTACAATTACCTCATCAAGTTCCACTTTCCTCCCACTCACTTCTTTTGAGAGAAACTCCTTCTCTAGAAAGGATCCATTCTTAGCAACGAATATCTTGCCTTCGGATCTATGATAGAAGGTGTACCCAACAGTCTCCTTTGGGTATCCTATGAAGACACATTTCTCTGACTTGGGTTCGAGCTTATCAGGTTGAAGCTTTTTCACATAAGCATCGCAGCCCCAAACTTTAAGAAACGACAACTTTGGTTTCTTGCCAAACCACAGTTCATAAGGCGTTGTCTCAACGGATTTAGATGGTGCCCTATTTAACGTGAATGCAGTTGTCTTTAATGCATAACCCAAAACGATAGTGGTAAATCGGTAAGAGACATCATAGATCGCACCATATCTAATAAAGTACGGTTACAATGTTTGGACACACCATTACGCTGTGGTGTTCCGGGTGGCGTGAGCTGTGAAACTATTCCACATTGTTTTAAATGAAGACCAAACTCGTAACTCCAATATTCGCCTCCGCAATCAGATCCTAGAAACTTAATTTTCTTGTTACGATGATTCTCTACTTCACTCTAAAATTCTTTGAACTTTTCAAATGTTTCAGACTTGTGCTTCATCAAGTAGATATACCCATATCTGCTCAAATCATCAATGAAGGTCAGAAAATAACGATACCCGCCGCGAGCTTCAACACTCATCGGGCCACATACATCAGTATGTATGATTTCCAATAAATCTGTTGTTCGCTCCATTGTTCCGGAGAACGGAGTTTTAGTCATCTTGCCCATGAGGCATGGATCGCAAGCACCATGTGATTCATAATCAAGTGATTCCAAAAGTCCATCACTATGGAGTTTCTTCATGCGCTTTACACCAATATGACCTAAACGGCAGTGCCACACATAACTTGCACTATCATTATTAACCTTGCATCTTTTGGCTTCAATATTATGAATATGTGTATCACTACGATCGAGATCCAACAAACTATTTTCATTGGGTGTATGACCATCGAAGGCTTTATTCATGTAAACAGAATAACGATTATTCTATGACTTTAAATGAATAACCGTATTGCAACAACCATGATCAAATCATATTCATGCTCAACGCAAATGCCAAATAACATTTATTTAGGTTCTACACTAATTCCGAAAGTATAGGGAGTGTGCGATGATGATCATATCAATCTTGGAACCACTTCCAACACACATCGTCACTTCACCTTTAACTAGTCTCTGTTCATTCTGCAACTCCCGTTTCGAGTTACTGTTTTAGCAACTGAACCGGTATCAAATACCCAGGGATTGCTATGAACACTAGTAAAGTACACATCAATAATCTGTATATCAAATATACCTTTGCTCACTTTGCCATCCTTCTTATCCACCAAGTATCTAGGGCAGTTCCACTTCTAGTGACCATTTCCTTTGCAGTAGAAGCACTTAGTTTCAGGCTTGAGTTTAGTTTTGGGTTTCTTCACGGGAGTGACAACTTGCTTGTCATTCTTCTTGAAGTCCCCTTTCTATCCCTTTGCCCTTTACTTGAAACAAGTGGTCTTGTTAACCATCAACACTTGATGTTGTTTCTTGATTTCTACCTTCGCCGATTTCAGCATCGCGAAGAGCTCGGGAATTACTTTCGTCATCCCTTGCATATTATAGTTCATCACGAAGTTCTACTAACTTGGTGATAGTGTCTATAGAACATTGTCAATTACTATCTTATCTGGAAGATTAACTCCCACTTGATTCAAGCAATTGTAGTACCCAGACAATCTGAGCACATGCTCACTGGTTGAGCTATTCTCCTCCATCTTGTTGGCAAAGTACCGTCAGAGGACTTATACCTCTCGACACGGGCATGAGTATGAAATACTAATTTCAACTCTTGGAACATCTCATATGCTCCGTGGCATTCAAAATGTTTTTGAAGTCCCGGTTATAAGCCGTAAAGCATGGTGCACTAAACTATCAAGTAGTCATCATACCGAGCTTTTGTCAAAACGTTCATAACGTTTGCATCTGCTCCTGCAATAGGTCTGTCACCTAGCGGTGCATCAAGGACATAATACTTTTGTGCAGCAATGAGGATAATCCTCAGATTACGGAACTAGTCCGCATCATTGCTACTAACACCTTTCAACTTAGTTTTCTCTAGGAACATATCAAATAAACGGGGAGCGACATCGCGAGCTATTGATCTACACCATAGATATGCTAATACTACCAGGACTAAGTTCATGATAAATTAAAGTTCAATTAATCATATTACTTAAGAACTCCCACTTTAGATAGATATCCCTCTAGTCACCTAAATGATCACGTGATCCAAATCAACTCAACCATGTCCGATCATCACGTGAGATGGAGTAGTTTTCAATGGTGAACATCTTATGTTGATCATATCTACTATATGATTCACGCTCGACCTTTCGGTCTCCAGTGTTCCGAGGCCATATCTGCATATGCTAGGCTCGTCAAGTTTAACCCGAGTATTCTACGTGTGCAGAACTGGCTTGCACCCGTTGTATGTGAACGTAGAGCCTATCACACCCGATCATCACGTGGTGTCTCAGCACGAAGAACTTTCGCAACGGTGCATACTCAGGGAGAACACTTGTACCTTGAAGTTTTGTAAGGGATCATCTTATAATGCTACCGTCGTTCTAAGCAAAATAAGAAGCATAATAAGACAAATATCACATGCAAATCAAAATATGTGACATGATATGGCCATCATCATCTTGTGCTTTTGATCTCCATCTCCAAAGCAGCGTCATGATCACCTTCGTCACCGGCGCGACACCTTGATCTCCATCGTAGCATCGTTGTCGTCTCGCCAACTATTGCTTCCACGACTATCAGTACCGCTTAGTGATAAAGTAAAGCAATGGCAATTGCATTTCATACAATAAAGCGACAACCATATGGCTCCTGCCAGTTCCCGACAACTTATAAAACATGATCATCTCATACAAAACCGTATAACTCATCATGTCTTGACCATATCACATCACAACATGCCCTGCAAAAACAAGTTAGACATCCTCTACTTTGTTGTTGCAAGTTTTACGTGGCTGCTACGGGCTTAGCAAGAACCATTCTTACCTACGCATACAAAACCACAACGATGTTTCGTCAAGTATGTGCTATTTTAACCTTCACAAGGACCGGGCGTAGTCACACTTGACTCAGCTAAAGTGAGAGAGACAGACACCCGCCAGTCACCTTTAAGCAACGAGTGCTCATAACGGTGAAACCAGTCTCGCGTAAGCATACGCGTAATGTCGGTTCGGGCCGCTTCATCTCACAATACCGCTGAAGCAAAGTATGGCATGCTGGTAAGCAGTATGACTAGTATCGCCCACAACTCATTGTGTTCTACTCGTGCATATCATTTACGCATAGACCTGGCTCATGATGCCACTGTTGGGGAACGTAGTATTTTCAAAATTTTCCTACGATCACGCAAGATCTACCTACTAGATGCATAGCAACGAGGGGGAGAGTGTGTCTACGTACCCTGGTAGACCGGGAGCGGAAGCGTCTAGTGACGCGGTTGATGTAGTCGAACTTCTTCGCGATCCAAACTATCAAGTACCGAACGTACGTCACCTCCGCGTTCAGCACACGTTCAGCTTGATGATGTCCCACGAGCTCTTGATCCAGTTGAGCTTCACGGGAGAGTTTCGTCAGCACGACGGCATGCTGACGGATATGATAAAGTTACCGTTGCAGGGCTTCGCCTAAGCGCTACAACGATATGACCGAGGTGTGTTACTGTGGAGGGGGGCACCGCACACGGTTGGGAGAGATCAACTGATCAACTTGTGTGTCTA
Source organism: Secale cereale (assembly GCA_902687465.1). Classification (NCBI taxonomy): domain Eukaryota; kingdom Viridiplantae; phylum Streptophyta; class Magnoliopsida; order Poales; family Poaceae; genus Secale; species Secale cereale. The sequence continues at coordinate 317,467,665 of LR738709.1, forward strand.
TGGGGTGCCTCTACACCCGTATATAAAGGAGTGGAGGAGGGGGAGGGCCGGCCCTCTCTATGGCGCGCTCTACGGGAGTCCTACTCCCACCGGGAGTAGGATTCCCCCTTTCCTAGTAGAACTAGGAGCCCTTCCAAGTAGTAGGAGTTGGAGAGAAGGAAGGGAAAAGAGAAGAGAAAGAAGGAGGGGGCGCAGCCCCTCCCCTTAGTCCAATTCGGACTAGCCTTGGGGGGGGGGGTGCGCAGCCTCCTCTCTTTTTCTTCCCCCTAAAGCCCAATAAGGCCCATATACTCCCCGGCGAATTCCCGTAACTCTCCGGTACTCCAAAAAATACCCGAATCACTCGGAACCTTTTCGATGTCCGAATATAGTCGTCTAATATATCGACCTTTATGTCTCGACCATTTCGAGACTCCTCGTCATGTCCCCGATCGCATCCGGGACACCGAACTACCTTCGGTACATCAAAACTCATAAACTCATAATACCGATCGTCATCAAACGTTAAGCGTGCGGACCCTACGGGTTCGAGAACTATGTAGACATGACCGAGACTCATCTCCGGTCAATAACCAATAGCGGAACCTGGATGCTCATATTGGCTCCTACATATTCTACGAAGATCTTTATCGGTCAAACCGCATAACAACATACGTTGTTCCCTTTTTCATCGGTATGTTACTTGCCCGAGATTCGATCGTCGGTATCTCAATACCTAGTTGAATCTCGTTACCGGCAAGTCTCTTTACTCGTTTCGTGATACATCATCCCGTGACTAACTCATTAGTCATTTGTTTGCAAGGCTTATTATGATGTGTATTACCGAGAGGGCCCAGAGATACCTCTCCGACACTCGGAGTGACAAATCCTATTCTTGATCTATGCCAACACCACGAACACCTTTGGAGACACCTGTAGAGCATCTTTATAATCACCCAGTTATGTTGTGACGTTTGATAGCACACAAGGTGTTCCTCCGGTATACGAGAGTTGCATAATCTCATAGTCATATGAACATGTATAAGTCATGAAGAAAGCAATAGCAGTAAAACTAAACGATCATAGTGCTAAGCTAACGGATGGGTCTTGTCCATCACATCATTCTCCTAATGATGTGATCCCGTTGATCAAATGACAACTCATGTCTATGGTTAGGAAACATAACCATCTTTGATCAATGAGCTAGTCTAGTAGAGGCATACTAGGGACACTCTGTTTTGTCTATGTATTCACACATGCACTAAGTTTCCGGTTAATACAATTCTAGCATGAATAATAAACATTTATCATGATATAAGGAAATAAATAATAACTTTGTTATTGCCTCTAGGGCATATTTCCTTCATATATATGCAGTTTCACTGTTCCGATACGGGTCAAACCCTATCCGCCTCCGCCGTGATTCCCCTCCTCCTCCTCCCCAATTTCTCGCCGCCGGCGAGCCTAAAAAAGGCCTAGCGACACATGGATGGCTACGAAAGCACCGCGGAGCGCCGCCGCCGTCGCAGATCCCACGCCGCAAGCAGCGGGGGCCGCGGAGGTGGCTCAACTACGGGAGCCGGCCGCTGCCGGCGTTCGAACACTGCGAGCTCGCGGTCCGCCGCCACGCCTCCTCCGGCTCCTCTGTCACGGGGAGCTCCTCCGCGGGCGCCTCAAGCTCGCGGCTCACTCCGGTCAAGAGAGAGCTGGAGGAGCTCGGGCCGCTCGACGTCAAGCTCGAGGCCGCCGCGCCGCCGCATAGAGGAGTAATCGGCCTCGAGGACTACCTCCCCCCGTGGCAGGAGGAGCACATAGAGCGCGCCATCATGGAGCGCTCGCGCGAGAGAGGAGTTGGAGGCTGAGGCGTGTCTCCGCCACAAGCCCGAGATCGAGCAGATTTTCCTCGAGCTGGGCGTCGCGATGTCGCAGGCGCATGTGTCCAAGGAGGTGGACCTGCGCGTCATGAAGGCCGAGCAAGCAAGTTCTAGATCGACCTCGACTGCGACGAGGACTGAGCTCCTTCGGCTCCTCTGCCGTGTCGTCTCCTCCGCGAGCTCGTTGATTTTGGTAGCGTAGGCTCGGGTACGCTGCACGGCACGCAGATCCCCCAGTAGTACAATGTAGTATAATAATGAACTATGTATGATCAATGTAGTATGATAATGAACTATGTATGATCAATGTCGTTGCAAGTTTCTCCCGCAAATGCTTTTTTAAAATTTTACAGTTTCATATAAGGGGTCTGATCTACGACGCACGAATTCGCCCCGCAAATCAGATCTGCAATGAATTGTAAACATGTTTTGTAGGTCGGCATTATATGGGGTTTGCTAGAGATGCTCTAAGAGGATGCTTGGATATGTTTTAGTCTCATGACTAAAAGTAGTGGGACTAAAACTTGCTAGCCTCACCCATGCTTGGATCCAAATACAAAAGAGACTAAAATCAAGTTAATGAGCATTTATTATCCTCCATACCCTCCAATCCAGAACTCGCATGTGTTAAAGAAGATGAGTTAAATGAGGAGAGATAAGACTAATCCATATTTTAGTAGGGGTATCCCTGACTAATTTTTTTTAGTTTCAAGACTAGTTTTAGCCCCTCTTTAATCAGGGGTGCTTGGAACTTTAGCCTCTTAAAGAGACTATTTTTAGTCAGGCTAAAATAAGTCTATTGGATCCAAGCACCCCCTAAGAATTCCAAATGAGCTAGACCCAGGTAAAGTCGGTTTAGTTACTATATATGTTGGCTATAGATAATGTGTTGACTTCATATAGCCGGTTGTTGGCTATAGTATTATTCTATGTCCAATGTGTCATCAATACTAAATAATATTTTAATCTTTTGTTACCGTTGGTTTAGTGTAATTTTTCATCTTCGACGAGGGCGTACAATGAAAAGAAGAATGCTAATATAATTTTCAATGTTCGTTCCATGTCTTTGTCCATTGTACTGTGCTGACTACTTTTTCGTTCATAATTGTCAAATTAAATATACTTCCGTCTCATAATGTAAGACTTTTTTGACACTACACTAGTGTCAAAAAATGTATTACATTATGGGACAAATGGAGTACCTTTTACATGTGTTTTAAGAAAAAGTTGAAGGGATACCCCTCGCAAACAAAAAAACAAAACAGATTGGCAGCACTTTAAAGCAAGGAGCCTTTTCAGAAGAAGAAATACTAGCAAGTAGCCTACTCACGTGCGGAGCAGCAGTTGAGCCACCGAGCTAATGTAAATTGGAAAGTTCTAGGAGCTGATTTTCTTATGCTTACCGTTTTTCTTTGTTTCTTGTCCTGGTTACTCAACTTTTGAGTTAGCTTTGCCCAAAGTTCGGTCTGTCTTTTTCTCCCTGGCTGTATGGATCAGATACTTTATCTAGAATCTTGCGAGGTTGACGGGTCAGGCGAATCACGGTCGAACTCGTGCGCCCAGAAGTCTCACTTCGTGCATCTTCCATCAATCATCCATCCATCATGCACGGTCCAAAGACTCGATTGACAACTCAAAGTAGATCGTTGTCCGGCTGTTGAATGTTGTGCCTCTCTGCGGACCAAAATCAACATGTACAATGGAGGTAATACCAAGGTGCTGCCCAAGTGAACCAACTGTGGTGCGGTTTGCGATGGAGAAAGGTGGTCAGGATACCAACCATGAACCTGGGGGAAAGGGGGGAGCAGTCAAGGCGGATAGGTGTGCTGACATACAACTGAAAGAGGGGAGCCAGGTGGGAGGTGGAAGAGTGGTGGAGAGGAAGGGTACGGGTCCCGAGGCCATGCTGAATGACTCCATGCAGATCGACGTTCCGGAGGGTCTGAAGGAGGGGGTGCCTGTGCAGCTCGATAGTAAGAAAGGGAGAACTCCAGGTCGGTACAAAAAAATAAAAAATCGGGAAGAGAAGAGTGAGTTGCAAGGCATGGCAAGAGAGGTGGCTAAGGAGGAGGGGGCGGGAAGAAAGAGGACAGCTGAGGGCATGGATCATGAGTTTCTGGATGATGGTAAGAAGCTGAGAAGGGACCAACTCATGGCAAAGGGCGTGGTACCAAATGAGGAGATAGCTGGGCTGCCAGGACAGCCCGGCGTGTCCAAATGAAAATTATCGCCTGGAACTGCCGGGGACTGGGGAATAGGCCGGCAGTTCGTAGTCTTCTGGAGCTCCAGAAGAAGGAGGACCCCGACATTATCTTTCTGTGTGAAACTAGGTTGGACAAAAACAGGATGGGGAAGTTTCGTAGTCTTTTAGGGCTGCATAATATGGAGGTCAGGAACAATGATGGGAAGAGTGGCGGTCTAGCGCTTCTCTGGAAACGTGGAATAAACTTGACAGTAAGATGGAAAGGAAGAATGCATATCGATGCCATGGTGGAGGAGGAGGATGGTTTCAAATGGCGCCTGACTGGAATTTATGGAGAATCACACACGGAGAGGAAGGTCGATACTTGGAGGCTTCTACGGACTCTTCACCAACAAAGCAACCTACCATGGATTTGTATGGGTGACTTTAACGAAATTCTTTTTAATCATGAGAAACAAGGTGGTGTACCTCGTGCTCATAGATATATGCAGAACTTCCGAGATGCCCTAGACTTTTGTAATCTTCATGACCTCGGTTTTGAGGGAGATGTGTTTACTTGGAGGAATAAAAATTATCGAGTTGATGGGTATATTCGGGAGCGTTTGGACCGAGTGGTGGCATCACCGGAGTGGTGTCAACGTTTCCCAGCATATAAAATCGTGAATGGAGATCCGCGGCATTCAGACCATCGTCCTCTGTTGATGATGAGGGATGGCAGCCCAAGGGTGCAGCGGGCAGCTAATGGGCAGCGACATTTGCGGTTTGAAGCGAGATGGCTGCTTGAAGAGAGTTGTGATGGTATAGTGCAAGAGGCTTGGGGGGGAGCCCAGGGGGCTGACGTGAGGGGTAAACTCCATGAAGTAATGAAGGCGCTGGATACTTGGAGTCGGGAGGTTCTGGGCGATTTGAGGAAGCGGATAAAAAAGTTAAAAACGGAGCTGGAAGAGGTGAGGTTGCGCCCCCTATCGGAAGGCCAAGTGAGAAGGGAACAAACTCTGGTTTTCAGATTGGAGAAGCTGGAGGAGCAGGAGGACTTAGTATGGAGACAAAGGGCGCATGCAAATTGGCTGATGAAGGGGGACAGGAACACGAGTTTTTTCCAGGCGTTTGCATCAGAAAGGAAGAGAAAGAATTCAATAAAAAAACTCAGGGGGGATGACGGAGTAGTGGTGGAGGACGAAGATGGTATGAAGGCCCTGGTTACTAACTATTTTTCCTCCTTGTTTACCCCCGTTGCAGGTGCCGATATCCCGGAAGTCCTGTCTCATATTGCACCAAAGGTGACCTCCCCAATGAATGAGTTTCTCTCTAGGGAGTACACGAGGGAGGAAATAAAACGAGCCCTTGATGACATTGGGGATCTGAAGGCCCCGGGCATGGATGGTCTACCGGCAGTTTTCTATAAGCATTACTGGAGCTTGGTGGGTGATGAAGTGGTACAGGAGGTGTTACATGTGTTGCGTGGCGGCAGTATGCCTGAGGGATGGAACGACACTCTTGTAGTGCTGATCCCGAAGGTGCAAAACCCAGAGACTTTGAGAGATCTTCGCCCTATTAGCCTATGCAACGTTGTGTACAAGCTCGTGTCAAAGGTCATCGCCAACAGGTTAAAGTGTATCCTTGGGGAGATCATCTCACCTAACCAGAGCGCTTTTGTGCCGGGGCGGCTAATTTCGGATAATACAATCCTAGCCTATGAGATGACACATTTTCTGAAAAGGAAGAGGACGGGGAAGAAATCTTATGCTGCCTTGAAACTGGACATGAGCAAAGCGTATGACCGCGTTGAGTGGTGCTTCCTTGAAAAAATCATGTTACAGCTTGGGTTCGCGCGGGAGTTTGTGGATTTGATCAACAAGTGCACACGGACAGTGAAGTATAGGTTCAAAATAAATGGGACATGCACGGATGTGATTGAACCAGGGAGGGGCTTGCGGCAAGGGGATCCAATCTCGCCGTATCTTTTCCTACTGTGTGCGGAGGGGCTGTCCGCGCTTCTACAACACGCTGAGAGCACAGGTCAGATCACAGGAATTGTTGTGGCTGAAGGAGCCCCTGCTGTTAGCCATCTCCTGTTCGCAGACGATTCTCTGCTGTTATTTGAGGCCACGCCGGAGAGTGTACAAACCATTAATCATATCCTACAGGTCTATGAGTGGGGGTCTGGTCAGATGATTAACAGGGACAAGTCAGCGGTCTTATTTAGTAAGAACACCCCAGCTCAGCTAAAAGCCCAGCTCTTGTCCCTCCTAGGCCTCCGTTCTGAATGTTTGCAAGGCAAATATCTTGGCCTCCCTAGCTATGTCGGACAGTCAAGGCAGAAGTGCTTCGAGTATCTTCGCGAGCGGATATGGGAGATCCTTAAGGGGTGGAAAATCAAACTTCTATCAAAAGCAGGCAAGGAAGTCCTTATCAAGGCGGTCATTCAAGCAGTACCCACCTATGCCATGTCCTGCTTCGATCTTACAAAAGCGCTATGTGAGAGCATCAGTCAAATGGTGTGTAACTTCTGGTGGGCTAATCAGGAGGAGGAGGAGCGCCATCACTGGGTGGGTTGGGAGAAAATGTCGCTGCCAAAAGAGCAGGGAGGACTCGGCTTCCGTGACCTACATGCGTTCAATATTGCTATGCTGTCGCGACAAATTTGGCGCCTGATCCAGATCCCAGAATCATTATGTGCAAGGGTCCTACAAGCAAAGTACTACCCGCATGGAGATGTTCTGAAGGCTGTAGCAGTTCCCGGCATGAGCTATGTCTGGCGCAGTTTGCTCCAAGGGATCGAAGTCATCAAAGCTGGTATGATTTGGAGGGTTGGTTCGGGGGATAGTATCAATATATGGCAAGACCCCTGGCTGCCTTCGAGCGACACAAGACGTCCAAGGACCCTCCAAGGCGCTCATCTTTTGACCAAGGTTTCGGACTTGATCGACCCAGCCACAAATAAATGGGACAACAATCTGGTCCAACAAACCTTCTGTCAGGAGGATGCAAAGACGATCCTAAATATCCCAATCTGCGATCATTTTGAGGATTTCGTTGCCTGGCACTTTGATAGTAAGGGCCTCTTCTCGGTGCGCTCCGCATATAGGGTTTATGTAGAGCTGGTGAACTCGCAGAACACAAGGCAAAGGGGAGAGAATTCAACAGGGCTGGAGGACAAATCCAAGTTTTGGCGGGACCTCTGGAAGATACACTGCCCGCCTAGGGTCCATCATTTCATGTGGAGACTCGCTCACAACAGCCACCCCCTTCGCCGCAATATCGAACGGATTGGAGTGGAGCTCGATGTCATGTGCCACCTCTGCCGCCGCCAAGCCGAGGACGGGGGGCATCTTTTCCTGCGCTGCAAGGAGGTGAAAAGCGTTTGGCGCCATTGTGGCCTTGAGTACACCAGGCAACGTCTACAGCTGTGTGAGACACCTATAGATTTGTTGACGGCTGTGTTCAAACTCCCCGAGGAGATCAAGATGCGCACTATCTGTCTGCTATGGACCTGGTGGGCTGAAAGGAACAACACTAATCACCAGAAGAAGCGGCTGGGCTCAGATGTATTCAGTGCACGAGTCGGTTACCTGAAGAAAGAATGGGAGGTACTCTCCTCAGCAAGCCAGCAGCGAAATGAGCAGCCAGTCAGTCAACATCCCAAATGGAGAGCTCCCCCTGAGGAGGTGGTGAAGATTAACGTTGATGCCGCGGTCCAGCAGGGTTCAGGCGAGGGTGGCTGGGGCCTCGTGGCTAGGGACAGCGCTGGAGGCTTTATCATGGCAGCTGCGGGGAAACTATTGCACCTTAGTGATGCTCTGCATGGTGAAACGGAAGCTCTCTTAAAGGCTATCCAACTAGCTGAATCACAAGGTATGGGCCGTGTTCAGTTTGAAACTGATTGCCAAGTTCTACAACTGGCCATGGACTCTACGTCCCAAGACCGGAGCCCTCTGGGTGTGCTCTTTAGAGAAGCCAAGTTCCTCCTCCAGACAGGGTTCATACAATCTGAAGTTGTGTTCACTCCGAGGGAATGTAACATCCCAGCACATATGCTGGCTGCTGTTGGCGCGCAGACTGAACCTGAGACCCAGATGATTTGGCAGTCCGATCTGCCACCTGATGTAAGCCGAGCTGTGGCCGCCGATCGGGTCGGTCCACTGTAAGTTTATGGAATGCAAGGTGTTCCAATTCAAAAAAAAAAAAAATACCAAGGTGCTGCCCCAGCCCATCCAGCTAGACAGAGAAAAAAAATAAGGCACCCATTAAGTTATTTTCACTTGTTGAGTATAATGTTTATTAGAAAAAAAAGATAGATTAGGATTTGTTCTGACTTGTCTTGTACTCCAAATAGATCATTGTACTCCTATATATATGCCCACGAGGCTCAAGCAATAAAACAACTATTCCACCAAACCTCTCTCTCCCTTCTAACATGGTATATATCGTAAATCGATCCTAAATCCTAGCCGCCACCGCTACCGCACCCGCGCGCCGCCCCCGGGGCGGCCGGCCTCCATGACTGCCGCCGAGGGCCGTGCCGCCCGTATCTAGGGTTCGTCCGCCGGTCGTGTTGACCGGCTGCCCTAGAGAGTCTTTTTCCCGAGCCCTTGCTCTAGGTTTCCTCTCTCCCGTCGGTCATCTTGATCGGCGGTTTCCTTTTGATTTTTCGATCTAAAATCGGTTTGCGTCGCCCGCCGCCGCCGTCGACTTCACGCGCCTCTACTCCGACTTCGGCAGCGAGTGGCAGGCTACTTCACCGACCCGGTGGCCTCGCGCGACAGGCGGCCCGTCAAGGCCGTCGTCCGCGCGCCGGCCCGCCTGTCGCCCTGCGCCAGCCGTCACCACCCTGCTCCGACCGGGACACCTGCATCGCCCACCCGATGGCCTCGCGCCATGCGGCGGCCAATGATAGCCGTCGTTCTCACGACGGTCCGCCCATCTATTCACACCACCCGCCTCCGTCGTGTCTACATTGCGGCCCTGCGGTCTACCTCGTCGGCCTCGTCTCCGACGGCGTCAGACTCGTCGACTGTCTTAGCTCGGGCGCCGCTACTACGTTGGTCGCTCGGGCCTCGCTGCCCGGGTGTCGGTCGCACGACGTCCCACGCCGCTGTCCTTCCTCGCCGGCTTCATCTCGGACTCCGCCGCCACCCCGTCTTCACGGAGCGGCGTCCCCGACCTCGCGCGCGGTCGGATTGATCACCCGCCCGCCGTCGCGATCCGCCACACCAACGCCGCGTGACCGACCTGGCCCGTTGGTTGCGCGCGCCTCTGCAGGTCTCGTGAAGATCGTCCCCGAGTTCAGCGCGCCTCTCTACTGATTGAGCATCGGGCTGCCGCTGCGTCGCCCCGTCGGGCCGTAGCGCCGCCGCCCCGTGGTTCTCCTCGCGGCTGCATCGACTCGTGTGTCGCCACTGCGTAGCCCCTTCGGGCCGTAGTGCCGCGATACGTGGTCCCCGCCGCCGCCCCGAGGCCTTCCCTGCGGTTGCACCGACTCGCGAACCGCCGTTGCGTCGCCCCTTCAGGCCGCAGTGTCGTGGCCCGTGGTCCCCGCCGCCGCACCGAGGTCTTCCCGCCGTCGCCCCGACCCGCCTGCCGCCGCTGCGTCGCCCCTTCGGGCTGTAGTGCCGCGGCCCGCGGTCCACTCCGCCGTCACCGCGCATCGACTTCATGTGGTACGCGCCGCGCCATCTCTCTTGGCGCGGGAACGTCACCGTCCGCGTCAGTCTTCGTCACGCTGTCAGGGTTCTTCGCCTACTTTAAGTACCGCCGCCGCACTCCTAACCTAGCCGCCGCCGCCGCTCTTATTTGGTCGCCGCCGCCGCTACCTTCGTAGCCGTCGCCGGCGCCCGTCCACCCCCTCCGTCTTCGTCCAAGCACCAGCCCGTCGCCAGCGTCGCCGTCATCTACCCCGACCATTTCGTCTACTCCGACCATCGTTGGTGACATCGGCCCCACGCCGATGGACGCCGCAATCATCGTCGAGTTCTTCTCTGCTGGCCCCTCCGACTTCTCCGACATGGCGTATAGCTCGTGTAGGTTCCTCGTCTACGCATGCCCGGTGCTGGCAACATCGATGCGTGCCTTCATCCACGACGTGTCCCCGGGCCTGGCAAGCCTGGTCGGCGCTTCGTCAACTTCGTCTTCGTCCGTCTACGCATCCCCGGGGCTGGCAACACCGGTGCGTGCCTTCGTCTACGATGTGTCCCCGGGCTTGGCAAACCCACCGCGACGCGTCGTCAACAACATCTTCTTCCCGGCGCACCACTACTCCGACACCACTGCGCCCATGCCTAACTTGGCGCCTTCTTGCGCCCGCGGCTCCACGATGACTTCCTCGACACCGGCTACCCCGACTCGACATCGACCACGGCATTCTTCGCACGGCAACCTCGACAACGGCTACACCACCTACACTCTCGGATACATCGACAAACGGCACAAAGGGCTACCGCCTGCTTGAGCAACCTCGTCGGTTTCCACTCCAGTCACGACTCCGCGATGCGTCGACTGTTCCGACTATGGGGG
>LR738709.1:317478358-317540344 GCA_902687465.1 Secale cereale
GGGGGGGGGGTGTCCGTCGGCTTGCTTTCGGATTCTTCTCCAGTCTCATCATCTGCATCGCTACCGTTGTGACTGCGGGGGGATGTTGAGTATAATGTTTATTAGGAAAGAAGAGATAGCGTAGGATTTGTTCTGGCTTGTCTTGTACTCCAAGTAGATCATTGTACTCCTATATATATGCCCACGAGGCTCAAGCAATAAAACAATTATTCCACCAAACCTTTCTCTCCCTTCTAACATCACTTATAGCTGAAGCCATTAGTACTATGGGCTTCAACATCGTCATCTTCCTGCTTTCAACCAGGCACGCAGCGCCATCTCTCCATGTGCTTTTCTTCTCTCTCTTCTCTTTTTCTTCTTTTTTCATGGGGAAGCGATCTCTTCTACAAGCTATTCTGACACAGTGCAAGTCTACTAAACTTGCTCCACGCTAGCATCCAGGCCTAGTTGGTTGCGGGACATCTGTTCTGAAGCATACCGTTGACCATGCCCTGAGCTAGTCTCCATAAAGTCTAATCTTACGGTTTCTCATCGTTTTGTTCATTGCTTTTGATCCGTATAACTCTCAACTTTATTTGGCAACTAGTTGATGTATGGAGGTTACTGCAATTTAGAGCAACTCCAATGGGCGACCCAAAGTATCCGTGTGTGTTTGTTTGGGTCGAAACGGACCAAAGCGTTGGCCCAAAGCGCGGACCCAAACTCAAACTGCATCCGCTTGGTGCTCGTCTGGAGGCATTTCAGGCTTAAATTTGAGCCTGATTTGCGTCTACGCAAACACGAAAGCGACACGGCGGGCGTCCTCTCGGTATCCGCCGCGACCCCATCTATTGGCCGCCCAACTACCACCCGCGGTTGTATTAAAATCAGCCACCTAACTTGGGCCCGCCTAGCAGTGGTTGGAAGCTGCCGTCGCTGTACTTTTTAATTGGAAGCGTGAGGCGGGGCCGGTCTCATCCACTTCCCTCCCCCGTCCAGATTTGGCCACGCTTGCTCCCTCGCTAGCGACCACAAACCCTAGCTCTTCGGCCACCATTTTTTTAGCAAAGGCAAGGGCAAGCTCACCCCCGACCAGCTCATCTGAACGCCGCCGCCACCTCGACGCGGAGCGCCGCCGCGGGAAAGGGTGCGCCTGTACTTCTTAGTGCACCAAGAGAGGTGGCACTGGCAGTGCGTGCAGGCGCCCTATCCGGACATCAACATGCGGCATGGTTGGCATATGGACCCGCACCGCATCACGGTGCCAACGGTTCCCCGGTCGGAGTGCGCGCATGCCGAGGAGGTGCACAAGCGCTGCAAGCTCCTAACACCAAAGCAGCGGCGGCGGCACCCTGCTTACGCGCCAGAGTCTCCCAGTTGGGAGATCTGGTTTGCCATGGAGCATGAGCTGGAGTGCCTCCATGGTGATGTGGAGCATCCTATGGTGATCCCCATGGACCTACTGACGTCTCACAAAGTGCCAAGTGGACTGATGACACGAGCACGTGCAAGAGCTCTCAAGACCGAGGTGACATCTCTCTTTATTGATATTCCATATGACCCACTTGAGACATTGTTGTTATCTAAAGCCGGAATGCTATGTGTGCTTAGGTACCAAGAAACCCCTCTCGGAGATGCTCATGTTGATGGACAAGTCCCCAAGTACATGGATGAAGAGGACCGTCGAAAGGAATCGAAGAAAGCTCCCAGGACCTCGACATCCGGCCCCAACCCTGGACATCCGGCCGCTGAAGGTGTCTACAACAGCAGTAGCCTAGTAGCCGACATGCTACAGTGCCTGGACATCCGGGCTGACAGTACAAACACGCGGCGCCTACCCGGATATGCAGTCCTTCATCACAGAACGCCACCGAAGCCACCCCCCGCCAGCCCGGGCATCCGGCCCCGGCCCCGGACATCCGGCACGACATGAGTCGCCAGACATCCGACCCCCAGAGCGGACATCCGACACATGTCCGCGCACGGGAACGGGCTGAAGGCCCATGTACCCATCCATTCCGCCCCAACTAGCACCAAGACTATAAATAGGCCTCTCCCCTCTCCATCTAGGGTTAGCATGGTGATAGATCATTTGAGATGGGGCATTGCTCATCCACTTGTACCCCTACTCCATTGGAGACCAAGGCCTCCTAGGAGAAGATCCCCCAAGTGAATTCAATACCCCCTCGTGGGAAGATCTATCTTGGATTCGAGACCTCAACTCCTTCAAGGATTGAGATGAACTAGTTACCCTTTGTTGACTCTTGTGTTCAATTTGGACCTTCGTGATATCTTTGTGTGTTTGGATCTAGCACATGTGTGATTGGATCAAGTCTATTCGAGTGTTTCCTCTCGTTTTCCCTGTCGTGTTCTTCGCGTCCTTTGTAGGATCCGCTTCAATCGTAAAAGATCGGCCTCACCCCGTATCATCATGGTATCATCAACCATGGTCGATCACGAATTTGGAGCCCCTACCCCCGTTTTCTAGCCTAATTTTGCTTTGTTTTGTCCAAATTCGAAAATTCCCCAAAAAATAGCCCTACCAATTTTTTTGTGCTTTGTTGGTGTGATAATGTTTTGTTGCATTTGATCCATGGATTTGCTGTGTTACTAGTGGATCTAGCTTTCCCCCATTTCTCCCCAGCTTCTATCCATGGAATCTCTCGAGTTTTCCCCGAATTATTTTTTATCCATGAGTTCATCGAGTTCATCCACGACTTGGGCACATCCACGGAATCTCTCGAGTTTTTCGCCGAAATTTTATTTTTATCCATGAGTTCATCGAGTTCATCCATGGCCTGGGCACCTCGGACATCCGACCTGTGTCCCCGGACATCCGGCTCTAGGCCAAGACATCCAACGCCTGGCAGCCCAGATCATCATCCCCTTCGCCAAGTTTCCTCGAACTTTGACCAGTTTACACCATCTCTTCAGCATACCACCAACGCTTTCCACAACCACCATCGAGTTTTCGCTACCACCTCCAACAATGTTGCCACATTTGTTTTGAGAATTTGAGTTGCAGTTTCCGTTTCCTAACGTGTTTCGGCTACTTAGGGATGGTTCATCACCGACATCACTGCCACTCATCTTCGCCAACATCATCGACCATGACAATTTCATCTACTTGAAACCAACCGTAAGCAAGGATCGTAACCTCGATGACACCTTTGAGTACTTCCTTGCCATTGCAATGATAACCCATAGCCCATTTTGCGTCACTTTCCTATCAAGACTAGCCATTTGAGTACTGTCAGGCCATGCTACTTGTGCACTTTAGTAATCATCGATACGAACCTTACATTGCATTACCTCATCTTGGTATCATCATATCATCTCTTGTGTCACAAGATTGTTCCCGCATACACAATTGCTATCTTGGTCCGAGAATTTTTGCAAAAGTGGACAACGAAAGATATCAAAAGGGCAAGAAAGAAAAGCTTTTAAGAAAAACATAACAAGAAGCTTATAAGCAAGAGCCATAGCATCATACCACACTACATACCAAATTTGTTATACTAGATCATCTTGGATCATCATGAGAACACTCACCGGAACATCATGCATATATAGAAAACATGGGATAGGAAGTCACTACGTTTCGTCTCTTGTAGATAGTGCACAACTTTGTATGCGCCTATTGAGCAATCATGCTAGCGTCTCTATAGTGTTGTGCAACAAGAGCATTTTCCGTGGATACCACATTTTGAGCTCATTCCTTGGTTGCACGACCCCATTTATCTATCCATGCATGTGTTTCTGTGTGCCACATATTGCTATTGGTCTACTTGTTGCATTTGAGAATTTGTGAATCTTTTGCAACATTATTGAATCTCAATAAAAATTGCATAAATTTTGTGGCACCATCCTCACCAAGCTACTCCAAAGGCTTTACTCATGTAGGTGTGAGAATTGACAAGATCCGATACCAATTGTGCTATTTCCTTACTACACTATTGAGTGATTCATTGATCCATCTTCAACATCGGATAAGGTACATTTGGTCTAGTTCTTCCTTTCTTCCACTTACATATTTGCTTGAGATGATGGATAGGCCAAGTAGTTCTTTGAACCCACTTTTCATCGAGCAAGACGAGGAACCAAACATCTACGTTACCAAGAATCATCTATTCGGTGCGTAAAGAGCTTTGCATCAAGAGGATGAAGCATTGAACGATCGCATCGACCTACTAGCCACCGACTTGCCACAATACAAGCTACGTACAAGAGACTACCTCAACCACAAGCTTCCCACCCAAATAGAGGAGATCAATGCAAGGATGTCTACTCAAAAGGCGGAGAATGATGCAAGGATGGAGGAGATTCGTGCCTTGTTGGCAAACCATTCTTCTACGACATCGTCCTCACCAAAATGGCGCCACTCAAGTCAATATTCTTCAAAATCTTCTTCGGATGCAAGTCTTCCCCAAGTTCGTTCGCATCTTTGTTAAGATCATGCGGATCATCAAGCTCGACAAAATGCATTTCATGGCAATGGTTTACAAAACCACCTCCAGGAACGTGAACTACTACATCGTCAAGCTAATGATCCAAGGGAATAAGAGCAAGCTCCATGATGCCAACCTCGACAATAAGAACATCAAAATGACAACGCAATATGACAAGAGCAACTTCGTCGAGAGGAACAAGCCCTTGAAGCCCAACATGCCCTATGTGAAGCAACCAAAAACGTACAAGAGCGCAACCGCCAAGTACGTCTACACGAAGAGGCCCTCCGCCAAGAGTGACAAGAAGAAGCCGCAGAACTTAAGGAGCACCAAGAGATGATGAACCGTGAAAGAATTCCACGCCCTCAACGTCAAGTCAATCAAGAGGAGCACGATCATAAAAAAGGTTCAAGAACCTCCACCACGACAAGACCGTCTTCACAACCACCCCGCATGTATTGAAGAGCAATGCTATGGCAAGCTCAAGTTCAACATGCCTTACTTTTCCGCAAGCACCGACCCGAAGAATACTTATCATGGGCATTGAAGGCCGACAAGATATTCCGTCTACACAACTATGAAGAGGATAAGAAGATGGCCATGGCATATCTTGAGTTCCAAGATTATGTCCTCATTTGGTGGGAGAAAGTTATTGAGAGGCGAGAAGCAAAAGGCGAGCCACCCATCACAACATGGAACCAAATGAAGGAGGTCACGCAAGCGCGCTTTGTACCCACGTACTATAGCCATGACTTATTCAAGAAGTTGCAACTCCTCAAGTAAGGCACCAAGTTCGTTGAAGAGTATTACAAGGACATGGAGATCGCCCTGATCTGTGGCAATATCACGGAAGATGAGGAGAAAACTATGGCACGATTCTTGAATGTACTCAACCATCCTATCAAGAAGATCGCCGACTTCCAACCCTACACGAACCTCATCGAGCCAGTGCACCAAGCTACCAAGGAGGAGCGACAAGTGCAAGAAGACTATAAGTACTCCAAGCACTCTTCCAAGGCCTAAGGCTCATACATTCAAGCTCGAACGACTTTGATGCCTTCTTGCTCGATAAAACCTTCTCCAAGAAACGGTGACAAGTCAAGTTACAAGAGAACTTCGTCATCCTCGACACCTTCAAGTCGTTCTACTACAAGCAACTTCAAACCGAGAGCTTCATCATCTACTACTCCAACCGTTGAGACCGACAAGAGGAGTTCCCTCAAGTTTTTCACTTGTCAAGGCGGAGGTCACAAGACATACAAATGTCCAACACGGCGCACCATGATCACCAACGAAGACAACACATATGACTCTATGAGTGAAGAGGAAATGGAAGCACTTGAGCACGTGGCCATACACCGCCAAGTGAATGAAGATGAAGATAATCAAGTCTTTTGTGACAATGATCCGAGTCCCGCTCTCGTTATCTCCAAGGTCTTGAAAATTCAACGCCAACAAGATGAAGACCAAAAATGTCATATCTTCCACACCAAAGCGGGCATCAATGGACATTTCGTCAAGGTCATCATCAGTGGAGAAAGTTGCCACAACTTAGCAAGCGAAGAGCTATGCGACAAGCTACAATTTATCAAGATGAAGCATCCTTGTCCCTACAAGGTTCAATGGCTTAGCGAGTTCCGCACCATTAGAGTCGAGCATACCATTCAAGCCTCATTCAAGATCGACGCTTATGAGTATACCTTCGAATGTGATGTGGTTCCTATGTCCGTTTGCCACCTTCTTCTTGGACATCCATGGCAATTCGACCGCGTCGTCAGCCACAACAGGCGCACTAACCACTATAGTTTCAAGATGAAGGGCAAGGAGTTCGTGCTACGACCTATGTCGCCAAGTCAAGTGATCGCTGACAAGCAAGTAACCACCCATCATGGAGAGAATAGTGAGAGAGTAAGCCACCAAAAGGATAGTGAGTGCCACAAGCCCAAATCGAGTGCTAACACGATGAGTGAAAATAAAACATCTAGTGCTTTTAGCCACCCAAAGAGACATGATAGAAGTGTGAGAGAACCCATCTATTGGTATACACTATGTCCTAGTGTGTAATTTCAAAGCGGCACATACTAATAATTCTCAACATGTACCTTTAGTGTTGTCTCGTTTATTGCAGGAATTCAAGGATGTATTTACCAATGAGCTACCTCCGGGCCTACCTCCTATACGAGGCATCGAACACCGAGTCGACCTCATCCCTGGTGCACCTCTACCGAACAAGGCACCGTACCGCATCAACCCCGATGAAACAAAACAAATACAAATACAAGTACACCATCTCACTGAAAATGGACATGTACATGAGAGCCTAAGCCCTTGTGCCGTTCCGGTTATTCTTATGCCGAAGCAGGATGGTAGTTTTTGCATGTGTTTCGATTGTCGTCCCATTAATTCTATCACCGTTAGATACCAACACCCTATTCCATGCCTTGATGACATGCTAGATTAATTAAGTGGAGCCACCATTTCACTGGTACCATTATGTGCTATACAAACGGTTTTAACCCCTTCCCACGACGGAGTTTGAAATCGTCGCCTAGTAAGTGTGTGAGATAGGCGGTCCTTCCCAAATGACCCAAAAACTGTCGGGGATAGGCGAGCGGCCACTAACGATCGCCATAGAATAAACGTATGAGAAGTTGCGCCAGTCCCACGTTACGTCTCGATGATACGTTTCTGATCTGAGAGTCATCCAAAATGATTACGCCGCTATAGTCATGTAAAAAAGGTGGATAACACAAATATTTAATCTACCGATGTATTTGTGGTAGGTACGTTATCGCACATAGTTCAAAAATGTAAAATGTGCGCCGCACCTCTACTATCGCCAACGTATCCATTTTCATTACTGTGTGCGATATGTATTCTTATCACACAAGCAAACAAGTTTGAAATGTTTGCCGTATTACCAGGAATCGCACATGCATATGAGACGAAACCATGTGTGTATCCGTGAGGCATCACAAATGTTTCATGTCAAAGAACCGTCTATTCTTTATTTTTCCATCGCACACGTTGTTTTCTTTCTAACCGTGTGTATATTATTTTATTTGCTCCTATTTAAAAAATTTCCCTGTAATTTAGTATCTGACTTGAAATTTTTGAAATATGAAACGTGGAATTCAAATTCTGAACACAATGGTTCAACCAATCCATAAATAATATTCTCACTACAATGTGTTCAGTAATTACAGGATTAGGCAGCAGTTAACTATGATGAACCACAATATTTAGAGGGGGTAAAGGTGAAGAGATAAGTGTAAATCATTTTGGTTGCCGATGGTGTTGAAGAAGCAGGATGCCCATAATGTGCCCTCCTGCATGAACAATTTTGTTCAACCCCTTGTGACGATCGCCCGCCCATCCTTCACCACTTTCGGGAAGACTTCTAGACAATTATCATGGTAGTATGAACTATCTACTTTAACCTTAGTTGCCTCCACTCCAGTCATATAGTTTGCAACGTAATCATCCGTAAATTGCTTCAGAAACCACTGAAAGGAGAAAACTTTCAGATACTCATGTCTAATAGAGTAACTTGTCTTGGGAAGGGGAAAATGCAACACATTACTTACCATCCTAAAGTTCACTGTTGTCTTGGACAAAGTGTAAATAAAGAGCTTAATTCCCATCACCCGTCACTTTCGTCTAGCAATCTTTCTTAGTTTCCTCACTTGACGCTTGTTCATGAATATGTCATTGCCCCATACACAAAAGGGATCTAAGCATGGATCAATACCTCTCATATATGTACCTACAAGCAACCAGAAAATGTTAGAAGCTAAACTGCGATTGCACAAATGATGTAAAATACAACTACCTCCGTTCCTAAGTATAAATATTTTTAGAGATTTTAATATGAACTACATATGGATGTATATAGAGATAGTTTAGATTAGAATTTAAATTCACTCATTTTCCTTAGTATGTAGTCTATATTGGAATATCTAAAAATACTTATATTTAGGAACAAATGATGTATAAGACATGAGAGGCAGCTAACCCCGACGGCAAAAAACAACATCGCGCATCGTAGACCCGTGTAAGTACATGGAAAGGCAATGTTAACTATAACAGGGTTAACATCCACCAAAAATAGCAAATGGTAATAAAACGTCAACATCTGTAGTGATATCTTCATTGCGAAAGAATAGCACGGTAGCAAAGGGACAAATTAAAAATGGATAGAATTGTTTACTACATCACACAACCTAGTATATCCATTGAAGCTGGTACTGATAGAAATGAAATTGACAGAGTTAAACATCTCAAGGAAGGTGCTGCTAGAGCAGAGAATGGCCCCGTTCTCTATAAATGGCAGGGAAAATAGATAAGACGGGCTAGGCGTGTTTACTACAACATGCTTAATATATCAACCGTACAAAACATGGCCATTGCAACTGGTATTGGTAAGATTCAACTGGTCATTTCATACTTGGTAAGTCCTAAGGGGTAGTTGCTGGGGCACTTCATATGGACAAGAGCCCGCCCCAAGTCAGTCGCAGCGTAGGCGAGGTGTTCCTCCGAGTCGAAGCAAGGATCAGTGCTGCTTACATGTGTACCTACAAGAAGCAAGTAAATGTTAGAAGCTAAAGTGCAATTGCACAAATGATGTAAAATACTATAAGACATGGGATGCAGGTAACTGATAAGTACGGAGTGTCGAACCCATAAGGAGCTAAAGGTAAGATCAATATTACCTTAAGTCCTATCTGCCATTGATACGACTCTACGCGCGTCCAACGTTTGCTTCCATCTAGAAACGAGAAACAAAACTACGCTGTGGGTATGAAGAGGATATCTTTGCATGATATCGGAGAACTAAAATATAAAAATAGGTGTTGTTATCTTAAAGTTAGAATATACTAATATATATTATAAATAGCGAGTGTGGAATAATGATGGATCGGTGTGCCGAATTTTCCTAGATAATTGTTAACAAGATCGGTAGTCGTCATTGCAATTTCATATGAGGGAGAGGCATAAGCTAACATACTTTCTCTTCTTCGATCATATGCACTTATGATTGGAACTCTAGCAAGCATCCACAACTACTAAAGATCATTAAGGTAAATCCCAACCATAGCACTAAAGTACCAAGTCCCCTTTATCTCATACGCAACAACCCCCTTACTCGGGTTTAAGCTTCTATCAATCTAGCAACCCACTATAAGTGAATCATGAACGTATTGCAACACCCTACATCGGGAATCGTTCACGTGTGCGCGACATAGAAGGCACCATAGGACAGCACCAAAATAAAACATACAACCCAAACCAATCTAGATCATCAATCAACCCAAAATACAAAGGAAATCTACTCAAAACATCATAGGATGGCAACACATCATTGGATCATAATATGTGGCATAAAGCACCATGTTCAAGTAGGAGATTACACCAAGGTGCGGGAGAGTGGACCGCGTAAAAGAGATGAGGATGGTGATGATGATGGTGATGTTGATGAAGAGGGTCACCGCGCCGATGGTTCCCCCGATGGAACTCCGGCGCTACAGAGAGAGAGGGGGAGAGGTTCTACCCCTTGTGCTTCCTCCTCCCTGGCCTACTGATACATCTCCAACGTATCTACTTTTCCAAACACTTTTTCCCTTGTTTTGGACTCTAACTTGCATGATTTGAATGGAACTAACCCGAACTGACACTGTTTTCAGTAGAATTGCCATGGTGTTATTTTTGTGCAGAAATAAAAGTTCTCGGAATGGCCTGAAAATCCACGGAGATTTTTTTTTGGAATTTATAAAATATACTGGCCAAAGAATCAAGACCCGGGGGCCCACACCCTGTCCACGAGGGTGGGGGCGCGCATGCTCCCCCTGGGCGCACCCCCTGCCTCGTGGGCCCCCTGAGGCTCCACCGACTTCAACTCCAACTCCATATATTTAGTTTCAGGGAGAAAAAAATCAGAGAGAAGGATTCATCGCGTTTTACCATACGGAGCCGCCGCCAAGCCCTAATCTCTCTCGGGAGGGCTGATCTGGAGTCTGTTTGGGGCTCCGCAGAGGGGAATCCATCGCCATCGTCATCATCAACCTTCCTCCATCACTAATTTCATGATGCTCACCGTCGTGCGTGAGTAATTCCATCGTAGGCTTGCTGGACAGTGATGGGTTGGATGAGATTTACCATGTAATCGAGTTAGTTTTGTTAGGGTTTGATCCCTAGTATCCATTATGTTCTAAGATTGATGTTGCTATGACTTTGCTATGCTTAATGCTTGTCACTAGGGCCCGAGTGCCATGATTTCTGATCTGAACCTATTATGTTTTCATGAATATATGTGAGTTTTTGATCCTATCTTGCAAGTCAATAGTCACCTACTATGTGTTATGATTCGACAACCACGAAGTGACAATAATTGGGACCACTCCCGGTGATGACCGTAGTTTGAGGAGTTCATGTATTCACTAAGTGTTAATACTTTGGTCTGGTGCTCTATTAAAAGGAGGCCTTAATATCCCTTAGTTTTCAATAGGACCCCGCTGCCACGGGAGAGTAGGACAAAAGATGTCATGCAAGTTCTTTTCCATAAGCACGTATGACTATATTCGGAATACATGCCTTCATTACATTGATGAACTGGAGCTAGTTCTGTGTCACCCTATGCTATAACTATTGTATGAGGAATCACACCCCACATAATTATCCATCGCTGATCCATTGCCTACGAGTTTTTCACGTATTGATCTTCGCTTAGTTACTTTTTCGTTGCCACTGTTACGATTCCTACAAAACTGCTACTGTTACTTTTGCCACCGTTACCGTTACTTCCATACTATTTTGATACTAAGTACTTTGCTGCAGATATTAAGTCTTTCAGGTGTGGTTGGACTGACAACTCAACTGCTAATACTTGAGAATATTCTTTGGCTCCCCTTGTGTCGAATCAACAAACTTGGGTTGAATACTCTACCCTCGAAAACTGTTGCGATCCCCTATACTTGTGGGTTATCAAGACTATTTTCTGGCGCCGTTCCATGGAGCATAGCTATATTCTTTGAGTCACTTGGGATTTATATCTGTTGATCACTATGAAGAACTTGAGAGATGAAAAAATAAAGATATTTCCCTCAACTACGAGGGGAGGTAAGGAACTGCCATCTAGCTCTGCACTTGATTCACCTTCTGTTTTGAGTAAACTTGCGACACCTACTCCTGCTATTGAATCTGATATGTCGCATGTTATTGATGATGCCACCTCTGCTATGCATGATACTTATGATGAAACTACTTCTATGTTTGATAATACTGTGCCACTGGGTTAATTTCTTGATGAACAACTTGCTAGGGCTAGAGAGAATGAAATTATTGAACCTGATAATATTGATGAAGGTGATGATGAAGATTCTCCCCCTAGATATGAATTGCCTGTTGTGCCTGAGGGTTATGTTATGGATGAAGAAACTACTAGAGATCTTTTAGCTTGCAAAGATAGATATGATCTTAAGAAACTATTAGCTAAGCTGAAAGAAAAGTCTTTGAATGCTAGAATGAAATATGACCTCGCTTTTGCTACTTCACCTATCTGTATTTCTGATAAGGATTATGATTTCTCTGTCGATCCTGAGTTAGTTACTTTGGTTGAATCGGATCGTTTCCATGGCTATGAATCTAAAACTGTTGTGGCACATCTTACTAAATTGAATGATATAGCTACTCTATTCACCAATGAGGAAAAAATTTGTTACTAATATATCTTTAAGTTATTTCCATTCTCATTAAAGGGTGATGCTAAAACATGGTTTAATTCTCTTGATCCTGGTTGTGTGCATAGTCCCCATGATATGATTTATTACGTCTGTGCTAAATATTTCTCTGCTCATAAGAAACAAGCTGCCTTAAGGGAAATATATAATTTTGTGCAAATTTAAGAAGAGAGTCTCCCGCAAGCTTGGGGGAGGCTTCTCCGACTACTTAATGCTTTGCCTGATCATCCTCTTAAGAAAAATGCAATACTTGATATCTTTTATAATGGACTAACCGATGCTTCTAGAGACCACCTGGATAGTTATGCTGGTTGTGTTTTCAGGGAAAGAACTGTTGATCAAGCTGAATTGCTATTGAATAATATGTTGAGTAATGAAAATATTTGGACACTTCCTGAACCAACTCCTAAGCCAACTCCGAAGAAAAGGGGTACTCTATTTCTCAGTCCTGACGATATGCAAGAGGCAAATAAATCTATGAAAGAAAAAGGTATTAAAACTGAAGATGTTAAGAATTTACCACCTATTGAAGAAATACATGATCTTGATAACCCGACATAGGTAGTACAGATAAATTATCTCTCTAGATTTGATGAAGGTGTTATTCCTCGTAATAAGTCTTCTAGCCAATGCTTAGATGACTTTGACAATTTTATTGTTAAACAAGAAAACTTCAATGGTTATGTTGGTAGACAATTGAAACGTAATGCTTATATGATTGAACACTTGAGTGATTATATGTCTAGAGTTAAAGGTGAACTTAAACTCATTATTAAACATGCTTCTATGGTTACCACTCAGGTAGAACAAGTGCTTAAAGCATAAAATGATTTGCTCAATTAATTAAATAGTAAGAAAAATGATAATGTTGTTAGAGTTATGACTAGAGGGGGTACAATGACTCAGGAACCTTTGTATCCCGAGGGCCACCCTAAGAGAGCTGAGCAAGATTCTCAGAGAACTAATGTTGATGCACCTAGTCCCTCTAAGAAGAAGAAAAAGAAAAACGATAGGACTTTGCATGCTTCTAGCGAACCTGTTGTTGACACACCTGAGAATCCCAATGATATTTCTATTTCTGATGCTGAAACACAATCTAGTTGTGACGCCCCCGATTTGACCGTACACTAATCATGCACGCAAATGTGTACGACCAAGATCAGGGACTCACTGGAAGATATCACAACACAACTCTAGACACAAATTAAAATAATACAAGCTTTATATTACAAGCCAGGGGCCTCGAGGGCTCGAATACAAAAGCTCGAAAACACAAGAATCAGCGGAAGCAATAATATCTGAGTACAGACATAAGTTAAACAAGTTTGCCTTAAGAAGACTAGCACAAAAGTAGCAATGATCGAAAAGGCAAGGCCTCCTGCCTGGGACCTCCTAACTACTCCTCGAAGCCGATCTTCACGTAGAAACCTCCTCTGGATCTTCTGGGTCCTGGGCTCCACCATCTGTTTGCGTCATCCGAGAAGAAGGAACAAAAGGGGAAAAGGGGGAGATAGCAACCGTGAGTACTCATCCAAAGTACTCGCAAGCAAGGATCTATACTACATATGCAATGGTATATGTGTAAAGGGGGTAATATATGTGGGTTAAACTGCAGAATGCCAGAATAAGAGGGGGATAGCTAATCCAATCGAAGACTACGCTTCTGGCAACCTCCATCTTGCAGCAGTAGAAGAGAGTAGATGGAATAGTAACAAGCGTCAAAGCTTCTGGCAGCCTCCGTCTTGAGTAGCTGAAGAGTTCACCAAGTAACATCGTATAGCATAATCCTACCCGGCGATCCTCCCCTCGTCGCCCTGTGGGAAAGCGATCACCGGGTTGTATCTGGAACTTGTCTAGGTGTGTTTTATTAAGTATCCAGTTCTAGTTGTCATGAGGTCAGAGTACAACTCCGGGTCGTCCTTTTACCGAGGGACACGGCTATTCGAATAGATTAACTTCCCTGCAGGGGTGCACCACATAACCCAGCACGCTTGATCCCATTTGGCAGGACACACTTTCCAGGGTCATGCCCGGCCTCGGAAGATCAACACGTCGCAGCCCTACCTAAGCACAACAGAGAGGTCAGCACGCTGGTCTAAACGCTAAGCGCATGGGGGTCTGGGCCCATTGCCCAATGCACACCTGCACGTTGCGAGGGCAGCCGGTAAGCAAATCTAGCCTCTCATAATACCAAAGTAGGCGTTCCGGTCCAATCCGGCGCGCGCCGCTAAGTCGCTGACGTCAAAAAGGCTTCGTCTGATACCACGACGTCGAGTGCCCATAACTGTTCCCACGCAGCTGGTTAGTGCGTATAGACCAAATGGCCAGACTCAGATCAAATACCAAGATCCTGTTAAACGTGTTATTATGAAATAACCGCGGACAACGACCAGGGCCAGGCTCACCTGTCTCCTAGGTGGTCGCAACCCGCCCTGTCGCTCCGCCACAAAGTAACCATCAGGGGGCTATCGGGAACCCAGGCCCACCACTACCTGGGTGGAACCACCTGCCCCTTCAGCCCCCATCTCACAATCATCACCATGTGTATGTAAAGTATGTATATAGTATATACCCGTGATCAGCACCCGAGTGATCACGGCCCGATGGTATAGCATGGCAGACGGACAAGAATGAAGGGCCACTGATGGAATACTAGCATCCTATACTAAGCATTAGGATGGCAGGTACATGTATCAACAGTTGTAGCAGCAATGACAGGCTATGCAACAGAATAGGAGTAACCAAACAGTAACATGCTACACTACTCTAATGCAAGCAGTAGAGAGAAGAATAGGCGATATCTGGTGATCAAAGGGGGGGGCTTGCCTGGAAGCTCTGCAGACGAAAGGAATCTTCGGAATCATAGCCGTAGTCGAATACCGAAGCTCAATTGTCTCGGGGTCTATCACAGTATAGGAGTCTATCGAAATTAGCAACGAAGGGGGAAACAAATAAATAACAGAGCAAACAATAGCATCACAAAGCATAACATGGCAAAAGGCGGTGCTACGTGTGACCTAACACGGTGCTCGGTGATACAGGCGAAGAGGAATAACATTCGGGAAAGTATTCCCGGTGTTAGGCATTTTCGGGCAGATGAAACGGAGGGGAATGTTGCATGTTCGGTATGCTAGGGACGTGTGGTTGACGAACGGTCTGCGTATTCGGATGCGTCTCGAAATTCTGAGCAACTTTCATATATAAAGTATTTTCATCCGAGTTACGGTTTATTTTATATTAAATTTTAAAGTTTTTAAATCATTTTCTAATTTATTAATTATTAAATAAATTAACATTATCCAGAATAGTGCATGCTGACATCAGCATGACGTCAGCAGTCAACAGTGGGTTGACTGGTCAAGCTGACGCGTGGGGCCCGCGTGTCATTGGCTGTAATCTAACTAACAATTTAGTTAGATTAATTATGTTTTAGATAATTACTGATTAGGTCAATTACTGATTAGATTAACCTAATGTGATTAATTAACTTAATTAATTTGGTAATTAATTAATTAATTAATTAATATAATTATTTATCTATTTATTATTATTTTTTATATTATTTTTTTCTCTTTTTTTTCTACACGTTTCTGGGGGCGGGCCCCGGCTGTCATAGTTCTGGGGCCTTAGTGGGTTTGGGTGCTGGGCTAAGGATGCCCGGGTGTGGCGCCCGTGCCCGACCAGAGGCCGCCCCTCGCCCGGGGTTGCGGGGCGAGGCAACCAGGAGGGCGACGGGACGCCGGCGCGGCGGGGGCGGAGGCCCGGCAGTGGTGGTGCGCAGGTGGCCGGCGGAGGGCGGCGCCGGAGGAGGGGGCGGCGCCGACACGCGGCCAGGCGTCCAGGGGAGGCGCGAGGCGGGCGGCGAGCAGCAGTTGCCGCGGCTGCAGCGCACCCAGGCGGGGCCGTGAGCTCGCAGGGCGCCGGCGCGCGGCAGCAGAGGCCGACGCGGTGCAGCGGCGGCCGGAACAGGCATGGCCCGGCGACCACTTCAGCGGGCTGCAACAGTCGTGGGGAAGAGGAGCAGTGTGCAGCGCGGGCGGGACACGGCGAGCGAGCTGCGGCGCACTGGCAGTGAGCGCGGCTAGGTCGGGCACGAGGAGGACAGGCGGGGGCGCACAAGGCGCAGACGGACATGAACGGAGCGAGGCCGGCGCAGCTGTGGCAGGGCTCGCCCGCAGTCGGAGCGTGGCGACCGCAGACGGGGCGGGGCGACTGGCGGAGTTCGGTCGCGTCCGTGTGCGCGGTGAACTACACGGGGAGGAAGAGAGCGGGAGGTGGAGGCGACGGCTCACTTGGGGCCGGACGGGGAGGGCAGCGGGCTCGGGGTGGAGTTGTGGCTGTGTCCGACGATGAGGACGACGGGGATGCAGCGACGACGGTGGTCAAGGGGGCGTCCATCGCGGGGAGGGGCGTGGCGTCGCCGGCGAAGTCGATGGGGCGGCGTCGAGGCGGCGACGATCGGTGAAGGGGGTCGGAGCGCCATGCCCCGATCCAGATCGGGCAAAGGGGATCGAACGGAGTTGGGGTAGTGGACGTGGGGAGTTAGGGTTTCGGGGGCTTAGTGGGGTTAGGCCATATAGGCCAGGGGCGGGGTGGGCCGACTGGGCCGGCCTGGTTGGCCCGATGGCCATCTGGGCCGCGGTCCAGCAAGGGGGGGGGGTCCTTCTTTTGTTTTGCCTCTTTTTTTTCTTTTATCTATTTTACTTTTATGTTATAGTTTTGTACTCTATTATTTTAGTTTTAGTAAAATATATACTTATTATATAAATTAGTAATTTCAACTTTGTCCATAGTCAACAAGAGTCTAGTCCTCAATCAATTAGTTTGACTTTTTATTAATTACAAAAGGTATTTAAATAATTGTTTTTTTACTATTGTTTTATTTATCTTATAGTATTTAAGAATTTTAAAAAGGTGTGGTTTCTCCACCATAATTACTTATGCAATATATGGTTCACTCCGAACATTTTAGTTTTAATATTTGAAAACTTTTATTATTTGTCTCTAACTTAAATTTGAAATTTGAACTTGGTTTCGAACTGACACGAGTTTATCCACAGTAATCGAGGTGACGTGGCATCATTAGCGAAGTTTTACTGTAGCTTGATTACCCGGGCGTCACAATTCTCCTCCACTACAAGAAATCTCGTCCCGAGATTTAAGCGGTGGAGTACGGGGGGAAAAGTGTTGGTAGCGAAAACCTAACGAGTCTTCTCGGTCTTGCCTGTCCTTTCGAAGAGGTTTATCCCTTTCGTTGACGTCTTCATTTCTCTGCTTCAAGTCATCGTGATCGTCATCCGTTCTTTGGAATCTCAATCGTCCTACGAACGAGACCAGGGGGAAAACTTTGGTGGAGCGTATCTCC
Organism: Secale cereale; assembly: GCA_902687465.1. Lineage (NCBI taxonomy): Eukaryota > Viridiplantae > Streptophyta > Magnoliopsida > Poales > Poaceae > Secale > Secale cereale. Next base: position 317,495,887 of record LR738709.1, read on the forward strand.
ACGAAGTATGTGCATCTGACAGTGAATTCAGAAAGTGATACACGAAGTGCCCTACGCGTAGTATTTCAGTGAATGCATTGAGAACAATAAGCGATGGTACCAAAGTTTCAAACGGGTAGGCAGTCATTCGATGCCTAACCAGGAGCTGGAATGGGGGCTTGAACAACGAGAATAATATGGTGTTTGATATCAGGATGAAACATGGTAGAATTTAGCTCGTGAATTACACACGAAGCCAAGTGCAAAGTATACATTGGAATCAGGGTTGTACAAGAGAGTCAGGTTTCAATCCCGTGGACCTGTCGGTTATGGGCCCACCATGTGGGTTGAAAGTAGGAAGGGCGATGACATCTTGCACAGAAGGCAAGGCATGTGAGAGGATAGTCTGTCAGCTATGTTGGCAACAATGTCGGTACCAAGGACGGGGGAACGAAGAGAACCACTTTCTTGCTCGTTGAAACGAAGGCGGACCAATAGGCAAAGTTCTCGTCCATCGGCAGTACCGGAATGTTATCAACAATAGAATCAAGGCCTTACTGACCGAGTTGTACAACAAGGTGTTTACATAAGCAGAGAATTATTACTGCTTAGATTATATGTAGATCAAGAAAAGGTTAAACAAACAAATGGAAAGGAAAATTGTGATTACACAAAATTATTAGGAGTATATCCTTCCCATTGGCAAGAAGAACAAGTCATACAGGGTAGGAGAGCAAGTACCCAACCATTCAGATAACGGGCAAGGATTAATCAAGATGTTACCCATACAACGGTGTTTGGATAACTGACCAAGAATCATTTAGCATTGGGCTTCAAAGGCTCTTGTTGAAAATTGAAGTACCACAGACATGCTTTGAGATAGCATTGGCATGGTCTTGAAGCAAAGGTCGGACTTGGATACACAAAGGATTCATCAGGAACAACTTATAGAATAAGTCTTATAATTTCCTCCTGGAAGAATGGTTATCCTTGCAAAAGAGATTATAATAATAGGTCCTCCAGCAGGGGTGCTAGGCATGACATCATATTACCGAGTCATCAAAGGACCAATATTATAACTACTGGAAAGTTGTCCCAACCATCATATCTGACCGAGATTCAGATCCGATTGGTGTCATGATACCTCAGAGTCAGGATGTTCGAGAAGATAAGGTGCATCACAAATCGACGAAATGACATTGCAAGATTCTCGGGAAATGAACTATGGGAGCGGTTTCCCAAAACAATAGTTCATCATTTAACCAAGGATAGGATGAGGAGGTGGCTGTTGGGCTCAGCGACAATTCATCAAGAATTTCCAAATGGATGGATTTCCACAATAATGTGAACAAGAAGAAGACACTTGTCAATTCAAATGATATAATGTTGTATGCTTGAAGAAAACATACACCATTAATCATTAGTTGAAAGGTGTGCCCGAAATATGACCTTAGGCGGCAAGATCAATGTTAGAGTGACGATTCAATAACCAACAGTCTAAGAACGAACTGTCGAGCGTTAACGTCAAAGCAATAGGGTTGCTAGAAGTATAGAACTCAAGCAGCATCGTTAGCATATTGGTATCCCGGTTAAAAACAACACGGAGACCAAGGAAGAATAGTGATGATGAGAACTATCATCATACCGAGAATTCTAAGAGGTGGAGCAATCCCCACAACATTCTCGACATAATAAACAATAATACTTCAAGGCAGAACACAACACTAGCTGGAGAGCAAGTTGTATTCATAATGTAGACAAGTTTGCGATGAGAGGAAGTCAAGGGTGTTGTCGATGACAACAAAAATCATTGAGGGCAAGAAGGGTATTTCTAATCATGAACACAATTGACATTTTGGAAGAAGTCAAGGTGTTGAAGGTGATCTGACACATTTGTCAGGGAGGTTTCAAGAGGATGCAATCAAACAACAACGGCAACAAGCAAGGGAATGACGAAGTGGAAAGTTAGAGGATCAATATATAAAGATGCAAGCTCGGAACCAAAGTTGCCTTTCAAGACAAGCAACATGATGTTGAAAGCTCGACGTAAGTCGTGCTCACACACTGAAGAATTCGTGCACCAAAGAAGGACGAGGTAGCACAGTCAAAGATAGCAAGACAAGGATGCAGCCGATAGTCTAGGAATGACCAGATCGAGTTCAGAACTTCCCAGTAAAATACTAGGGGTATAGGATTTGTAGTGCGGAATAATTTCAAGTCGGTGTCCTCATTTGACAACAACCCAGAACTCATAGAGTGATTACGACAAGCAAAGGTATTACTTCATCAAAAGTTCAAAAGGTGTAGTCCAAAGACATGATATCCTCGAGATATCAGAGGTTAAAACTCAAAAGTAGAACACGATAGAAGTTGAACTAGGTCATTGACCTATGACAGTAGATACTTTAACCTTGTCAAAAATTGACGAGGCCTGGAATGGATTTATTCCAGATATATTGAATAAGGACAGGATTGCCGGAACCATAACTGCAAGGGATCAAATTTATGACACCGAAAGAATTATTTAGATGAAAAATCATTTTGCAAGAGGCGCCCGAGATGGTCTACATCGTTTCTATGGGCATGAACAAAAGCTCAAGGTCGACTCCCATTTCTCCAATGCATATCATTTCATTCACCTCTCGCTTTAATAAAACTGTAGTGTTGGAATTTCAACTGGTAGAACACCGGAAGAGTATGACTTGTGAAAACTTTCGGGTTTTCACGGATTAGGGGAAGGCATAGGTTCCACCCATCGGGCATCGTAGTAACATATGCCACAAGTTTCAAAAGCAAATATCACCAGCTCAAAAGGAGAGCATGGTAGTCAAAGAAGAGGATACAATTCACCGAAGGTATTATGCATCAGGGACAGAACTTCTCGAGGTTTTTTTTGTATACGAAGGACACTGTCGGATAATATTTCAACAATGGATCGAGCGATCCACCACGGAGCTGATGTGAGTATCGGTACTCACTCAGAGGAAGAAAGAATGTAGAGGCATCAGTTTCAAGAATCACATGATTAGTCGGATGCTTAAATAGAAAGAAATTATGGTTTCCAAAAACGAAGGATTGGAAGAAGACGCTCTGATCAAGGATGGATTAGTTGAAAATACTTAGTTGGACAATCAATAAAGGTTGAATTGCCGAGAACCAACTCATGTCCGGACTGACGTGTGAGCCTGAAGGATAAATTTAAAAAAGGGTAACTGATGGCTGCGTGCATATGCACACATTGAATCAATAGGCTCAAAATGGCTAAGACAAGGGATGTTAACGAAGACTACTAGTCATATGAAATTAACCATAATGCAAGGAGTCAAGAATTTCAAGAGTAACTGGCTGCAGAGGATTTTCGAAAGATCGAAAAGTATTCAGAAGAATTTTGTGAGACACGTGAACAATTGAGAAGCACGGATCCCCGATAAATGTGACGAAATAATCGTAAGGGTTTTCACGCGAAACAAAACTGCAAGACAATAAACTCAAAGGGTTCTCGAGACAACGGAGAATATTTCGAGGCCTCTTGTAACAACAAGAGCGATGAGGAATGATCATGAGTATGACAAGTGCATGCAGATATCCATAGGGATATATCGGTGGCAGTGAATTACAAAGGCGATGAACACAAGTTCTCGGGTTAACAGCGGAGAGTATCTTCAGGGTCTTCTGGGGCAGCAGACGATCATCGGTAATAAGGTGCTCTCCGGGTGAAAGTGATAACGAGATCCTAATGTTAGATTTTGCAAAATTCATTTATCCCGAATAGAAGAGAGATCAGAGTCCCAGAGTAAAGACGAGGAATAAAAGATCCTAATACCACCCAATTGGCGACGTGGGCCCGTAAGCCACACATCCAAGTTAGTAAATAAGTTTTTCAAAGACTAGACTCAACTTCGGCCAAGGAGTTGGAAAGGGGGTTCCTACAGGCAGTCGGCTCTGATACCAACTTGTGACGCCCCCGATTTGACCGTACACTAATCATGCACGCAAATGTGTACGACCAAGATCAGGGACTCACTGGAAGATATCACAACACAACTCTAGACACACATTAAAATAATACAAGCTTTATATTACAAGCCAGGGGCCTCGAGGGCTCGAATACAAAAGCTCGAAAACACAAGAATCAGCGGAAGCAATAATATCTGAGTACAGACATAAGTTAAACAAGTTTGCCTTAAGAAGGCTAGCACAAAAGTAGCAATGATCGAAAAGGCAAGGCCTCCTGCCTGGGACCTCCTAACTACTCCTCGAAGCCGATCTTCACGTAGAACCCTCCTCTGGATCTTCTGGGTCCTGGGCTCCACCATCTGGTTGCGTCATCCGAGAAGAAGGAACAAAAGGGGAAAAGGGGGAGATAGCAACCGTGAGTACTCATCCAAAGTACTCGCAAGCAAGGATCTATACTACATATGCAATGGTATATGTGTAAAGGGGGTAATATATGTGGGTTAAACTGCAGAATGCCAGAATAAGAGGGGGATAGCTAATCCAATCGAAGACTACGCTTCTGGCAACCTCCATCTTGCAGTAGTAGAAGAGAGTAGATGGAATAGTAACAAGCATCAAAGCTTCTGGCAGCCTCCGTCTTGAGTAGCTGAAGAGTTCACCAAGTAACATCGTATAGCATAATCCTACCCGGCGATCCTCCCCTCATCGCCCTGTGGGAAAGCGATCATCGGGTTGTATCTGGAACTTGTCTGGGTGTGTTTTATTAAGTATCCAGTTCTAGTTGTCATGAGGTCAGAGTACAACTCCGGGTCGTCCTTTTACCGAGGGACACGGCTATTCGAATAGATTAACTTCCTTGCAGGGGTGCACCACATAACCCAGCACGCTTGATCCCATTTGGCCGGACACACTTTCCAGGGTCATGCCCGGCCTCGGAAGATCAACACGTCGCAGCCCTACCTAAGCACAACAAAGAGGTCAGCACGCCGGTCTAAACCCTAAGCGCACGGGGGTCTGGGCCCATCGCCCAATGCACACCTGCACGTTGCGAGGACGGCCGGTAAGCAGACCTAGCCTCTCCTAATACCAGAGTAGGCGTTCCGGTCCAATCTGGCGCGCGCCGCTAAGTCACTGACGTCAAAAAGGCTTCGGCTGATACCATGACGTCGAGTGCCCATAACTGTTCCCACACAGCTGGTTAGTGCGTATAGACCAAATGGCCAGACTCAGATCAAATACCAAGATCCCGTTAAACGTGTTATTATGAAATAACCACGGACAACGACCAGGGCCAAGCCCACCTGTCTCCTAGGTGGTCGCAACCCGCCCTGTCGCTCCGCCACAAAGTAACCATCAGGGGGTTGTCGGGAACCCAGGCCCACCACTACCTGGGTGGAACCACCTGCCCCTTCAGCCCCCATCTCCGAATCATCACCATGTGTATGTAAAGTATGTATATAGTATATACCCGTGAGCACCACACGAGTGATCACGGCCCGATGGTATAGCATGGCAGACGGACAAGGATGAAGGGCCACTGATGGAATACTAGCATCCTATACTAAGCATTAGGATGGCAGGTACATGTATCAACAGTTGTAGCAGCAAAGACATGCTATGCAACAGAATAGGAGTAACCGAACAGTAACATGCTACACTACTCTAATGCAAGCAGTAGAGAGAAGAATAGGCGATATCTGGTGATAGAGGGGGGGGCTTGCCTGGAAGCTTTGCAGACGAAAGGAATCTTCGGAATCGTAGCCGTAGTCGAACACCGAAGCTCAATTGTCTCGGGGTCTATCACAGTATCGGAGTCTATCGAAAATAAGCAACGAAGGGGGAAACAAATAAATAACAGAGCAACCAATAGCATCACAAAGCATAACATGGCAAAAGGCGGTGCTACGTGTGACCTAACGCGGTGCTCGGTGATACAAGCGAAGAGGAATAACATCCGGGAAAGTATTCCCGGTGTTAGGCATTTTCGGGCAGATGAAACGGAGGGGAATGTTGCATGTTCGGTATGCTAGGGACGTGTGGTTGACGAACGGTCTGCGTATTCGGATGTGTCTCGAAATTCTGAGCAACTTTCATATATAAAGTATTTTCATCCGAGTTACGGTTTATTTTATATTAAATTTTAAATTTTTTAAATCATTTTCTAATTTATTAATTATTAAATAAATTAACATTATCCAGAATAGTGCATGCTGACATCAGCATGACGTCAACAGTCAACAGTGGGTTGACTGGTCAAGCTGACGCGTGGGGCCCGTGTGTCATTGGCTGTAATCTAACTAACAATTTAGTTAGATTAATTATGTTTTAGATAATGACTGATTAGGTTAATTACTGATTAGATTAACCTAATGTGATTAATTAACTTAATTAATTTGTTAACTAATTAATTAATTAATATAATTATTTATCTATTTTTTATATTATTATTTTTTTTCTCTTTTTTTTTCTAAACGTTTCTGGGGGCGGGCCTCGGCTGTCATAGGCCTGGGGCCTTAGTGGGTTTGGGTGCTGGGCTAAGGATGCCCGGGTGTGGCGCCCGTGCCCGACCAGAGGCCGCCCCCCGCCCGGGGTTGCGAGGCGAGGCAACCAGGAGGGCGATGGGACGCCGGCGCGGCGGGGACGGAGGCCCGGCAGTGGTGGTGCGCAGGTGGCCGGCGGAGGGCGGCGCCGGAGGAGGGGGCGGCGCCGGCGCGCGGCCAGGCGTCCAGGGGAGGCGCGAGGCGGGCGGCGAGCAGCAGTTGCCGCGGCTGCAGCGCACCCAGGCGGGGCCGTGAGCTCGCAGGGCGCCGGCGCGCGGCAGCAGAGGCCGACGCGGTGCAGCGACGGCCGGAACAGGCATGGCCCGGCAAGCACTTCTGCGGGCTGCAGCGGTCGTGGGGAAGAGGAGCAGTGTGCAGCGCGGGTGGGACACGGCGAGCGAGCTGCGGCGCAGTGGCGGTGAGCGCGGCCAGGTCGGGCACGAGGAGGACAGGCGGGGGCGCACAAGGTGCAGACGGACATGAACGGAGCGAGACCGGCGCGGCAGTGGCAGGGCTCGCCCGCAGTCGGAGTGTGGCGACCGCAGACGGGGCGGGGCGACTGGCGGAGTTCGGTCGCGTCCGTGTGCGCGGTGAACTACACGGGGAGGAAGAGAGCAGGAGGTGGAGGTGACGGCTTACTTGGGGCCGGACGGGGAGGGCAGCGGGCTCGGGGTGGAGTCGTGGCTGCGTCCGACGATGAGGACGACGGGGATGCAGCGACGACGGTGGTCGTGGGGGCGTCCATCATGGGGAGGGGCGTGGCGTCGCCGACGAAGTCGATGGGGCGGCGTCGAGGCGGCGACGATCGGTGAAGGGGGTCGGAGCGCCATGCCCCGATCCAGATCGGGCAAAGGGGATCGAACGGAGTTGGGGTAGTGGACGTGGGGAGTTAGGGTTTCGGGGGCTTAGTGGGGTTAGGCCATATAGGCCAGGGGCGGGGTGGGCCGACTGGGCCGGCCTGGTTGGCCCGATGGCCATCTGGGCCGCGGTCCAGCAGGGGGGGGGGTCCTTCTTTTGTTTTGCCTTTTTTTCTTTTATCTATTTTACTTTTCTGTTATAGTTTTGTACTCTATTATTTTAGTTTTAGTAAAATATATACTTATTATATAAATTAGTAATTTCAACTTCGTCCATAGTCAACAAGAGTCTAGTCCTCAATCAATTAGTTTGACTTTTTATTAATTACAAAAGGTATTTAAATAATTGTTTTTTTACTATTGTTTTATATATCTTATAGTATTTAAGAATTTTAAAAAGGTGTGGTTTCTCCACCATAATTACTTATGCAATATATGGTTCACTCCGAACATTTTAGTTTTAATATTTGAAAACTTTTATTATTTGTCTCTAACTTAAATTTGAAATTTGAACTTGGTTTCGAACTGACACGAGTTTATCCACAGTAATCGAGGTGACGTGGCATCATTAGCAAAGTTTTACTATAGCTTGATTACCCGGGCGTCACACTAGTAATGAACATGAACCCGGTGAAAATGATAATGACGATGTTCATGTTGATGCTCAACCTAGCAATAATGATGATGCATAGATTGAACCTGCTATTGATAATGATAACCCACAATCAAAGAATCAACGTTATGATAAAAGAGACTTCGTTGCTAGGAAGCATGGTAAAGAAAGAAAACCATGGGTTCAAAAACCCATGCCTTTTCCTCCCAAACCATCCAAGAAAAAGGATGATGAGGATTTTGAATGCTTTGCTGTAATGATTAGACCTATCTTTTTGCATATGCGTTCTACTGATATGCTTAAAACAAGTCCTTATGCAAAGTATATGAAAGATATTGTTACAAATACAAGAAAGATACCAGAAGTTGAAATTTCCACCATGCTTGCCAATTATACCTTTAAAGGTGGAATACCAAAGAAACTAGGAGATCCAGGAGTACCAACTATACCATGCTCCATTAAAAGAAACTATGTTAAAACTGCTTTATGTGATCTTGGAACTGGTGTTAGTGTTATGCGTCTATCTTTATATCGTAGACTTGATTTGAATAAGTTGACACCTACTAACATATCTTTGCAAATGGCCGATAAATCCAGTTATCGGTATTTGTGAGGATGTGCCTGTTGTGGTTGCAAACGTTATTATTTTAACGGACTTTGTTATTCTTGATATTCCCGAGGACGATAGTATGTCGATCATCTTTGGTAGACCCTTTGTGAATACTGCAGGGGCTATTATTGATTGCAACAAAGGGAATGTCACTTTTCATGTTAATGGTAATGAGCATACGGTACACTTTCCGAGGAAACAACCTCAAGTCCAAAGTATGAATTCTATTGGAAAAATTTGAACGATTATTATTGGAGGTTTTGAATTTCCTTTTCCTACTATCAAGAAGAAATATGATATTCTTATTGTTGGGGACATGCATATCCCCGTTGAGGTAACCTAGTGTTATTAAAAAATTCTCCGGTTTCATATTATTCGGAAAGAGTTTGTTAACAAGACTTGATCGACCTTGTTAGTGGATTCCTTTTGATGAGCATGAGATGGATGAAGTTAGAAAGCACAACTCTGTGTACCCTCTTTTTACTTTTTGTTATTTAGATTAAATAAATAAAAAATAGTATTTTCTATCTGTTTTCTGTATTATCCTTGCAATAAAATACCCCGAAAATAAAAGTTCTCCAAATGTCCCGAAAATAAATATGATTTTTTGTAGAATATTTAAGAATATTTGGCACTAAGAACACACCAGGGGGCCACACCACCTGGCCACGAGGGTCCAGGGCGCGCCCCTGCCTCATGGGCCCCACGTGGACCCCCTCCACTTATTCCTGCACCCACACACTTCGTCTTCGTCCAGAAAAAAAATCCTCCCATAGCTCAAACCCGTGTTCTAGCTCATCTTACTGCCATTTTCGATCTCCTTGCTAAAAGCTCCATTCAAAAAACTATTTGGGGAGATTGTTCTTCGGTATGTGACTCCTCCAATGGTCCAATTAGTTTTTGTTCTAGTGCTTTATTTATTGCAAATTTTTGCTGCTAAGGTGACCCAGTTCTTGAGCTTGCATGTCAAATTTATGTGGTCAAAAGTAGCTCTAATGCATGATATAGCCTCTAGGCACTTGTGGGAGTAGTTGCTATCAATCTTGTTAAGTTTGGTTCACTTTTTTTTGAGTCACTAAAATTTCAGAAATTTTTAGAGGAAGAAAAATGTTTAGGATAATATACCAAGGTGGTTCCTCAAGGAAGCAAGGACTAAGGCTCGCGATACGTGAGCCAGACGATGAACCATCGAGGGAAGCTCAAGTGCGGCACTATAAATGGCCGTGAGAGGAGTTTATGGTGCAGGTAGGCATCAATGATGAATTTGACACGTATGTGTGTACTGCCGATCTTGAGGACTTCGTGTCAGATAAGTGCTCACAGTACCACTACCTAACTGATTCCTTTGTGAGAAGGTTTAAATTTACATCCTCACGCAATTCTCACACTATTTTATTTGATCTTTATGATAAATCATATACCATGGACCTAGAAGATTTTAATATTGCTTGTAAACTCCCGCAGTGGGGCAATGTTAGTGAACCGCGCAAATCAGAATATAAAGACTTTCTAGCTAGTATCACTGTGGGGGAATCTAGAGAAATCACACAAGCTACCATAGGGAGCATTCATTTTCCTTCCATACATTATTTTGCTCTCTTCATTGGTAGATGCATTAACGGTAAAGATGAGGCTTGTCACATGTGCATTCCAGATCTTAGTGTCCTCAAGAGTGCGGTATTAGGTGATAAACAATATAACTTGGGGGCTATTGTTGCACGAAGGTTGCATCTTAACGATTTAAGCGGAGATTTGTTTGGTGGAATTTATGCAACTCGTGTAGCTAATTATCTTCGTCTACGTATACAGGGAAATGATATAGAGTTACCTCCTGCTTATCTAGATTATAATGCTATGGTTCGCCATCAGTTTGTTGAGAGGAATGTACAATTCCTCCAGTACCGACTAATCTTTGACAGACACCACACCGTCCATGTTGCCCTCCCTACCCCTACTTTCTTTAACTTTCAGGCAAAAAGGAGATTTGTTATAACCAGGGAGGAGGCGAACGAGTATAAGGAGACGACAGAGGTGGCTCGTCTCCAAGCTGCAGCTCATCAGGCAATAGCCGCTGCACCGCAGTACAACCCCAACTACGACTTTGGATATCCGCAGGGCCAGCAGTGGCCATAGACCAACTTAGGACAAAAGCCTAAGCTTGGGGGAGTACATATTTCTCACCGACATTACATTCATGTTCACACACTCATGCAAGTTATTAGTGCTCATACTTTTTCATTGTACCATCCATGGTAGTTTATTTTCTTTTCTAAGCCTTCTTCTTGTGTGTAAGAAAAAACCTTAAGAAAAAAAACGAAAAAAATTAGTTGTAGCTTTTTAGCTAGCTTACTTTCCATGCCTGTAGTAGTAGTAATTGAAAGAAAACCCAAAAAGATTTCTCGTTCTTCTTTTGCTTGTTGGGAGCTTTCCCGTGTAAATAGTTTTATTTCTTTTCTTTTCTTTGGGGGTCAAGAGGAGAAGACCATGATGAAAATGTCGAGTGGCTCTCATATGCTTTATTGTTGATTTAACCAAGAGCCCATATTACCTTGTCTTCTCCCTTGTATTAGATGCTTGCAGATTCTAGCTTAGTCCAATGCACGTGCACTATTATTATTATCCACACCGTTCGGTCGTGCGAGTGAAAGGCAATAATGACGGTATATGATGGACTAATTGAGATGAGAGAAGCTGGTATGAACTCGACCTATCTTGTTTTTGTAAATATGATTAGTTCATCGTTCCTGATTCAGCCTATTATGAATGAAACATGTTTGCAATGACAATTAGAGATTATAGTTGCTCATGCCATGCTTAATTAGCTAGGAGTTTATAATGTTTTACCTTGTGTGCCAACATGCTATTAAAATGGTTGTGATGTGGTATGATAGGGTGGTATCCTCCATTGAACGATTCGAGTGGCTTGACTTGGCACATGTTCACATATGAAGTTGAAACAAAATCAACATATCCTCCATGATATTTATGTTCATGGTGATTTATATCGTACTCATGCTTGCACTATTGTTGATTAATCTTAAAGCATGTTCATGACTGTTGTCGCTCTCTAGTTGGTCGCTTCCCAGTCTCTTTCTAGCCTTCACTTGTACTAAGCGGGAATATTGCTTGTGCATACACTTCCATAAACCCCAAAGTTATTCCATATGAGTCCACCATAGCTTCCTATATGCGGTATTTACCTGCCGTTCCAAGTAAATTTGTATGTGCCAAACTCTAAACCTTCAAATGAAATTCTGTTTTGGATGCTCGAATAGCTCAACTAGGGCTGTCTATATCTTCCATGTTAGGTGGGTTATTCTCACGATGAGTGGACTCCGCTCATCATTCACGAGAAAATGGCCAGTAATCAGGATGCCCAGTCCCATGCTCAAATCAAACCAAAGTAATTAAATAAAACTCCCCCAGGACTGTTATTGGTATGGACGGTACTCGTTGTTTCGGGCCAGCCGTGGAGTGTGCTTGTTGGTGGTGGGGGGGGTATAAACTTTACCATTCCATTTGGGAACCGCCTATAATGAGTATAGCATGCAAGATATCGAGATCTCTTAGTTGTTATGTTGACAATGAAAGTATGCCACTCAAAATATTATTTATCTCTGTTTCAAAACTCGAGCTCTGGCACCTCTTGTGACACCCCGAGACCGATGCGCCAGGTGTCAGCCAGTTATTCGTTGCCATTACCATGTCATTTGCTTACGTGTTGCATCTTGACATGTCATCATGAGCATTACATCTGCATAGTTTTCAAAACTTGCATTCGTCCGAGTTCGCCCGTCCTTTCCGTTGTCCGTTCTGAGCCTAGACACACTTGCACGCGCTCGCAGCACCTCCGAATATTTATTTTATAAGTGGCCAAAACATGTTCTCCGAATGGGATGAAACTTGGCGTGTGGTCTTATTATAGTTTAGATAGACCGCCTGTCAAATTTTGTCTCATTCGGAGTCCATTTGATAGCCCAACCGTCATCTGTAGCGGCACTGTTGCCGGTTTATTCGTCGGACGTTTTCGGTCTCCGAAATCCCCCACCGGGCCTCTCTCTCTCTTCTCTCCACGCAGCCCACCTCCTCTTCACACCCAAAAATCCGACCTGTAGCCCACCTAACCCCCCATTCGACCAGAGCCGTCGGATCACGATCGGAGGGTCCCGAAAGCCCCCAAACCCCTAACCCTAGCTACCCTTGCTATATATAGACCCTCCCCTTCACAAAATGGACACCTACTCCTCTTCTCCTACCTCCGAGCCACCTCCACCTCGTAATTAGTGCTGCCGCCCTAGATTTCAGCGCCAGCCACTGCAGCCCGCCACTTGGCAGCGCCTCACGGGCCTACGCCGCCGCCAGCCGCCTTGTGGGCCAATGGGAGCGTGCCACATGGCACCTCCGTGTCCTCCCCGCGCCTCCCCACCGCGGGGCCCGTCGGAACCCGAAGCAGGCCCGCACTGGGCCAGATCTGGGCCCGGAGGAGCCTGCGCCCCGCGCCGCCTGGGCCCGAGCCGCCCGAGCCAGCTCCATCGCTCTCCGCATCGTCCCGTCGGCCTCGGCCGCCCTCGTCGGCGGGCGCCGCTCCGGCACCGACCTCGCCGCCGGCATCCCTCCGCTGCAGGTCGGGCCACCCCTGCCCTCCTTCTCCCCCCTCCTCGCTCTCTCATCGGTGCCCCTCTCTCTCTAAGGAGCCCCGCGCCCGTCACCGGAGTCAAGCGAGCCGCCACCGCCGAGCTCGACGCCAGCCTCCTCGCCCCCAACTGTCGCCGGATCCGGGACCCCCACGCCCGGATCCATCCATTCCACCTTCGCTGGACCCCCCTGCGTCGCCATTCGTCGTCGCCATTGGCAACCGCCGCCGCCACCGCCCGCTGCCATGGCCGCCTCGGCCTGCTCGAGGGAGCGTGAGCGCTCGCCTCCATCGCACGTGGGCCGGCCCAGCAACAGCCGGACTGTCTCCTCCAGCTAGGCCGAAGCCCATGGGTGAGCTCCCCCTCAGCCTTTGTTGGCCCAGTGCAGTTCGAGTCGGCCCGACATGTTTTTTTCCTGTGCGCCACATTTTCCTATTTTACCAGAAAACAACATATTCACAATTTAGTCCCTGGGTATCATATTTTGATGCCATGTTTGACATGTCATATCTTTTTGCTTGTGTGTCCAAATGAAGCATATGATATATTAAAATGTTCGTCTCGAAGTGCTCTACATGTTAGTTGCATTTGCAGGCATGTTACTATTCATCTTGTTGACTTAATCTTCGTTGCAAAACTGCTATGTGATGTTATTGTCAAGTCCTCGTTGTCTGTCAACAATATGTTAGTGTGTTTGATAGGTTGTATCTTTGTGCATGTTGGTCCAAATGGAGTGTATGATATGTCAAAATGTTCATTGTGAAGTGCTCTACATGATGGTGGCTGTTGCATTCATGTTAGGTGCCATATTGCCATGTTTATCTCTGTTGCAAAAGTGCATGTTGCTGTTAAGTGCTGAAAACTGTTATGAGATGTTGATTTGTCTTTTTCATATCTTTATGTGTGATTTTAGTTTGAGCTACATGTCAATATGTTTTGGAAGCACAATCATGTCATCTTTGATGTGGTGCAATCCACTTTTCATGATATACCTTGTGTTGAGTGGAACAACCTTGTAAACATGCTATGATAATGTTGCTGTTTTTCTTACACTTGGTAAAAACTGCTAAGTCTGAAACTATTATATCCTGATGCCATGTTTGCTTGATGCCCCACTAAAATCCATGAATGTTTTGGGATGTCCAATGACCATGTATTGAAGTCCAGGTTATGCTCTATGCATCCATGCCCTTGTTTGCTAGTATGGCCTGCTGTAGCTTGTTGTTTTCATGCTCCCAAGTTGCCATAAAATGTTTCTGTCAGCCTATTATCAGTAAGTTCAGTTTTGCCATGTGAATAGCTAGTGTTCTATGTATCCTATGACCATGTTGTTGCCATGAGTAGCTTCATAAACATGTCTTCTTGCTGTTGGTTGTATTCACATGCCATGATATGCTTTGAGATGAGTTGCACAAGCTTGAAAACATGCCTACTTGTCGTTGTTGCCGCCATGTTTAGTTTATTTCACTAAGTCTATGAATCTGTTATCTTTTGCAATCTTGCCATGATGTTTTGAGCATGTTCTAGTGGTGTTTGGTAGTAGCTCAGTGATCATGCTTGTAGTGCTTGACATGTACATGCTTGACATGCCCTTTGTTGCCATGAAATGTTCTTGTATCATGTTGTTTTGATGTCAACTATATGCATACTTGCTGTTTTGGGCTGATTGTGTTTCAAACTTGCTTCATGTGTATGTGATGAACCGTTGCTCCCTTTTGAGTGTGCTCTATATGAAACTTGTGTGATTTTGCATGTAGATGCATAATAACATGTTGTATACCTGTTTGGAGTGTGTTTGCTTGATGTTTGGATGCATTTTGCATCGATGACATGCTTGACTTGTTTTGCTCATATCTTCTAGGCCATAACTTCGAATTAAATGAACTTTATATGTAACTTGACTAGAATTTCATGTAGATCACCATGGTGCATGTTAACTGTTGTTTAACAACTTGAACTTAAGGTTTGTTCAGATCTGGACCAATTACGAAATTAGCATACGAGGACTTACCGGAATTGTTATATATTGTTTCTGGCCTCATTTAAACTTGCCTTGTTGTGATGTTCTTGTGTGGTTCATCCCTTGCCATGTAAAGAATCATATAGCATTGTCATCCATCATACTTGCTTGAGCATCTTGTCTTGTTATGTGTTGTGTGTTTACCGTGTTGCTTGCTTCTTCTCGTTACTGCTTATTCCGCTGCGATCGTGAGGATTCATTCGACTACACTTGCTTCGTCTTCATGGCTTCTTCTTCGTCTTCTTCATGGACTCGTTCTTCTTCCTTGCGGGATCTCAGGCAAGATGACCGTCACCTTGGATACCTTTACTATCATTGCCATGCTAGTTGTCTCGATGCTATCGCTGTATGCCACGCTACCTATCTATTGGTTGTCAGCCTCTCCTTGTTGCCATGAAACCTCTAACCTTTGACACCTTCCCAGCAAACCATTGTTTGGCTATGTTACCCGCTCGCTCAGCCCCTTTTATAGCGTTGTTAGTTGCACGTGAAGATGAAGATTGCTCCATGTTGGAACTTGATGTTTTGGGAATATCACAATATCTATTACTATAAATAACACACCTATATACTTGGCAATGGGTGGAAGGCTTGGCCTTTTGCTCGGTGTTTTGTTCCACTCATGCCGCCTTAAGAACCGATAAATCGATGTTATGTTCCTTGATTTTGTGTTCCTAACGCGGTTGGGTATATGGGGACCCCTTGATAGTTTGCTTTGAATAAAACTCCTCCAGCAAGGCCCAACTTTGGTTTTAATTAGCAACATAATAAAAACTTAATTAACTAATTAAATTGCATAGGGAGTTAGCGCTACCCGAGGTTTCTTCTACATACAGGGGGGCCAGTGACGATGGTGTTGGTCCCAAATGGGCAGACTGCGGGGCCGCCTCGGGGAAACTCGAGGTATCTGGTGTTACCTGTAGGCTGACCTATCCGGACATGGCCTGAGACGAGATACGCGTGGCTACTATCAGGGTGTCGACACGCAGGGAGGTATTGCTGGACTTGTTTTACCATTGTCGAAATGTCTTGTGCACCTGGATTTCGAGTCTGATCGGTTTGTCCCTAAGATATGGGGTTTTTACCTCTGCTGATCGTGAGAGCTTGTGATGGGCTAAGTTGGGACACCCCTGCAGGGTTATGATCTTTCGAAATTCGTGCCCGTGGTTATGTGGCAGATTGGAATTTGTTAATGTCCGGTTGTAGAAAACTTGACAGAGGATCCAAAATAAAACACACGAATAGCGTGAGTAACCGTGACCGTCTCTTTTCGCTTTGAGAAGGGAACATAGTGGGGTTATGTTTGACTCTTAGGTAGTTCAGGATCTCTTAGCGATCATTACTAGTTTACGACCGTTTGCGTAGATGCTCATCTTATTTTTATTCTCGTACGTTAGCCACCATATAATGCTTAGCCGCTGCTGCAACCTCACCACTTAACCTCTCCATACCCATTAAGCTTTGCTAGTCTTGATACC
The DNA here is from genome assembly GCA_902687465.1 of Secale cereale. Taxonomy (NCBI): domain Eukaryota; kingdom Viridiplantae; phylum Streptophyta; class Magnoliopsida; order Poales; family Poaceae; genus Secale; species Secale cereale. The sequence goes on from LR738709.1 coordinate 317,512,575, forward strand.
CATGGTTATGGGATTGCTGGGTCCTGGTGGCTCACAGTTACTACAACAATAGTTGTAGATGCAGGTTTCCGATGACTTGACGTGAGAGCGATGCTTACTTGTGTGGAGTTCTTTCTTCTTCTTTATCATCAGTCTTGGGTTAGGTTCCTGGTCGGCAGCCTGGGATAGCAGGATGTATGTCGTTGTGCTATTCATGTTTGTAGCCGTAGTCAGATGTCCTGTATTGATGTTGTTGTATTCATGTGACTTGTATGAATTGTTGTATCCCCATGTATTTATGTAATGGTACGATGTAATGATATCCATCTTGCTAAGCGCCCGAAATGCGGTTGTGCCCCAATCACGAATGTGTCATGTGATCAGGATAGAATCGCATCTTGGGCGTGACAAGTTGGTATCAAAGCCTCGACCGACCATAGGAGCCCCCTTGATTGATCGTAGCTTGGCCGTTGTCGAGTCTAGAAGAAAACTGATTTTGGAGTCTAGTTATATCGGAGAGTAGGAATTCTTTTTACTCCTCAGCCCCTTCGTCGCTCTCGTGAGGAATCTTGACATAGGTGTTTCGAATTACCCTTATTCCCCTTCAACTTTTTTTAGGATCACGCAGTTAGTTTTCCGTTCGTTGCGATGTCAGTTCTTTTTATCCGGTGCAATTCTTGTCAAGTTGATTCGATCCTCTTCATCTTTTGTAAGATCAGTCCTTAGTTTTTTCCAACTGTCGTTTTCCCCGTCCGATGTGGTCTTTCTTTTTCCCGCCCGCCCAACCTTTTGCTTCTCAGACTTAGAGTTTGTAATCGAGTATCAATCCTACTCGTGTGAATCCTTTGCATTCTTTCCTTAGTTATTTCAACCAGTGATTTCTCGTCTAGTCCTTTATTCTTCATCTTCTTTTCTTTTCTGGTAGATTCAATTCCAATATCTCAGTGTTGTTCTTATTTTTTCATCGGATCAAGTGTTTTCCCTTGTCTCGTTCGCCTCTCGCCATTTAATTGTTCTGAAGTTCCAAAGACATCTCAGGAGATTCGTTTGTGTTCTAATTAATTCGATGTTGTCACCTCATTTGAGTCTTTCAACCGTTCTGGTGCATCATCTCCTTTTCAATCCTCCCAATGGTGTTTTCTCTTCGGTGGGCTGATAACCCACAAGACTTTTCCTAGGATCTGACGTGACTGTTCAAATATTTCCCGGAGTATTCCCAAATTCTTTTCAAGTGTGATGTAAGTATGGATTCCATCAATCATATGCCTTCCGAAGATCGTTTTCTAATTCTTTTCAACATTGGCTCAACCTTCCTCTTTTCATTCTTCCGGAGTATCTAAATAATGTTGGTGGTACTTCTCATTGTCATTTGAAGACCGAAGAATTTTTTTTACTCTAATCCTTGTCCGTTTTTTTCGAAGATTCTTCGTTCAAGATCGTTGCTGTCTCCTTAATTGTTCCGATCATCAAGAATTATTTTCTTAGCCATCTGGAGTATTTCATGAATTCTTTCCTTCTTATTCCTCTGAAGACCATCATTTCAGAAGAGTTATTCATTCTCAGTTTTCAACTTCGTTCTCCAACTATTCTTCATCGATGCCTCGTTCGTCTCCGTATTCTTCCGGTGCTTCGTTTCAGTATTCTTTAATCAGTTCGCGAGCTCTTCGTTCTCTTGTATCTAAATTCCCTCAAGTGCTTTATTCTTCCCAGCGATTATTCTATTTTCTTCATTCAATTTTAATTCTTCTCGGTGGCTTGTTCTCTTTCATCACTCGGCTTTAATTTTATAGTGGTTCGTTCAAGATTCATTTTTCCATTGTCATCATATCAATTCGCTCGTTCTTTCAATCCTACCGGTGGTTCATATATACTTTTGAGTTTTGCGCTATATCCCTCTTAATCAATTTCAACGAGAATAAGTGGTATGCAAATCCATTGATTCTCATCAATTTAATTGGTGAAGGATAAGCATAACATAATTCTTATTCTTTTTATCAAGTTGATTAATCCCTTCCTTCGGAATTTGTTCATGATGAATAAATTCTAGTCCCAAGTGTCTTCATCTTTTTCTTTTTCGGAGTTCAAGTTTCTTGGCCATCTCGTCGAAACCCCCGTCTAAATCATCACCAAGGCTTTAATCTTATTATTTTCATCCGTCATCATCATCCTTTTGTCACCGGAGTTCTTAATGAGTTAATCCATTAGTCAAGTGTTCATCATTAATTCTTGTGGAGTAGCTCAAACATTATTCTTTTGCGTCTTGAGATGCAAATAATTCTCCGTATTCTTTTCAGTGGAGCTTTGCATTTATTCCTTCATTTCATCTATTCAATCTTTTGGTTGTGGTAGAAATTCACCTCAAGTTTGGAGATGTTTTCTACTCTTTTGTTGTTGATTTTCTCAACAACTTCGTTCGAGCCTTCCTCTTGAAGATTCTCTTTCAAATTCATTTGTACTAGAAGTTGTCTTCTTCTGCGTTCGTTTCATTCCACTCTTTTAATTCTTTCGAAGGCATTGTGTTGTTTACCTCCTCAAGTATCATTCCATCTTTTCAAGTCCTATTCCATTCATATTTAACCAGAGTGTTCTTCAGTTTCTTTCATTCTTTTCCCTTGGCTATCTCGCTATATCGGTGCATCATATTATTTTTGTTTCGTTAAGCTCTTGATTCTTGTCTTTCAACCATCAATGCTCTCGTAATGTTCCTTGTTCCTCTTTTGTAACAGAGTTTCTCAATCTCATTCTTCTTCGTTGTATTCTTCCTTTCAAGTGGTTCAACCTCTCAAGGTTCTTTGGTTTCACCTTCTTCCTTTTTCCCTTTCGTCTCGTTCCTAAGATCCCGGGACGAGATCTCTTGTTAGTAGGGAAGTGCTGTGACACCCCGAGACCGATGCGCCAGGTGTCCGCTAGTTATTTGTTGCCGTTGCCTTGTCATTTGCTTGCGTGTTGCATTTTACCATGTCATCATGTGCATTGCATCTGCATAGTTTTCAAAACTTGCATTCATCCGAGTTCGCTCGTCCTTTCCGTTGTCCGTTCTGAGCCCAGACAAACTTGCACGTGCCCGTGACACCTCCGAATATTTATTTTATAAGTGTCCGAAAAATGTTCTCGGAATGGGATGAAACTTGGCGTGTGGTCTCAATATAGTGTAGACAGACCGCCTGCCAAATTTCGTCGCATTCAGAGTCCGTTTGATAGCCAAACCGTCATCCGTAGTGGCACTATTGTCGGTTGATACGTCTCCAACGTATCTATAATTTTTATTGTTCCATGCTATTATTTATGAAGTCTTGGATGTTTAATGGGCTTTATCATTCACTTTTATGTCATTTTTGGGACTAACCTACTAACCCAAAGGCCCAGTCCAGATTGCTGTTTTTTGCTTATTTCAGGGTTTTGTAGAAAAGGAATATCAAACGGAGTCCAAACGGAATGAAACCTTCGCGAGAGATATTTTTGGAGAAAATCACGCACGGGAAACTTCAGGACTAATTCAGGGAACAGAAGGGCTGCCCCCGAGGGTGGGGGCGCGCCCCCCTTCCTAGGGCGCGGCCCCCTGCCTCGAGGCTGCCCCGTGTGGCCCCCGATGCCCTCCTTCTTCCTATATATATATCCACAGACCCCAGAAACTCCATACGCAGAGAGAAAACCCTAATTCCACCGCCGTAGCTTCTATTCCCATGGAGATCCCATCTTGGAGCCTGTTCCGGGAGGGGGATCCATCACGGAGGCCTTCATCATCATCATCATCATCGCCCTCACCATGAGTTGTGAGTAGTTTACCTCAGACATTCGGGTTCATAGCTAGTATCTAGATGGCTTCTTCTGTCTCTCTCTCTCTCTCTCTCTCGATCTCAATACAAAGTTCTCCTCGGTCTTCAAGGAGATCTATTCGATGTAATCTCTCTTTGCGGTGTGTTTGTCGAGATCCGATGAATTGTGAGTTTATGATCAAGGTTACCTATGAAAGATATTTGGTTCTTCTCTGAACTTTTTATGTGTGCTCATAATATCCTTGCAAGTCTCTTCGAATTATTGGTTTGGTTTGGCCTACTAGATCTATAGTTCTTGCAATGGGAAAAGTGCTTGGCTTTGGGTTCAATCTTGCGATGTCCTTTCCTAGTGACAGTAGGGGCAGCAAGACACGTATTGTATTGTTGCCATCGAGGATAACAAGATGGGGTTTTCATCATATTGCTTGAGTTTATCCCTCTACACCATGTCATCTTGCTTTAGGCGTTACTCTGTTCGTATGAACTCAATACACTAGATGCATGCTGGATAGCGGTCGATGTGTGGAGTAATAGTAGTAGATGCAGGCAGGAGTCGGTCTACTTGTCTCGGACGTGATGCCTATATAAAATGATCATGCCTAGATAGTCTCATAATTATTCGCTTTTCTATCAATTGCTCGACAGTAATTTGTTTAACCGCCATAGAATATCGCTATCTTGAGAGAAGCCACTAGGGAAAACTATGGCCCCCGGGTCTATTCTCAACATATCAATCTACATCTACTTTACTTTACCGCTTTTATTTGTTGTTTTATTAAACCAAAAATACCAAAAATATAATTATCATCTCTATCACATCTCACTCTCGTAAGTGACCGTAAAGGGATTGACAACCCCTTATCGTGTTGGCTGTGAAGTTCTTATTTGTTTGTGCAGGTGCGAGGGACTCGCGCGTGGTCTCCTACTTGATTGATACCTTGGTTCTCAAAAACTGAGGGAAATACTTATGCTACTGTGCTGCATCTCCCTTTCCTCTTCGAGGGAATACAACGCAAGCTCAAGAGGTAGCAAGAAGAATTTCTGGCGCCGTTGCCGGGGAGGCTTACGCAAAAGTCATATACCAAGTACCTATCACAAACCCTGATCCTTCGCATTACATTTATTTGCCTCTCGTTTTCCTCTCCCCCACTTCACCCTTGCCGTTTTATTCGCCCTTGTTCCTCCGTGTGTTTATCGTTCGCTTGCTTCTTATTCGCTTGTGTGTGTTGGATTGCTTGCTTGTCACTATGGCTCAGAACAATACCAAATTGTGTGACTTCTCCAAACCAACAACAATGATTTTATTAGCACTGTGATTGCTCCTATTACCAATGCTGAATCTTGTGAGATCAATGCTGCTTTGTTGAATCTTGTCATGAAAGATCAATTCTCCGGCCTTCCTAGTGAAGATGCCGCTACCCATCTAAACAACTTTGTTGATTTGTGTGATATGCAAAGGAAAAGGGATACAGATAACGATATTGTTAAATTGAAGTTATTTCCGTTTTCACTTAGAGATCGTGCAAAAACTTGGTTCTCTGCTTTGCCTAGAAATAGTATTGATTCGTGGAATAAGTGCAAAGATGATTTTATCTCTAGGTATTTTCCACCTGCTAAGATCATCTCTCTTAGAAATGATATTATGAATTTTAAGCAACTAGATCATGAGCATGTTGCACAAGCTTGGGAGAGAATGAAATGGATGATACGTAATTGCCCTACACATGGTTTGAATCTATGGATGATTATTCAGAACTTTTATGCTGGCTTGAATTTTGCTTCTAGAAAACTTTTAGATTCGGCCGCCGAAGGCACTTTCATGGAAACCACCTTACGAGAAGCTACCAAACTCCTAGATAATATTATGGTTAATTATTCTCAATGGCACACCGAAAGATCTACTAGTAAAAAAGTGCATGCTATCGAAGAAATTAGTGTTTTGAGTGGAAAGATGGATGAACTTATGAAATTGTTTTCTGCTAAGAGTGCTTCTTCCGATCCTAATGATATGCCTTTGTCCAGTTTGATTGAGAATAACAATGAATCTTTGGATGTGAATTTTGTTGGTAGGAATAATTTTGGTAACAATGCTTATAGAGGTTAATCCTAGGCCTTTCCCTAGTAATAACTCCAATAATTATGGTAATTCCTACAACAACTCTTATGGAAAGATGCCTTTTGAATTTGAAACTAGTGTTAAAGAGTTTATGATCTCGCAAAAGAATTTCAATGCTATGCTTGAAGAAAAATTTCTTAAGATTGATGAATTGGCTAGAAGTGTGGATATAATTACTCTTGATGTTGATTCTTTGAAACTTAGATCTATCCCACCTAAGCATGATATCAATGAGTCTCTCAAAGCCATGAGAATTTCCATTGATGAATGCAAAGAGAGAACCGCTAGAATGCATGCTAAAAGAGAAGATTATATTAAATCGTGTTCTTCCAGTTGTCATGAAAATAAAGATGAAGATCTGAAAGTTATTGATGTGTCTCCTATTATATTCTTGTTTTCTAGTATTAATCTTGATGAGAATAGGATTGGAGATGATTCTGCTTTAAGGTGTCCCAATGATTCAGAGTTTTTAGATCTTGATGCTAAAATTGTTAAAAGTGGGGACAAAGAGATTAAAACTTTGCATAGTGATGAACCCACTGCTTTGGATTTCAAGGGATTCAATTATGATAATTGCTCTTTGATTGATTGCATTTCCTTGTTGCAATCCGTGCTAAATTCTCCGCATGCTTATAGTCAAAATAAAGCTTTCACTAAACATATAGTTGATGCTTTGATGCAATCTTATGAAGAAAAACTTGAGCTGGAAGTTTCTATACCTAGAAAGCTTAATGATGAGTGAGAACCTACTATAAAAATAAAAATAAAAGATCATGAATGCTATGCTTTGTGTGATTTGGGTGAAAGTGTCTCCACTATCCCAAAAACTTTGTGTGATTTGCTAGGGTTCCATGAGCTTGATGATTGTTCTTTAAATTTGCATCTTGCGGATTCCACTATTAAGAAACCTATGGGAAGAATTAATGATGTTCTTATTGTTGCCAATAGGAATTATGTGCCCGTAGATTTCATTGTTCTTGATATAGATTGCAATCCTTCATGTCCTATTATTCTTGGTAGACCTTTCCTTAGAACGATTGGTGCAATTATTGATATGAAGGAAGGAAATATTAGATTCCAATTTCCGTTAAGGAAAGGCATGGACCACTTTCCTAGAAAGAAAATCAAATTACCATATGAATCTATCATGAGATCCACTTATGGATTGCCTTCCAAAGATGACAATACCTAGATCTATCTTGTATCGTGCCTAGCTAGGGGCGTAAAACGATAGCGCTTGTTGGGAGGTAACCCAATTTTTTGTTTTTTGTTTTTGTTGCTGTTAGGGAATAAATAATGCATCTAGCCTCTGATTAGATGTGGTTTCATGTTTTGTTTAGTGTTTGTGCCAAGTAGAACCTTTGGTAAGACTTGTGTGAAGTTTATATGATCTTGCTGTGAAAAACAGAATCGTTAGCGCTCGCTAAAGTAGTCGTGGAAATTTACTGGAGCGTGCTTTTTACTTGATTCTTTTTGCTGCTGATTGGTAGACAAATTGTGCAAATTTAACAATTTAGTTTGATTTTTTTGGAGTTCCAGAAGTAGGCGAACCCTACAGATTACTACAGACTGTTCTGTCTTTGACAGATTCTGTTTTTTCGTGTGTTGTTTGCTTATTCCGATGCATCTATGAGTAATATTGGAGGATATGAACCATAGAGAAGTTGGAGTACAGTAGGTTTAACACCAATATAAACAAATAATTAATCCTTTTATGTACCTTTGAGTAGTGGTTTGCTTTCTTATACTAACAGAGCTCACGAGAATTTTTGTCTAAGTTTTGTGTTATGAAGTTTTCAAGTTTTGAGTATTGCTTTGATGGACTATGGAACAAGGAGTAGCAAAGGCCTAAGCTTGGGGATGACCATATCACCCAAAGTAAATTCAAGATAATCAAAAGCCTAAGCTTGGGGATTCCCCAGGAAGGCATCCCCTCTTTTAGGGGTGGATTAACGAGCTACTCGGCTCGTTAAGCTCGTACTCGTTAAGCTCGTGCTCGTTAAGGCTCGAATCGTTAAGCTCGTTAAGATTAACGAGCAGAAAACCATGTTCGGCTTGGTTCGTTTAAAGCTCGTTAAGCTCGTGAGTGCTCGTTAGGCTCGTTAACAGATTTTGATGTGTTATGGTCCACACGATAAGCATGTAGATTTGGTTTTTAAAAAGGAAGATGGTGACTACAAAATAAAATGCACTATTTTGTTGCCTCCTATGTGTATTAGATTGAGTGGATGAGACGAGGTGCTATGAAAATTTTGTGAGGTAAGATGAAAATATGTGTTATGTTGTTACTAACGAGCTACTCGTGAAACTCATTAGCTCGTTCGTTAAGCTCATTAAGCTTAACGAGTTGAAATCAATGATTGGCTCTGTTCATTAAGAAGCGAGCCACGAGCTTAATGAGCCGAACTATCGGGCGCTCATTAAGCTCGCGAGTTTCGAGCTTTTGATCCAACCCGACCCTCTTTCGTCTTCATCCATCGGTAACTATACTTGGAGCTATATTTTTATTCGCAACATGATATGTGTTTTGCTTGGAGCGTCTTGTATAATTTGAGTCTTTGCTAGTTAATTTGCCACAATCATCCTTGCTGGACACACCTATTTGAGAGAGTTAAATATGGCCTAGAAATTATTAGAACACTCTATGTGCTTCATTTATATCTTTTGAGTTGAATAGTTTTTTCTCTAGCGCTTCACTTATATCTTTTAGAGCACGGTGGTAGTAGTATTTTGTAGAAATTGTTGAACTCTCTTGCTTCACTTAGATCTATTTGAGAGTCTATTAGAACAGCATGGTGAAGTGTTTAGGCTAAAGAAACTAGTATTCACATGATAAACATCCAATGTCAATGTAGTAAAAAAAATCACACCAAGTGCATTGAATAGAAAGAGATGTTGGATGCTTGATAATTGTTTTGAGACATGAGGATAGTGATATTAGAGTCATGCTAGTGGAGTTATTATGAAATTGAGAAATACTTGTGTTAATGTTAGTGATTCCCGTATCATGCACGTATGGTGAACCGCTATGTGACGAAGTTAGAGCATGAGATATTTGTAGAGTGCCTACCATTGTGTGGAGGTCGGGGGCACGCGATGGTTAACTCCTACCAACCTCCCCCCTAGGAGCATGCGTTGATTGCTTTGTTTTGATGACTCATAGATTTTTGCAATAAGTATATGAGTTCTTATGACTAATGTTGTGTCCATGGATTATACGCACTCTCACCCTTCCATCATTGCTAGTCTCTCTTGTACCGCGCAACTTTCGCCGGTGCCATAAACCCACTATATATCCTTCCTCAAAACAACCAGCATATTGTTCCTCAAAATAGCCACCATACCTACCTATCATGGAATTTCCATAGCCATTCCGAGATATATTGGCATGCAACTTTCCATTGTTCCATTTATATGACACGCATCATATTGTCATAGTGCCATGCATGATCATGTATTTGACATCGTAGTTGTGGCAAAGCCACCATGCATAATTTCTCATATATGTCACTCTTGATTCATTGCATATCCCGGTACACCGCCGGAGGCATTCATGTAGAGTCATACTTGTTGTAGCATCGAGTTGTAATTTCGAGTTGTAACAAAAAGTGTGATGATCATCATTATTAGAGCATTGTCCCATGCGAGGAAAGGCCAATAAAAAAGGAGATGGCCCAAAAAATAGAAAGGGGCTAATAAAAAAAAGCCCCTCCAAAAAATGAGAGAAAAGAGAGAAGGTACAATTGCTACTATCTTTTTTCACACTTGTGCTTCAAAGTAGCACTATGTTCTTAATTGTAGAGAGTCTCATGCTTAGTCACTTTCATATACTAGTGGGAATTTTCATTATAGAACTTGGCTTGTATATTCCAACAATGGGCTTCCTCAAATGTCCTAGGTCTTCATGAGCAAGCAAGTTGGATGCACACCCACTAGTTTCTTTTGTTGAGCTTTCATACATTTTTAGCTCTAGTGCATCCGTTGCATGGCAATCCCTACTAACTCACATTGATATCTATTGATGGGCATCTCCATAGCCCGTTGATACGCCTAGTCGATGTGAGACTATCTCCCTTTTTTTGTCTTCTCCACAACCACCTCTATTCCACCCATAGTGCTATATCCATGGCTCTCGCTCATGTATTGCGTGAAAGTTGAAAGGTTTGAAAAGATAGAGCATGAAAACAAATGCTTGGCTGAAATCGGGGTTGTGCATGATATGAATATTTTGTGTGATGAAGAGGGAGCATAGCCAGACTATATGATTTTGTAGGGATAACTTTCTTTAGCCATGGTATTTTGAGAAGACATGATTCCTTTGTTAGTATTGCTTGAAGTATTGTTATTTCTTATGTCAATATAGACTTTTATCTTAAATCTTTCAGATCTGAACATTCATGCCACAATTAAGAGAATTACATTGAAAAACTATATTGGTTAGAATTCCACATAAAAAATTCTTTCTTTATCATTTACCTACTCGAGGACGAGCAGGAATTAAGCTTGGGATGCTTGATACGTCTCCAACGTATCTATAATTTTTGATTGTTCCATGCTATTATTTATGAAGTCTTGGATGTTTAATGGGCTTTATCATTCACTTTTATATCATTTTTAGGACTAATCTACTAACCCGAAGGCCCAGTCCAGATTGTTGTTTTTGCCTATTTCATGGTTTTGCAGAAAAGGAATATCAAATGGAGTCCAAACGGAATGAAACCTTCGCGAGAGATATTTTTGGAGAAAATCACACACGGGAAACTTCAGGACCAAGTCAGGGGACAGAAGGGCTGCCCTCGAGGGTGGGGGCGCGCCCCCTTCCCAGGGCGCACCCCCCTGCCTCGAGGCTGCCCCGTGTGGCCCCCGGTGCCCTCCTTCTTCTTATATATATCCACGGACCCCAGAAACTCCATACGCAGAGAGAAAACCCTAATTCCACCGCCGTAGCTTCTGTTCCCGTGGAGATCCCATCTTGGAGCCTGTTCTGGGAGGGGGATCCATCACGGAGGCCTTCATCATCATCATCATCGCCCTCACCATGAGTTGTGAGTAGTTTACCTCAGACCTTTGGGTCCATTGCTAGTATCTAGGTGGCTTCTTCTTCTCTCTCTCTCTCGATCTCAATACAAAGTTCTCATCGGTCTTCGAGGAGATCTATTCAATGTAATCTCTTTTTGCGGTGTGTTTGTCGAGATCCGATGAATTGTGAGTTTATGATCAAGGCTATCTATGAAAGATATTTGGTTCTTCTCTGAACTTTTTATGTGTGCTCATAATATCCTTGCAAGTCTCTTTGAATTATTGGTTTGGTTTGGCCTACTAGATCTATAGTTCTTGCAATGGGAGAAGTGCTTGCTTTTGGGTTCATTCTTGCGGTGTCCTTTCCCAGTGACAATAGGGGCAGTAAGGAACATATTGTATTGTTGCCATCGAGGATAAAAAGATGGGGTTTTCATCATATTGCTTGAGTTTATCCCTCTACATCATGTCATCTTGCTTAAGGCGTTACTCTGTTCGTATGAACTCAATACACTAGATGCATGCTGGATAGCGGTCGATGTGTGGAGTAATAGTAGTAGATGCAGGCAGGAGTCGGTCTACTTGTCTCGGACATGATGCCTATATACAATGATCATGCCTAGATAGTCTCATAATTATTCTCTTTTCTATCAATTGCTCGACAGTAATTTGTTTACCCGCCGTAGAATATCGCTATCATGAGAGAAGCCACAAGAGAAAACTATGGCCCTCGGGTCTATTCTCAACATATCAATCTACATCTACTTTACTTTACCGCTTTTATTTGCTGTTTTATTAAACCAAAAATACCAAAAATATAATTATCATCTCTATCAGATCTCACTCTCCTAAGTGACCGTAAAGGCATTGACAACCCCTTATAGCGTTGGCTGCGAAGTTCTTATTTGTTTGTGCAGGTGCGAGGGACTCGCGCGTGGTCTCTTACTGGATTGATACCTTGGTTCTCAAAAACTGAGGGAAATACTTACATTATTGTGCTGCATCTCCCTTTGCTCTTCGAGGGAATACAACGCAAGCTCAACAGGTAGCATCGGTTTATTCGTCGGACGTTTTCGGTCTCCGAAAACCCCCGCCGGGCCTCTCTCTTTCTTCTCTCCCCGCATCCCACCTCCTCTTCACAGCTCACAAATCCCACCTACAGCCCACCTAACCCCCCCTCCGGCCGGAGCCATCGGATCACGATCGGAGGGTCCCGAAAGCCCCCAAACCCCTAACCCTAGCTACCTTTGCTATATATTGAGCCTCCCCTTCCCAAAATGGACACCTACTCCTATTCTCCTACCTCCCAGCCAGCTCCACCACGTAATCAGCGCCACCGCCCTAGATTTCAGCACCAGCCACCGCAGTCCGCCACTTGACAGCGTCCCACGGGCCTGCGCCTCCGCCAGCCGCCTCCTGGGCCAATGGGAGCGCGCCACATGGCACCTCCGCGTCCTCCCCGCGCCTCCCAACCGTGCGGCCCGCCGAAACCCGAAGCAGGCCCGTCCCAAGCCAGATCCGGGCCCGGAGGAGCCCGTGCCCCACGCTGCCTGGGCCCGAGCCGCCTGAGCCAGCTCCTCCCGCTCCGTCGCTCGCCGCCTTGTCCCGTCGGCCTCCGCCACCCTCGTCGGCGGGCGCCACTCCAGCACCGACCTCGCCGTCGGCGTCCCTCCGTTGCAGGTCGAGCCACCCCTGTCCTCCTTCTCTCCCCCTCCTCGCTCTCTTACCGGTGCCTCACTCTCTCTCAGGAGCCCCGCGCCCGTCGCCGGAGTCGAGCGAGCCGCTGCCACCGAGCTCGACGCCGGCCTCCTCGCCCCCAACTGTTGCCGGATCCGGGACCCCCACGCCCGGATCCATCCATTCCACCGTCGTTGGACCCCCCCTGCATCGCCATCCGTCGTCGCCATTGGCAACCACCGCCGCCACCGCCCACTGCCATGGCCGCCTCGGCCTGCTCGAGGGAGCGTGAGAGCTCGCCTCCATCGCGCGTGGGCCGCCCAGCAACAGCCGGCCTGTCTCCTCTAGCTGGCCCGAAGCCCATGGGTGAGCTCCCCCTCAGCCTTTGTTGGCCCAGTGCAGTTCGAGTCGGCCCGACATGTTTTTTTTCCTGTGCGCTGCGTTTTCCTATATTACCAGGAAACAACATATTTACAATTTAGTCCCTAGGTATCATATTTTGATGCCATGTTTGACATGTCATATCTTTTTGCATGTGTGTCCAAATGAAGCATATGATATATTAAAATGTTAGTCTCGAAGTGCTCTACATGTTAGTTGCATTTGCATGCATGTTACCATTCATCTTGTTGACTTAATCTTTGTTGCAAAACTTCTATGTGATGTTATTGTCAAGTCCTCGTTGTCTGTCAACAATATGTTAGCATGTTTGAGAGGTTGTATCTATGCGCATGTTGGTCCAAATGGAGTGTATGATATGACAAAATGTTCATTGTGAAGTACTGTACTCGATGGTGGCTGTTGCATTCATGTTAGGTGCCATATTACCATGTTTATATCTGTTGCAAAAGTGCATGTTGCTGTTAAGTGCTGAAAACTGTTATGAGATGTTGATTTGTCTTTTTCATATCTTTATGTGTGATTTTTGTTTGAGCTACATGTCAATATGTTTTGGAAGCACAATCATGTCATATTTGCTGTGGTGCAATCCACTTTTCATGATATGCCTTGTGTTGAGTGGAACAAGATTGTAAACATGCTATGATAATGTTGTTGTTTTTCTTACACTTGGTAAAAACTGCTAAGTCTGAAACTGTTATATCCTGATGCCATGTTTGCTTGATGCCCCACTCAAATCCATGAATGTTTTGGGATGTCCAATGACCATGTATTGAAGTCCATGTTCTGCTCTATCCATCCATGCCCTTGTTTCCAAGTATGGCCTGCTGTAGCTTGTTGTTTTCGTGCTCCCAAGTTGCCATAAAATGTTTCTGTCAGCATGTTATCAGTAAGTTCAGTTTTGCCATGTGAATAGCTAGTGTTCTATGTATCATATGACCATGTTGTTGCCATGAGTAGATTCATAAACATGTCTTCTTGTTGTTGGTTGTATTCACATGCCATGATATGCTTTGAGATGAGTTGCACAAGCTTGCAAACATACCTACTTGTCGTTGTTGCTGCCATGTTTAGTTTATTTCACTAAGTCTGTGAATCTGTTATCTTTTGCAATCTTGCCATGATGTTTTGAGCCTGTTCTAGTGGTGTTTGGTAGTAGCTCAGTGATCATGCTTGTAGTGCTTGACATGTACATGCTTGCCATGCCCTTTGTTGCTATGAAATGTTCTTGTATCATGTTGTTTTGATGTCAACTATATGCCTACTTGCTGTTTTGGGCTAATTATGTTTTAAACTTGTGTGATTTTGCATGTAGATGCATAATAACATGTTGTATATCTGTTTGGAGTGTGTTTGCTTGATGTTTGGATGCGTTTTGCATCAATGACATGCTTGACTTGTTTTGCTCATATCTTCTAGGCCGTAGCTCCGAATTCAATGAACTTTATATGTAAGTTGACTAGAATTTCATGTAGATCATCATGGTGCATGTTAACTACTGTTTAACAACTTGAACTTAAGGTTTGTTCAGATCTGGACCAATTTTGAAATTTGCATATGAAGACTTACCGGAATTGTTATATGTTGTTTCCGGCCTCATTTAAACTTGCCTAGTTGTGATGTTCTTGTGTGGTTCATCCCTTGCCATGTAAAGCATCATGTAGCCTTGTCATGCATCATACTTTCTTGAGCATCTTGTCTTGTTATGTGTTGTGTGTTTACCGTGTTGCTTGCTTCTTCTCGTTAGTGCTTATTCCGTTGCGATCGTGAGGATTCGTTCGACTACACTTGCTTCGTCTTCGTGGCTTCTTCTTCTTCTTCTTTATGGACTCGTTCTTCTTGCTTGGGAGATCTCAGGCAAGATGACCGTCACCTTGGATACCTTTACTATCATTGCCATGCTAGTTGTCTTGATGCTATCCCTATATGCCACGCTACCTATCTATTGGTTGTCAGCCTCTCCTTGTTGCCATGAAACCTCTAACCTTTGACACCTTCCCAGCAAACCGTTGTTTGGCTATGTTACCCGCTCGCTCAGCCCCTCTTATAGCGTTGTTAGTTGTAGGTGAAGATGAAGATTGCTCCATGTTGGAACTTGATGTTTTGGGAATATCACAATATCTATTACTATAAATAACACACATATATACTTGGCAATGGGTGGAAGGCTTGGCCTTTTGCTCGGTGTTTTGTTCTACTCATGCTGCCTTAAGAACCGATAAACCGGTGTTATGTTCCTTGATTTTGCATTCCTAACGCGGTTGGGTATATGGGGACCCCTTGACAGTTCGCTTTGAATAAAACTCCTCCAGCAAGGCCCAACTTTGGTTTTAATTTGCAACATAATAAAAACTTAATTAATTAATTAAATTGCATAGGGAGTTAGCGCTACCCGAGGTTTCTTCTACATACAGGGGGGCATGTGCCGATGGTGTTGGTCCCAAACGGGCAGACTGCGGGGCCGCCTCGGGAAAACTCGAGGTATGTGATATTACCCGTAGGCTGACCTATCCGGACGTGGCCTGAGACGAGATACGTGGGGCTACTATCAGGGTGACGACTCGCCAGGAGCTCTTGCTGGACTTGTTTTACCATTGTCGAAATGTCTTGTGCACCGGGATTTCGAGTATGACCGGTTTGTCCCTAAGATATGGGTTTTTTTACCTCTGGTGAACGTGAGAGCTTGTGATGGGCTAAGTTGGGAGATCCCTGCAGGGTTATGATCTTTTGGAAGCCGTGGCCGCGGTTATGTGGCAGATTGGAATTTGTTAATGTCCGGTTGTAGAAAACTTGACAGAGGATCCGAAATAAAACACACGAACCGCGTGAGTAACCGTGACCGTCTCTTTTCGCTTTGAGAAGGGAACATAGTGGGGTTATGTTTGACTCCTAGGTAGTTCAAGATCTCTTAGCGATCATTACTAGTTTACGACCGTTTGCGTAGATGCTCATCTTATTCTTGTACTCGTAAGTTAGCCACCATATAATGCTTAGCCGCTGCTGCAACCTCACCACTTAACCTCTCCATACCCATTAAGCTTTGCTAGTCTTGATACCCATGGTTATCGGATTGCTGAGTCCTCGTGGCTCACAGTTACTACAACAACAGTTGCAGGTGCAGGTTTCCGATGACTTGACATGAGAGCGATGCTTACTTGTGTGGAGTTCTTTCTTCTTCTTCTTCATCAGTCTTGGGTTAGGTTCCTGGTCGGCAGCCTGGGATAGCAGGATGGATGTCGTTGTGCTTTTCATGTTTGAATCCGTAGTCGGATGTCTTTTATTGATGTTGTTGTATTCATGTGACTTGTATGAATTGTTGTATCCCCATGTATTTATGTATTGGTACTATGTAATGATATCCATCTTGCTAAGCTCCCGAAATGCGGTTGTGCCCCAATCACGAGCGTGTCACGTGATCGGGATAGAATCGCATCTTGGGCAAGACACCTATGGAAATCCTTGCTTCCCTCTAAGAAGGGCTTATCTATTTACATTTATGTTGTGTCATCACCCTCTTATTGAAAAGCACCAGTTGGAGAGCACCGCTGTCATTTGCATGCATTCCTATTAATTTACATTGAGTATGACTCTGACTGGATCACTTTTACCATGAATTACAATGTCTAGTCAGTCCTTGATCTTCAGAGGTCCTCTACACTTATGTTTTGCGGTCTCAGAAAGGGCTAGCAAGATACCATCTTGTTATATCATATTATGATTGTTGTGAGAAAGTGTTGTCATCCGAGATTTATTAGTATTGCTCGCTAGTTGATTATGCCATTGATATGAGTAAACATGAGACCTAAATGTTATTGTGAATGTGGTTAGTTCATAATCTTTGCTGAAAACTTGAATGTTGCCTTTACATATTTGAAAAAACTAGAGAAAATAGAGTTTGTAAAAGTTTTTCTTTATCACTTCCAGTTTGTAAACTGAATTGCTTGAGGACAAGCAAAGGTTTAAGCTTGGGGGAGTTGATACGTCTCCAACGTATCTACTTTTCCAAACACTTTTGCCCTTGTTTTGGACTCTAACTTGCATGATTTGAATGGAACTAACCCGAACTGACGCTGTTTTCAGCAGAATTGCCATGGTGTTATTTTTGTGCAGAAATAAAAGTTCTTGGAATGACCTGAAAATCCACGGAGAATATTTTTGGAATTTATACAAAATACTGGTGAAAGAATCAAGACCAGGGGGCCCACACCCTGTCCATGAGGGTTGGGGGTGCGCTTGCCCCCCTGGGCGCCCCCTTCCTCGTGGCCCCCCTGAGGCTCCACTGACCTCAACTCCAAATCCATATATCACTTTCGGGGAGAAAAAAATTAGAGAGAAGGATTCATCACGTTTTACGATATGGAGCCGCCGCCAAGCCCTAATCTCTCTCGGGAGGGCTGATCTGGAGTCCGTTCGGGGCTCCGGAGAGGGGATTCTGTCGCCATCGTCATCATCAACCTTGCTCCATCACCAATTTCATGATGCTCACCGCCGTGCGTGAGTAATTCCATCGTAGGCTTGCTGGACGGTGATGGGTTGGATGAGATTTACCATGTAATCGAGTTAGTTTTGTTAGGGTTTGATCCCTAGTATCCATTATGTTCTAAGATTGACATTGCTATGACTTTGCTATGTTTAATGCTTGTCACTAGGGCTCGAGTGCCATGATTTCAGATCTGAACCTATTATGTTTTCATGAATATATGTGAGTTCTTGATCCTATCTTGCAAGTCAATAGTCACCTACTATGTGTTATGATCCGGCAACCCCGAAGTGACAATAATCGGGACCACTCCCGGTGATGACCGTAGTTTGAGGAGTTCATGTATTCACTAAGTGTTAATGCTTTGGTCCGGTACTCTATTAAAAGGAGGCCTTAATATCCCTTAGTTTCCAAGAGGACCCCGCTGCCATGGGAGGTTAGGACAAAAGATGGCATGCAAGTTCTTTTCCATAAGCACACATGACTATATTCAGAATACATGCCTACATTACATTGATAAACTAGAGCTAGTTCCGTGTCACCCTATGTTATAATTGTTGCATGAGGAATTGCATCCGACATAATTATCCATCACTGATCCATTGCCTATGAGCTTTTCACATATCGATCTTTGCTTAGTTACTTTTCTGTTGCCACTCTTACAGTTGCTAGAAAACTGCTACTGTTACTTTTGCCACCGTTACCATTATTTCTATACTACTTTGCTACTAAATACTTTGCTGCATATATTAAGTCTTTCAGGTGTGGTTCAATTGACAACTCAACTTCTAATACTTGAGAATATTCTTTGGCTCCCCTTGTGTCGAATCAATAAATTTTGGTTGAATACTCTACCCTCGAAAACTATTGCGATCCCCTATACTTGTGGTTTATCACCTACCCCCTAGATGGGGAGAGGTTCTACCTCTGGTCCTTGGCCTCCATGACGATGATGGCCCTTCCAGGATCCTCCTCCATGGCCTCCGGTGATGATGGTCCCCTCCGGCAGGGTGCCAGAGAGGGCCTAGATTGGTTTTTCGTGGCTATAAAGGCTTACGGCGGCGGAACTATTGATTTAGGTTTCTTTTCGAGGGATTCTATATTTATAGGAATTTTTGGCATTGATTTCACGTCAAGGGGGTCCACGAGGCAGCGACAAGGTAGGAGCACCCTCCCGGGGGGTGGGGTAGGGCGTGCCCCCTACCTTGTCGTCGCCTCGTGACTCTTCTGGTCCAACTCTTGTGCTTCGGGGTTCTCTTTTGGTCCGTAAAAATCACCGTAAATTTTCAGCCCATTCCGAGAACTTTTATTTCTGCACGAAAAACGACACCACGGTAGTTCTGCTGAAAACATCATCATTCTGGGTTAGTTCTAATCAAATCATACCCAAAATCATATAGAATTATTGTAAACATGGCATGAATACTTCATAAATTATAGATACGTTGGAGCCGTATCAACACCCCCAAGCTTAATTCCTGCTCGTCCTCGAGTAGGTAAATGATAAAATAAATAATTTATGAAGTGTGAATGCTAGCAAGTGCACAAGTTTGATCAATGATTGTTTCAATCACTTTTTCTAGCATCACTATATGTCATAAACAGTAGTTCATCTCATAAAACTTCTCATTATCAAATAGCAAGCTATTCACATGTTAAAGCATATATCATAAACTTTCTTGAAAACTAATGAACTAGGTTCTCAGTCATCAAACAATTGCAGTTCATCTCATTTTCAGGAAGGGTTTATGTAAGAGCTTTGATTTAGCAAATTCCACATACTCAACTATCATATAGTCTTTCACAATTGCTAACACTCACGTGATATTTATGGTTCAAAGTTTTAATCGGACACAGAGAAAGATAGGGGCTTATAGTTTCGCCTCCCAACCTTTTACCTCAAGGGTAATGTCAACAATAATACTTTATGAAAACCTACATCCGAGTGGATATATATATCCGGATCGTTCCAACACATAGTGCTTGCCAAAGGAAAAAGTGTAAAAAAGAAAAGTGATGATCACCATGACTCTTGTATAGGGGTAGAAGATAAAAGTAAAAGATAGGCCCTTCGCAGAGGGAAGTAGAGGTTGTCATGCGCTTTTATGGTTGGATGCACAAAATCTTAATGCAGAAGAATGTCACTTTATATTGCCACTTGTGATAAAGACCTTTATTATCCAGTCCATCGCTTTTATTTATTCGATATCACAAGTTCGTACAAAGCTTATTTTCTTCACACTAATAGTTCATACATATTTAGAGAGCAATTTTTATTGCTTGCACCGGTGACAACTTACTTGAAGGATCTTACTCAATCCATAGGTAGGTATGGTGGAATCTCATGGCAAAACTGGTTTAGGAGATGTTTGGAAGCAGAAGTAGTATCTCTACTTGGCGCAAAGAATTTTGGCTAGCATGAGGGGGAAAGGCAAGCTAAACATATTGGATGATCCATGACAATATAACTTCTATTCGGATATAAGAAAACATAACTCATTATGTTGTCTTCCTTGTCCAATGTCAACTTTTTAGCATATTATGTTTTAATGAGTGCTCACAATTATAAAAGATGTCCAAGATTGTATATTTCTATGTGAAATCTCTCTTCCTTGAATATTCTTTCATGAATTGTTCAAGTTACCAATACTATGTTTGCTAACTTTCAATAAATTTACCACTTATACTTATTATATGTGAAGTCATTACTCCCATGGGATAAGCATATGAGACATATATAATTTCAGATTTATGATATTTAATTCATTCAACCATTTACTCATAGGATCTAAGTGAAGCACGAGAGTAAACGACAAACCACTCCAAAAAAAGATATAAGTGAAGAACACTGAGTAGTCAAATAATTATGTAGCCATGGGAGGACTCTCTCTCTCATTCAAGATTTCAGACCAATGATTTTATTCAAACAACAAGTAAAATGAAAATACGCTCCAATCAAAACACATATCATGTGACGAATAAAAATATAGCTGATGTCTACTACACGCTTCTATTCCTGTAGACAGTGTTGGGCCTCCAAGAGCAGAGGTTTGTAGGACAGCAGCAAATTTCCCATAAGTGAGTAACCCAAGGTTTATCGAACTCACGGAAGTGGAGGTTGAACGTACCCCTTTCAAGCAACCCTGCAATCAAGATACAAGAAGTCTCTTGTGTCCCCAACACACCTAATACACTTGTCAGATGTATAGGTGCACTAGTTCGGCGAAGAGATGGTAAAATATGGATGATAGGAGTGGCAAAGCAAAGTAATATAAATCTGTAATAAAAAGTGCAGCAAGCAAACAAGTGGTAAACGTGAGCACAAATGGTATTGCAATGGTGGAAACAAGGCCTAGGCTTCATACTTTCACTAGTGGCAACTCCCAACAACATTAACATACATGATATTTCCCATAAAACATGCAATGGAGACGCACTCGGAGGTCATTCCTTTGTGGTCAAGAGAGGACGAGAATTATGTAGGGCTACAAAAGCACACCTCAAAGTTCGTAGTTCTCTATCTATGGATTTCCCAATGTCACCGCGGCCATCCAAAGAGAGTACCACAATCACCACAACATATCTCCAGGATAGTCAATGACAAGCACCAAGAGACTCTCAATCTTCAATCAACACACAAAAGAGGAAATCGCTCATGAAAATATTCTTCTAATCCATGTCCAATAGACCGCTGTTACCTTGGTGTCGGGGATTATACTAGATAAAGACAAGTGAGTACATCAATTCAATACATAGAGGAAGGCGAAATATCATGGGATCACCCTAGATTAACATAGCCTATGATCACAACGAAGATCACATCATGGGAGAGAGAATTGACCACATAGCTACTGGTAGAAACCTCAGCCCCGAGGAGGAACTACTCCCGCATCATGGAGGGAGGAAGCAACGTCGATGGAGATGAATCCGGGGGCACTTCCCCGTCCCGGCAGGATGCCGGCACAGGAATTCTGGTCCCCCGAAACTTGGTGGCGATGGCGGCGGAGATCGGAATTGCTTCTGGAGAAAAGGGTTCCGGAATCGAGGGTTTCGGGACGCGAGGAGTATATATGCCAAAGGGGGTCACCAGAAGCGGAGAGGGGGGGGGCCCAGGCGCCGCCCTAGGGCGGCCAGGGGTGGGGCCGCCTAGGCTGCCCCTGGCTCCCCTCTGACCCTGCTTTGGTTTTTCTTGAAGCTCCTGGTACGCTGATTTTTCCTGTATTTTTCCCGGAATTTTTAGGGCACTTTTAATATGGGGGAAACCTGAAATAGAAAAACAGCAGAAAACAGGAACTGGCACTGTGGTGCACTGAGTTAATAGGTTAGTCCAAATATGATCAAAAGTGTATGGAAGTGCATAAATATCATAGCAATATTACACAAAAGAGGCATGGAGCAAGCAGAAATTATAGATACGTTTTGGACGTATCAATTGCTCCGAGTAAGGTATACTGATGGCTTTGAAGACGAAAGAGGGGATGCCTTCCGGGGCATCCCCAAGCTTTGGCGCTTGAGTCTTCCTTGGGGTGCCTTGGGCATCCCCAAGCTTAGGGTCTTTCCACTCCTTATTCTCCGAATATCGACATCTCACTCCAAACTTGAAAACTCCAATCACACAAAACTTAACGGAACTTCGTGAGATGGGTTAGTATGATAAAAAGCAAATCATTCACTTGGGTAATGTCAAATACAAGATTTATAATTGTTCTCACACAATACCTACTATAGATTATCATTTCCATAATTTATATCACTTAATATAAGCTATGGAAACACTAAAACAAGCAAACTATGCATTGAAAACAGAATCTGTCAAAAACATAATAGTCTGTAATGATATGGAAAATCATCATACTTCTACAACTTTAAAAATTCTGAACAATTAGTGAAACGTAGGCAATTTGTATATCAATCATGTGTAAAAATTTCAGCGAATTATCACGTTCCTGTGATTTATTGAATTGTCTGCACTTGACGCAAAACTTTCTGTTTTTGCATAGAATCAAGTCAATTGTCAACCACACTATCTCAAAGGCTTTACTTGGCACTTTATTTAAATAAAAGCTATAAAACATTATTACTATAGTAGCTTAATCATGTGGACACACAAAAACAGTAGGTATAAGTATTGGGTTGTCTCCCATCAAGAGCTTTTCTTTAACACCTTTTTAGCCAGGCATGATATTTTAATGATACTCTTCCAAGCCCAATTTCAATGATAGTCTTATTCCTACTCCAAACAATATAAGTGAAGTTCATGGATAATTCTACAATTATATAGATTTACCAACATCCAAGCTCAAAATATATAAGTGAAGCACATGAAGCATTCTATAAAGCCATACTCAAAAGATTTAATTGAGGCACAAAGATCATTCTATAAAGTCATACTCAAAAGATTTAATTGAAGAACATAGAGCATTCTATAAATCCATGAAGGAATATCTCATACTAGCATGGTGCATAAAGGAAAAGAAAGAAAAAATAACTCAAAATATACATATCATGTGAACAAAACAAAAATCGAGGTATACCGATAATTGTTGAGGAATAAAGATGGGATGCCAACCGGGGCATCCCCAAGCTTAGATGCTTTGAGTGTCCTTGAAATATTTACTTGGGGTGCCTTGGGCATCCACAAGCTTGAACTCTTGCCTCTCCACATTCTTCTCATATCGGTAACTCCTCAATCTTCGAACACTTCATCCACACAAAACTTAAGAAAAACCTTGTGAGATCTGTTAGTATAATAAAGCAAATCACTACTTTTAAGTACTGTTGTAGACTCATTCCAATTTCATATTAGCATTACATATACTGTATTACAAATTCACCATCGTTCATACCCCCCGACACAACCCATAGATTCATCAAAATAAGCGAACAACACATAGAAAAAAATTCTGTCAAAAATATGACAGTCTATAGCAATATAGAAACTTTGTATACTTCTATAACTCTATAAATTATTAAAAAATAGTAAAAAAAAAATATCGGTACCGTGTAAAAATTTCGGATACTTTTGTCGTTCCAGTAAAAAACGTAAATTCACGCACTACGGCCAGAATTTCTGTTTTTGCACTGCACATAACAAACAAGCAATCTAATCATCCTAAAACCAAAACATGGCACATTATTTTTATAATAGAACGGATATATACAAGGGGATAATTATTTTTGTTGAAAATTTTCTGTAATTCAAGATTTTCAAAGTTTCCACGGGCTTGAACAAAGTTCAAGGAGCTCCCCCACTTCAACGGTGCTCGTCCTTCTTACTTTCACTTTTCTTTTCGAAAAAGTTTTTAGGCAAATGAGGCAAGTAATATTTTTGGTATTTTAATTCTTAATTTTTTTCTTTATTTCACCCACAGCTAAAGAAGAAAGCAAACAAGCACACATGAGAATATCAATCCCACGCTATTGCTCCCCGGCAACGGCGCCAGAAAAGAGCTTGATAATCCCCCAACTGCAAGGAATCATCGTAGCAATTTCCAAAGGTGGAAGTGATAAGTATGGAGTGTCGAACCGACAAGGAGCTAAAGGTAAGATCAATATTCTCTCAAGTCCTATCTGCCACTGATACGACTCTACATGCACCGAACGTTTGCTTCCATCTAGAAACGAGAAATAAAACTACGTTGTGGGTGTGAAGAGGATAGCTGTGCATGATATCAGAGAACTAAAATATAAAATTAGGTGCTATTATCTTAAAGTTAGAATATAGTAATATATATTATAAATAGCGAGTGTGGAATAATGATGGATCGATGTGCAGAATTGTCCTAGACAATTGTTAACAAGATCGGTAGTCGTCATTGCAATTTCATATGAGGGAGAGGCATAAGATAACATACTTTATCTTCTTGGATCATATGTAATTATGACTGGAACTCTAGCAAGAATCCGCAACTACTAAAGATCATTAAGGTAAAACCCATCCATAGCATTAAAGTACCAAATCCCCTTTATCCCATACGCAACAACACCCTTACTCGGGTTTAAGCTTCTGTCACTCTAGCAACCCACTATAAGCGAATCATGAACGTATTGCAACACCCTAGAGTGGGAATCCTTCACGTGTGCGTGGCACGGAAGGCACCATAGGAGAGCACCAAAATAAAACATACAACTCAAACCAATCTAGATCACCAATCAACCCAAAAGACAAAGCTCAAAACATCATAGGATGGCAACCCATCATTGGATCATAATATGTGGCATGCGGGAGAGTGGACCGCGTAAAAGAGATGAGAATGGTGATGATGATGGTGATGTTGATGAAGACGATCACCACGGCGATGGTTCCCCGATGGAATTCCGGCACCATCAAGAGAGAGGGGGAGAGGTTCTCCCCCTTGTGCTTCCTCCTCCATGGCTCCCCTAGATGGGGAGAGGTTCTCCCTCTGGTCCTTGGCCTCCATGACGATGATGGCCCCCTCCGGGATCCTCCTCCATGGCCTTCAGTGATGATGGCCCCCTCCGGCAGGTTGCCAGAGAGGGCCTAGATTGGTTTTTCGTGGATACAGATGCTTAGGCGGAGGAACTCCCGATCTAGGTTTCCTTTCGGGGATTTCTATATTTATAGGAATTTTTGGCAATGATTTCATGTCAAGGGGGTCCATGAGGCAGCGACAAGGTAGGAGCACCCTCCGGGGGGGAGGGGGGGGGGTAGGTCGCGCCCCCTACCTTGTCGTCGCCTCGGGACTCTTCTGGTCCAACTCTTTTGCTTCGGGGTTCCCTTTTGGTCCATACAAAATCACCATAAATTTTTCAGCCCATTTTGAGAATTTTTATTTCTGCACGAAAAACGACACCACGGCAGTTCTGTTGAAAACAGCGTCAGTCTGTGTTAGTTCTAATCAAATCATACCAAAATCATATAGAATTATTATAAACATCGCATGGATACTTCATAAATTATAGATACACTAGAGACGTATCACGAACCTCGATGACAAACAACATCACCCGTTATGGCCCTACGTTAGAACATGTAAATGCATGTTAACTAAACATGGTTAGCATCCACCAAAAATAGCAAATGGGCAATATCTCTAGTGTATCTTCATTGAAGAGAGTAGCACAGTGGCAAAGGGACAGATAAAAAATGGATACAACTGGTAATTGCAACATGCTTAATAGCATCCTCAGTCATGTTTTGTAACTTTGTAGCTGCTATTGGTGAAACCGAGTTGGAAAGTTCATACTTGAACATCACACAGTGTGCAGTACTGAAAATAACAAGGCACATTTAACTACAAGCAACCTAGTATAGCCATTGAAACTGGTACAGATAAAATTCAATTGACAGAGTTAAACATCGCAAGGCATGTGTTGCCAAAGCAGAGAATGGCCTAGTTGTCTATAAAAAGGTAGGGAAAATAGTTTAGACATGTTAGGCATGTTTACTACAACATAGTTAATACATCAACCATAAAAAATATAGCCATTGCAACTGGTATTGGTAAGATTCAACTGGTCAGTTCATACTTGGTAAGTCCTAAGAGGTAGTTGTTGGGGCACTTCATCTTGGCCAAAGCCCGCCCAAGTCAGCGGCGATGGAGGCGAGGTGTTCCTTCGGGTCGAAGCATTGATCAGTGCCGCTGGCATGTGTACCTACATGCAACCAGTAAATGTTAGAAGTTAAACTGCAATTGCACAAATGATGTAAAATACGGTACCACATGGGATGCAGCTAACCTCAACAACAAACAACAACATTGCCCATTATGGCCGTGCGTAAGTACATGGAAAGGCATGCATGTTCACTACAACAGGGTTAGCATCCACCACAAATAGCAAATGGAAATAAAACGACATCATCTCTAGTGATATCTTCATTGCGAAGAGTAGCACGGTAGCAAAGGGATAGATTAAAAATGGATACAACTGTTAATTACAACAGGCTTAATATCATCCTAAGTCATGTATTGTAAATTTGTTGCTAGTATTGGTGAAATTGAGTTGGATAGTTAATACTTGAACATCATACAATGTGTAGTACTGAAATATAAAAGGCACGGACATGCTTAATACATCAACCGTACAAAACATAGCCATTGTAAGTGGTATTGGTAAGATTGGGCTGGTCGGATCATACTTGGTGAGTCCTGGGGGGTAGTCGTTGGGGCACTTCATAAGGGCAAGAGCCCGCACCTAGTCAGCAGCGGCGGAGGCGAGGTGTTCCTTCGGGTAAACACGCACAGTGCCCATCGCGCTATCGACCGCCATCAGCTCCTCGACCTTCACGTGATATGTGGTTGGGTTTGCACGACGATGCTCGCTGGGTTACCTGACTGGGCAATGGGTATTTGGAGGCATGAGGATATTTAGCACGCGCCATTTAAGCAATCAGGTTAGGGATGTGATAGAGATCACTGGGTTACCTGACTGGGCAGAACATAGATGTGGTTGCGGGCTTGCGGCGTCGACGGTTTGAGCTGTCGATAGGGGGCATGGGGGGAGATACTGCTAAAATGTGATGTGTGGGGATGTGGTGGGAGGAATAAATTCTGAAATTGCATGCCTAATGAAAATTTCGCTGCGAAACTTGAATCTTGGGCGGAGGAAACACAGAACACAGACATAGCGCGTAAAATACTCATGTGCGAGAAAAGAAAAAATGGCAGATCCCGTCTCCAAAAAATGTACACGTGTAGTTGATTTTTTTCGGTCAATGGTACGCTTGCTTTATTAGGAAACATCGCACATGTAACTGACTTATGGGTCGTTAATGCAAAAAACGCACACAGGTACGCCATAGAAACCATGTTTTTGTGATCTTCTAATAATTCTTATACCTATCAGCATCAAAGCCCTCAAAGGATGCGCTTACCGACATTGTACGTTAATAATAGATAGTACCAACTTAAAGTACTACTAGTAATTTGCTCTACAACTAGTATGTAGTACTCTTAGATGCTCATAATTAATTATACAAACTTACGGGCAACACACGCACTAACTACTTCTCCCATGCTGGCATCAAGGCACGCTGGCCAGATGATACGTCTCCAATGTATATATAATTTTTGATTGTTCTATGCTATTATATTATCTGTTTTGGATGTTTTATATGCATTAATATGCTATTTTATATTAATTTTGGACTAACTTATTAACCTAGAGCCCAGTGCCAGTTTCTGTTTTCCTTGTTTTTGAGTTTCGCAGAAAATGAATATCCAATGGACTCCAAACGGAATGAAACTTTACGATGATTTTTCTTGGACCAGAAGACACCCAGGGGATTTGGAGTCCATGTCAGCGGAGCCGTGAGGTGGCCACAAGAGTGGAGAGCGTGCCCCATACTTTGTGCCCCCCCCCC
>LR738709.1:317545983-317563922 GCA_902687465.1 Secale cereale
GCCCCGGCTGCCGGCGGTGACCCCCACCCCTCCCCGCCTTCTTCCGCGCCCAGCACCGCGGAGCGCGCGCCAAGCGGCCGGCGATGCAGTCCGTCGGCGACGATACTTCCGCGACGGCGTTTAGGAAGCGACGCCGCACCTCACCTTCGCCCCGACAACACCTGGGGGATCCGACGCTGAAGCATCCAGCCTCAGTTTTGCATGACAGGGGAAAGCGAACTGCAAGGATGACTACTCCATCACATTCGTCGTGGATGCGAACTGCAATGGTGCACATCCAGCCTTCTCCCGCAACAATGGCGAAGGTGGAAAAAGCGCATGAGTTCCTGCAGCGGAGGTGGACTTCATGCCAACAGCAGCCACAGCTGCATCTGCAGGAGGAGCGAACTGCATATAATGTAAGAAATTCACATACCCAACCCCCACATCCAATTTTGCAGTGCCATTTTTATCCCCATGCAGTGCCCCCCTCTTGCGTCGACTGCAGTCACATGTATCTCGAAAGTAGAAAAACAGAAATATGATACTTCGAAAAATAAAAAATGCTACATGGCTCAAAATTGCAGTCCACCATGACTTACATATGTAGAGCGCTGTGCCTAAAACTGAAGTGCATTGTTTCTTCGTGTTAACTAACAGTGCCCCTGCTGTAGAATTAAAAATTGAAGTGCAATTTCTTACAGTTCCATAAAATATAATGATATATAGTACGAAAGATGGAGTTCATTTCACTGTTGACGTGCATAAAAAAGCTTTGGCTTAATACTCTGCAGGAAATTACTATGCCTCAAAAACAGAAGATGCCTCGAATCATTTACGATCCAAAGCCCCTGAACTGCATTGGAAGAGAAGAGTGGGAGATGCCTGGATGGATAACACCTGAAATACCTAGCGGTTTCTTTAACACAACAAACAGAACTGCGTACTCCATGGAGGAAGATGTAGAGGATAAAGATGAAAACAGTGAACCAAACATCATTCGAGATGGAGAAGGCAGTGAACCAAAAAACCCGCAGGATGAGGAGGAGGACGACGACGATCTGGTCTTCATTGGGGAGCACGCGCAGAAAGATGATGATGAGGAGGATGATGACGAAGAGCAAATCATAACAGTTATGCAGCCAAGGTACACGCGTGTCTTTGAAACATTTGGCCAGCAGATCAGAACGGATGATATAGCACCTCCACAAGCCGATGTTGAAACCCAGCAAGTACGTCAAGTTCATGAGCAAACGATTCGTCGACAAAGAGACAGTGGAATTCCACCAAGGCCGCCCACTGCCCAACAAAAGAATCGAAACCAGAAACAAGGAGAGCCGCAAGCAACCAAAAAAGTAAAGTTCTCAACACTCCTACCTCCTCGCGATCCTGAATTACACAGATCTGTTGTCACCCCTCCATGCCCAATAAACATCGGTGAGCTGCAAACACCGTTAGAAGAAAAACAGTACACGCATGTAAGCATCCTTGCCTAACTACTGCAGTTCACTTACGCATTCTTTCAGCTTGTGCATTCTCATTAACAAAAAAAAACATTCCATATTGTGTGTGTGTAGGATGAGAACATGCTCCCAGACCTTGTGCCTGTGAAAGGTATGCAGTTCACATCACAAGATGCGGCGCAAGAATTCTACAACACGTATGCGAGGCATGCAGGCTTCGGCACACGCAAAAACGGCGGATACAGAACAAACAGATACATCGTGTGCTCAAAGGAAGGCAGACGCAAAGAAACTGTCATAGATTATGATAGAAAGCGAGAAAAAACATCAAAGAGGACTGCTTGCAAGGCGGGAATGATATTGAAAAAAAATCAAGGATGTGTTTGTGATAGCAGAGATTGAGCTCAATCACAACCACAGGATGATTGACAGCCCGGCTATGCTTCTGCACATGCACTCGCATAAGACGGATGATCCGTTGCTCGATAAACTAGTGAAGGACATGCAGAGCGACAACCTCACGCACACGCAGATGATGTCAACCCTGTCAAGGATGTCAGGAGGACTGCACTTTATGGGGCGCACCAGTCGTGACTGGGTGAACAGGTACGTTCACTAAAACAAAAAACGATAGCTCGTCTATTTCATGCAGTTCGCTTTGTGCATTTTCAGTATGTCCCTAATGCTGCAAGTATATTATTATTTCAAACTGCAGGAAGCACCAATTCGCGAGGGAGGAAACAGAGGACGGTGTGAAAAAACTACTGGCTTTCTTTGAGAAGATGCAGCAAATAAACCCGGAGTTCTTCTATGATTACGACAAAGATGTCGATAACCGTGTGCAGAACATATTCTGGGCGAACGCGAGCTGCAGGGGATCGTACCAAGATTTTGGAGATTGTGTCACATTTGACACGACCTACAAGACCAACAAGTTCCACATGCCTCTGTCCGTCTTCGTTGGAGTCAACCACCACCTCCAAAGTACAATATTCGCTGTGCCTCTCATCAGAGACGAAACAATACCGACTTTCGAGTGGGTGTTCCGGACGTTCTTGCGTTGCATGAACAACAAGCAGCCAATCTGCATACTCACAGGTATGCTGAAAAAAAAAGAATGAATTTAAATAATATTGCAGTTCACTGCCAAGTTCTGTAGTCCATTTCTTACATCCAATGAAAAAAAAAGAAAAGAAGAAGAAAAAGGATATGCAGTTCTCTCAATAACTCACTACTTGGTTTTTTTTCAAAAACATGCAGATCAATGCCCCTCCATGGATGCCGCGATAAAAAGTACGCTAATAGGCACGCTGCACAAGTTATGTCGTTGGCATATACTAAAAAAATACAAGGATCACCTGTCCTTGCTGTACAAAGCGTATGAGAAATTCAAGGATGAGCTGACCTCCGTTCTCAACCACCCGCTGATGCCATCAGAGTTTGAACGCGCTTGGCATGAGCTCATGGAAAAATATAACCTGCAAAATGATGAGATTATGAAGGCGCTCTGGACAGACCGGAAAGAATGGATATCGTCTTACTACAAGGAGGTGTTCTGTGCACGGATGACGTCGACACAGAGAAGTGAAAGCATGAACCGGCTCTTGAAGAGGAACTTTGTCAAGGAAAGACACGACCTACACATCTTTGCGTCGCAGGTGGACAGGTGCATCCAGACAAGGAAGGGCGTCGAGCACGCGGAGACCATAGCTAACGAGGTATATAAACAGAGCAAAGTTTTTAAGCTGATGAGCAATTAATAAAAACACTACTCGCTTTCTTGATTTTTCATGCGAAAAGACAACTACTTAACTGGTTTTCTTTGTTTCACAGACGGAAATAAAGACTACTACTCAGTTTGGTTTCGAGGTTCAGCTCTCCAAGATTTACACCAGGGCGGTCTTTGCTGACTTCAAGCAAATGCACTACCGCAGCACTGCTTTCAGATAAGAGCAGTCCCCTGACAACCCGACGAAATATTTGGTGCGCCACTACAACCGGTCTGATGATTTTTATTGGGCAAGACACGAGTTCCAGGTGGTTGCTGATGTGACGAACAGTATCTACGAATGCGAATGCAAGCTGTGGACACACACATGTAAGTGAGACAGGAAAACAAAAAAATAAGCACACATAAAACATAATGAAGTTCACTTATTGCTGGTAGCAAAAAAGAGATGAAAACAAAAAAAATACTTAGTGAAGTTCACTATAGCAGCAGACCCAGGACCTATTTATAATGCAGTTCACAAAACCAAAAAATGAAAAAAATGTTGCCTATTTATGTGAAGTTTGCTGCCACGAATAACCCAAAAAATTTCTTTTGCTGCAGGCCTGTTCTGCGTGCACGTCATTTGCATGTTGGATCAGCTGCGGGTGGACAAGATACCTGAAGAGTACATATTGAAGAGATACGCACGGAACGCACGCCAAAATCCAACTTTTGACCGCAGAGACTATGAGCAAACTGCTCCAGATGGGAGTTCGATGTTCTGCCGTAGGAGATTACTTGCAGAAACTGCCATGGACCTGGCGAGCAGGGGTGTCAAATCGGATAGAGGGTTCAACAGAGCTTTAGCTGGGATGAGAGAACTCATACAAGAAGTGAACGTAATAAACGAAGAAGAAGAGGCAGAGAAGATCATGGATGCGCGGGGTGAAGAACAAGGAAAGGAGCGCGAACATGCTGCTGATGGTGCAGTTCATAATATGGATGACACAATTCTTCCCCCGCCTGTTTCAAACACAAAAGGGAGAAAGAAAGAGAGCAAATCAGCCAATAAAAAGGCTGCAGCAAATGAAAAAAGCCCTGAAAAAATAGCAGGCCTGAGCCAGAACTGGACAGCGGAGGAAGACCACTGGGGGTAAGGGTGTGTAAATCATGCAATAAGATTGCGGGACACAACTCAAGAACATGTAAGGAGAGGCTGAAACAAAACCAGGCTGAAAATGCCACCACAAATCACCAAGCTCACCAACAAGATGATACGACAAAGAGAAGACTATCTAGCGTCTGCAACAAGAGAGAGAAGCATAACGCGAGAACTTGTCCAAATAAAACAGAGGAAAAAGATGAAGAAGATGACGAAGAAGATGCTGACAGAGAAGAGAGCGAGGAAGCGAGCGAAGCTGATGAAACCGAGGAGGAAGATGAGGAAGAAGAAGAAGAAGACGAGGAAGAAGAAGAAGCAGATGAAGAAATCGAAGAACCATCATCAAAAACGAGGGGGAGAGACAGAACGCAGAATCCAGCGCGTAGGCAAGCATCGCGGTCGCACAGTCGTGTTACGAGGGGTAATGCGAACAACAAGAGCAAGACAGAAGCAGCAACAACCATTGAAACAAATGCAGTGCACAATCTAAGAAGAAGTAGCAGGAAAAGGATGTAGATCAACACATATGCAGTTTTACATTTTAAAAAATATATTAACTTCATCCTTTATATATATCGTATCGTATATAATATATATAACTTGTGTTCAGTGGACTGCAAAAAAAAAAGAATTCAACATGTAATACTGAAGTTCAAAAATGAATAGATACAACATATGCCATACATACTTTGTGACCAATGTGCTGCGGGGGGGTATGCTTGATAAAATGCAGTTCTCTTCTATATGAAAAGAAAATAAGATGAGAATGTCATTCTCAGAATGCGGTTCTCTTCTGTATGAAAACCCTGAGATCGGAATGTCATTTTGAGAATGCAGTTCTCTTCGTCGTATAGAATCTGACATGACCGTGAATCAATACAGAATGCAGTAAGAAAAGAAAAAAAATGTAGAGTCAGACTAGGATTCACGTACACTGCAGTGCGTGCATGGTGCGCTTAAATCTTGCAGTGCAGTACGCTTCGAGTACACAGTGCAGTGCGCTTAGTGCAAAAAAATGTAAAAAATTGACCTCTCCCTTAGCAGATACGGTTGATTTTCTGTCTTCTAATACAATCTTTCCAGAATTTTGAAACTCGACGACAAACACGTTGAATTCGTCTTTGCAGTCCCATGTGATAAGGTGAGATGCAGTGCAGATGGGCATATTTAAAAAAAACTTGGCTGCTACTCATATGAGAGAATGCAGTGCGCTGCGAACATGTCACAACTCACAAGGAGGAGTTGGCTGAAAGCTCCATTATGTACATATTTGACATTGTCACTGTCTGCCACCAAAAAAAACACAAAAAACTAACTAGACCGGTATATACAAAAGCACACAGCATGGTGTTAACAGTTTTGCACATCGAGAACTACACACATCGACCATACATTACTGTTTACAGAAAGTTCTGGAGCACACACGAAAAAGACATCAACACACATAGAAAAAGATCTGATATCATTTATGCCTCATCCTGCTCCTGCGAATCCAGTCTTGGAGAAAAGCCAAGAGAAATGCAGAGATTTCTTATATCCTCCAGGAACTCGGTGACTACGACCATGTTTTCTGGGTGGAACAGAATCTGGAACAAAAACTCAGCCTTCCAATCCTGAATAACAGCTTCCTGCGATGAAGAAAAAAATAAAATAAACAAATATACAACATCATCTACAAAAAAAAGAAACTGACAAAAAAATATCAAGGAATGAGGAGTTATTATTGGGTTAAAAATAAGATACTTACACTACGCTTTGCGAATTTCACAACAAATGTTTTGCCGTCGTAATACTGAGCCATCTTCAGAACATAAAAGCCGCACTCGTTGGGGCCCTGCTCAGGGGTGCCCAAATAGCTAGCTTTCTTTGAAACATCGACCCAGTCTACCGACTCCTTTCTCTTGTACTCCTTTTCTCCATAAACCTTCTTCAACAATGCAGTCATCCTGATCATCTGGTGGAAAAAAACAAAAATACACATCACAAACAAAAATATTGTTCAACACGCGCACGCATGAAAAAAAAAGAAAGGTGAAAAAAGGAAATTTTTTACCATTTCAGTGCGGTCGCTGTGGTATTCAGACTTATGCCACCTCGTCGTTTGATCAACCGGTCCGCTGTACCTCCTAGTGTCATGAATGTCAAGGGTCTCACAGTGCCTATTCATCGTGTATAGCGAATAATGCTAGTCTTTCATCCGTGGTAACATAATCTGATTTTGTTTCATCAAATTTGTTATGGGTGTGATGAGTGAAAAAGGATTGCTGGAAAAAATTGGAAGAGAAAATAAATACAAAAAGGTTGAACAAAAGCAAATCTGATAACTTACTAATTTGCAATCAAGAAGGTTCTCGTCATCACGAACATAAAGTTCGAATTGCTTTGCTGCATCTTCGACGTTAAACTTGCCGTGGACAAAAGGCAACACAACATTTCCATCTTCATCTCTATCCGCGTGATCATTCATTTGAAGCACATACTGCGTGTGGGTAATTCACAAAAGAACGTTAATGCAGTTCACCTTAAGATGTTCGCTTCGACGCTTAATAAAAAACGGATCACGCTTCTCTAAAAACAGTATGCAGTTCACAAATTCTCACCATAAATTTGTTTCGTTTGAGATGCATGGGTTAAAACACACACAAAATGTATGCAGTTCAGTACATTCTAAAAACAAATTATTATACACTATTTACTGCAGTTCACTCGAGCAGAAAAAAAGAAAAAAAATAAGAAAAAAGAGAAATACCGTGATAAGCAAAGGGGACAGCAGAACGCATTCGCCAGATCGATAAACCACGTTCATACGCTCGTCATTCTTCCAGTACCTGATGATATGATCCATCAATTCCGAGTCCATAAAACCACCTTTGGTGAAAGTTAAGAACATGTAGTCCACAGTCACGGTGTAGACTTCGATAGGATTCCTGTGCATGAAAAGCGCGCACCTGCACAAAAGAAACGGCGAAGGTGGGGGGTTTAGTAGCACAAAAGCAAAAACACAGAAAGAACATTACACACATTAAAAATCAAAAAAATATAAAAAACTAGCGAAAAAAGAACTGACTCGCTGTATTTCTGCCTGAATTGTGTGCTCGTGATGAGTTGCAAGACTTTCCTCATCTCCATAAGATAGCTGAATCTCGCAGGATTCAACTTCTGTACAGGAGATCAAAACTTTGATGGCTTCTGCACAGGCCTCCTATTTGATAGAATTAGTGCCTCGCTGTCCGTCGGGCGTTCCACAGCTGCGCTCCTGGTCCTCCTAGGCACTGGTGGTGGCCTCTCAAAATCATCATCACGATCTTCAGCATTAGGAGGGCTCGCAGCTTTCTTCCCATGCTTGACATTGACAGGAGATTTCTCAAGAGCTTTTTCATTCGAAGTGCCGGCGCCACTCCTCAACATCTTACACACATGTTCTTTCACAACCTTAACGGGGGGTTCATCAAGGACAACTTTCTGAATAGTTGGAGTATGAACCTGAGTTTCAAACAAGGAAATACCACCTTGGTGTGAGCCTTCATCAAAGCCTGCACAAAAAATGGATAATGAGCAAAATGAAAAAGAATCATCAAGTTCCCTAAGGAAAAGTCATTTTAAACACGCGAATGGGGTTCTACTAAAAAGCTTAACAAAAGTAGTGGACCTCCCCTCTCTGTACCAATGAAGTTCACTTAATAAAAAAGGTGTGTGACTGAAAAAAAATGTAATAACCTTCTTTAAAAATTAAAAGTGATGTCAGGTCCAGACAGCAATGCGACGAGGTCAGCCAACTATAGAGCATAGCCTTCCTGATGTAGCCAATGTGCGCCTTCCCAAACTTGGCAATCGTTTCACCATCCCAGGTCTGCATGAATTGGAACATGTAAAATCCACAATCACTCCTACAAAAGAAAACCAACACAAAACACATTAATAATGCAGTTCACTCAGTAATGAAAGTGCTACTGATGTTAGTAAAACAATGCAGCTCCATACACACAAGAGACCGAGGGAGAACAACCAATAACACATTAGTAATGCAGTTCGCTCAAGGGAAAAGGTGCTTCTAATTTAGTAAAAACAATGCAGCTCACTTACACAAAAAAACTGAAGGAGGAAAAAGAAAAAAGGAGAACAGGTACAAACCCGTTTCCCTGTTACGGGACATTAATATGAGTCAGCGCAAAGCCGTCCAGGGCGGGAGGGTTCAACGGCTCGTCGCAGCATGCGCTGCCATCTTTCCAGACTTTTTTGATGTTCCTGACCATTTTCCTGAAGACAAGATTTGCAGCAGCGCTGTCTCCTTCGTTCAATGAGTCCAGAAGCTCAAAACGCTTCTCTCGCAGGTTCAAAGTGACCAAGCAGTAGTGGCCTATCGCGTCCTTCATTGTTGTGGGAGGAGGGTCAAATGTTGCAAACATAATCTGAAAAAAAAAACCAGATGAGAAAAAATAGAAAAAACAGAAAACTTATTTTCAAGATGACGAAAAATGGTCAAGATGCGTTACCAAGTTTTTCTTGTCCACACGTTCCTCTGCGCTTGAAGAAAACATCTTTTTCAAAGCCCTATTTGTGGCACCGCCGTTCCAAATGGAATTCTGCAAAAAAGACAAAACCAGAGAGTTAATGAAAATGCTTATAGCACAAATAAAAATTGGATGAGGGGATAAAATATAAATTAATGAAAAATGCTTACACATTGGTTGTACGGGACAATCATCGTTTGAGATCCTTTGAACCTCTCAGCTAGCATAGAGACGCCAATGTTTGCGAGGCGCGTGCTCAGCGTTCCATACGACCAAAAAGACTCGCCAACCAGACCGATAGTAATATCACCAAACTCGTCCTTGAACGCAACTAGATGCCTTCAGACAAGAAGAAAAAAGCCCAGCAAAAAGTGATAAGATGGGTGTCCCAAAATAAAATAACATATTAAATAACCGGGGTGTAAGACAAAAAATGTCATACTTCTTCTTCTTGTCCCTCCTAGCCCTCGTAACAGCGTCATGTAACTCATTGTATCTTCTCATAAGAGCTGGATCAACCCTTGAAGGAGTAACAACAGGTAATTCCTCATCTGCATAAAGAGTGGGGACGATATCAAATAATAAAACACACACCGTCCATTTCGCCCCCGGGAAAAGAACAAAAATAATGCAGTTCGCTTACCTTCGGTTTTAGAATAAACTTCCTGCGGCTGCTCATATACATCTTCGCTGAGCGTCAAGTGCTCCAGCCCGGTAGTATCATCGTCAAGCGGCGCTTGATTGCTCATGTCCTGAGAGAGTCTTGGCTGTTCCTCTTCAGAATCAATCGAAACTGTCTCAGCTGGGACTTTGGTTGTATCGGCTGGGAAAGCCAGATTGCCGACAGATTGCTCGGGGGCGCGAGGGACGACACAAAATTTCTCAGGCACCTCATCGCCAACCAACAAACAGTAGGCCCAACAACACCATCAATGCCAGCGGATGTCCCGGCATCGTCAAATCCAACTCTAGGAGTTCCTTCTGTCTCTTCTGCAACTTCAACTGTAACACCAGGAGCTCCTTCTTTCTCTTCATGCTTATCACAATCTAGGATATCCTCCCTTCCTTCTCTCTCTTGTGCCTTATCAGCCTCAACAGGACACTCCCCTCCTTCTCTACCTTCTGCCTTATCAACCTCCGCATCAGGCTCCTCCCCTCCTCTCCCTTCCACATTATCATCCCCAATGTTGCGCTCCACTTGAATTTCAACATTTAATCCGCAGTTCTGATGAGTTAAAAAATAAAACACATTGCACAAAAAAGATAGAATGCAGTTCACTAATCAAACGGACCATGAAGCTCCCACAAAAAATAAAAAATAAAACACAAAAATGCAAAAATTCTCTATACTCACCACGGAAGCGTCGTCGCCTTCCATCTCTTTACACTTGTCAGCCTCCTCGTCCTTGCCAGCGTCACCCTCTGCCTCCTTCCCATGTATCTCCACGTTTGATTCGGCATCCTAAAAAAACATTAAAACATAAATAAAACTATTATCCAAATCTGCAGTTCTACAACTAAAAAACTAACACCAGATCATGCAGTCCACTGCTAAAAAAAGATGACGCTTCTTCTCTAAACAACAACTGCAGTGCACTACCACTACTGGTGCACGAAATACAAAAAAAAAGTTAAAAACTGCAGTTCGCTGCCACTGCTGGTGCAAAAAAAATGATTGTTTGTTTTGGACACTACAAAAAAAATCAAACAATGAAGTTCACTGTAACAAAAAAAAAAGGAAGAAATCAAACCTTGTCGATGACGACTTCGTCAATAGGATTGTCTTTGGCAGCTTCGTCAACAGGGGATAATGGCCTGTCAAACAAATAATCAGAATCAACACCGTCGTGGTCCTGGTGGTAATCATCACGACAAGTGTTAGCCTCAGAAGATTCTCCTACACACCGCGAAAAGAACAAAAGGATGCAAAAAACAAATAGTCAATGCCACAAACACACAGAAAAAATAGATAACAAATATGGGTAAAAAACTGTTCACATATGGAAAAAAGACATACATCCACATCTGCGGGGTCGGGCATAGAAAGCCGGACAACATCTTCATGCCTGTTCATTTCCTTCACAATTGCATCCGCTTCCTGCTCATACGTAGCACACCTGTCATCCTGAGACTGCTTAAACTGAACGAATGAAGATCTGATATTCGTTACAGTCTGCTTAAGGAATTCAAGCTGCCCACGGTCAAAGTTATGAGCGGCCTCGATTTCTGCTTCAGAAGGGCCTTTGCCTTCAGGAAACAACCCGGCAATATTCCTCATCCTGGAACCGGATGTTGGGAAATCACTAGTTATATTGATGACCCTATCGAGAAGCTCATCGACCTGAACAAATTTATTACGATCAGCAGAAGCATGGCCAGAAAAACCTCCAGCAGCCGCCCTAGCAAAACCACGACCCCGTCGAATTGGAGCCGCCCTAGCAAGAGGCTCACAAAACATTTCAGGCGCTTCGGCAACTGCAGTCCGCTTGTACACAATGTCCGCTTCCGCCTTCCACTGAAAAAATTAACAAAAAAAGAGATGAACATTTAGCATGCGCGAAAAAAGGAATAAAAACAAAAACAAAGGATGGCTATGCACTCACCGGCAGCTTGCCAAACTTGTAAGAGTCCAGGTGTATCTTTCCCCTGACAATGATGTCGGCGTTGTGAATCTTCTTCAACTGCACATGGGACAGTATTGCGGCGCGTGGAGTGCGTTTATCCATCACCGATACTTTTCGAAGATTCAACGAATCCAGGTACATGAACAGGGGCATGATGGTGCAACCCTCGGCGCAGTTCTGCTTGCTCCCTTTAGAATTCCACTTATACACAGCGGCCTGCAGCTCTTCGACAACAAGCTGACAAAAGTCCATGCTAGTCATAGATGCAATATCCAAGTTTTCAACCATAGCAGCTACCCTGGACAACCGAGTTGCGGGGCTGG
The DNA here is from genome assembly GCA_902687465.1 of Secale cereale. Taxonomy (NCBI): domain Eukaryota; kingdom Viridiplantae; phylum Streptophyta; class Magnoliopsida; order Poales; family Poaceae; genus Secale; species Secale cereale. The sequence continues at coordinate 317,557,757 of LR738709.1, forward strand.
GACACAGCAAGCACTGGAAAACAATGAGAAAAAAAACCTTCACCGTCTTATTAACCTTCGCAGGGTCCGCAGCCAGCGTGCGAAGTAAGATAAGCAGGTCCTTCGCATCTATGCTACGAGAACGGTTGAAACCGAGTTCATCCTTCAAATTAGTCAGCGAATCATCATGGCCGCTGGCAGCAGGCCTGGGAGCAGTGTGAGAACCCATAGGGAAGTCAAAAATGTGATGGACAGCCTCGCGATTGATTTCCAGAACCTTGCTTGGCCCGCAGTCCAATCTCATCGTGTCAGGGTCGAACTTTCCCATTAGCTTGCACATCAAAACACGAGAAACATTCTTCTCTAATTTCAGGTCAAAGACAATGCCAAAACCTGCTTGCCGCACCAAAGTTCTGTGCGCCTCACCCAGCAAAGCGATAGCTTTGATTACGTTTGGAATGGACAGCCGAACAGTCTTGTTGCAATGCCATTCATGTGCAACATCATCTTCAGACCTCTTCCTCTTCGTACTCTTAGCAGTCTACAAAAAAAAGAATAAAAAATGCAGTTCACATCACCAAACTCATGCCAAAACAACTTAAAAAAACAGAAGAAAAAGTAAATAAACAGCGTATACCTTACTAACATCAACATCCTCCTCATCAGAATCACTATCCAGAGCTTCTTCAGCTGCATTTTCCCGCGCAAGCTTAGATCGACGCTCAGAATCAACACCAGAGTGATCGTCCGCGCGTCTCCGCTTTCCTTGAATCCCACCAACATCAACCTCGGCGTAATTAGGTCTCTTTGAGTAGTCAACACGCGGGCTCCGGCGTGGATAACTTAAACCTTGCTCTGCAACAGTGTTGAGTTTCCTCTTCACAGGATTCTTTGCGGAGGCAAACTTAGCAGACTTCTTTGAATCTGCAATCCTCCTTCCTATCTCCTTACCCTCCTCAAACTTTACTTGCTTCGCCCTATGAGCCTTCACGAAAGTATTACCGATCGTAATCGCTTTCTGCCTTCTCCTCTCAACATCGGCTGCAATCTGATCAGGGACCATCCAATCCTATGTAACTGGCTCTGTGCCATCAACAGATTGCGACTGGGTTTCACTCAATTCAGGTGGAATGCTGCCCTGATCAGATGTACCGCGACCGACAAAATCGGCTGTGAAATAACGTGTAATCAAATAGTTAACACCACCACCCCGAGACCCACCAGGAGATAAAACTGTGGGTGAAAAAACATAAGAAAAGATATGTGTGTGAGAGGAAGACTTAAACTTAATGCAGCTCATATCAACTTGGAAACACAAAAATGTAGAAATGCAGTGCACTTTTCCAGCAGTTTATGAATTAAAAACATAACAGTAAACCTCAATATGAAGTTCATTGTCGCTTGAATATCATATTGACGCGTGTGTGAAAGTGGACATTGCTAAAGGGATATATGATGCAGTGCACTAATTCGTTCAGTGACCAATTGACCGCATATAAAAAAGAAGTGTGCTTAGATATACAAAACAAAACAAATTCATGCAGTTCCATGAGAGGCAAAAACTAAAACTTAATGCAGCTCATATCAATTTCGCAACCGCATAGTGGATAGACAAAAAAAATACAAAGCAATGTCCAAAATGCAGTGCTCTTTTAGCAGTTTATGTTTAACAATTAAAACATAACAACTAACTTAATGTCCTTCCAAAAAAGTAAAAACAATTAACTTGAGGCAGTTCATATCAGTTTGCCACACGTCTGAAAAAATGGGCCTTGCTAAAAAGGAATCTAAGATGCAGTGCACTATTTCGTTCAACAAAAGAAGTAAATTGACCCTGAATGAAAAATGCAGTTCACTTTGATGTAGTTACCAGATGGAGAAGCCGTTCTAACTGGTGACGCATCAATTGGAGAGGAAGAAGCCATGTTGTGCCTCCAATCAGCAAGGGATAATAATTAAACCCAAGACAGCAAACCCCAAAAGCAGGCAGAGAAAAACTTTCAATCCATAGGGCGTTGCAATTTCAAGCATACAAAACAACCTTAAGAAGAGAATGCTGGCTCAAAAAATAACCCTAGCACAAGATCTGGAACGGATTGGGGGCGATTTGGGGCTCACCGTGGGACGAACTGACGGCGGGACGAGGCGGGTGCGGACGGCCACGGCGGAGGAAGCGCCCTACGGGCGGCGGCGGCTGCGGACGTCGACGCTGTCCACCACGAGAAAGCCCCTGCGGACGGCGGCGGCTGCGGGCGTCGTCGCTCTCCACCACGAGAGCACGAGGGCGGGGGGGATTTCTGTGCGGGCACGGGGGAGAGGGAAGCGGAAGGGGGCAAGGGGGGCTGCAAGAGAGACTTAATGAATAAAAGGCCGACCGACAGGCCCACAGGTCATAGATAAAAAATAAAAAAAACGTCTCGGTGTTGTAACACGATGTAGTTCGCTTACGGAAAAACGACTCGGCTTCTGAAGCGTTGTAGTTCGCTTACGGAAAACGATTCCGCTTCTGAAGCGATGCAGTTCGCTTACGGGGAACAATTCGGTTTGCCTGCCCTAAAATAAATGCGCCCAATATCGCCCGAAGCGCCGCTCCCCCGCTCCTCTATCCCGCCGGTTGCAAGCCACACGAACGCCACGATCATCACGAACCCACGATCGCCAATACGGTTGGGGGACGAGATCGTGGCCTCGGCACAAGTTGTTGCCGCTCCGCTTTAAATCCCGTGCTCCATCAACCAGACCGTCCGCACAAACACACGACGTTGCCCCTTCCTCCTCCTCTTCCTCCTCTTTGCAGCCATGGGGTTCACCAGGACCTACGACGACGTGCTTGCGCACGTGAAGACGAAGCTGAAGGTGATCTACACCACCGACGTCGACGCCATGGCGATGTACGTCGAAGAGTTCAAGACAGTTCTCCAGCGGCGCTGCCAGAAGATCGTCGGCATCGACGGGGAGTACACACCCAACAAGAGCAGAGCGGCCCTGGTTCAACTATCCATCGGCAAGTACCACCCAGTGCTTCTTTTCCACGTATGTGGTACATTGGGCGAGAGATGCATCCCCTTCGACAGGTTCCTCAGCGACCCAAGGTAAGCAATTCTCTCTGCCGAGTACGTGTTGCAGTTCTATATGCCTATGTATGCAGTTCCGAAAGGTATAACTTGTGGTTCACTTTCCTTAGGTTCGAGTTCGCTGGCTTCGCCATCGAGCAGGACAAGGAGACGCTCTCACGCTGCAACCTCCACATCCCCAACTTCGTCGACATCCAGACGAACTGGAGGGTGCCTGATGGAATGAAGCCACTGGACTCGCTTGGCGATGTAGCTGCTGCCATCATCGACGACGAGTACGCAGACATGAAGATGAAGATGTCAGACCACGACCACAGCCTATGGACTTCGATTCTCACCACGAGGCACATCGAGTATGCTGTCAAGGACGCCTACACTGCGTTCGAGGTATGGAACCGAATCACCACAATGAAGAAAGGCCTCACGCGCACTGAAACAGAGAAGACCAGGAAGCGCCCGAGGTCATCCTGGAGGGTGGGGGCAAGGGGGGATCAACTTCCACCTCCAACTCCAACAAGTGGAACTGGTGAAGCAGGCCAGATGCTGAAAGCCAAGGATTCCTCTCGCAAGTGCTCGATTAGTTTCCTTCTGCGTATGTAGATTAGTTTGCTTTCGTTGTAGTTTGCTTTGGGACAATGTTTGCTTATGTTGCGTTAGTTTGCTTGATGATGTACTTTGTTAATTATGAGCGCAGAACCTTGTTTTCTATCTATCAACAATATGCAGTTCTCAGTTGTCTGTTTTCAGTATGTATATTGCTTCAAACTGCTGCTGTAGCTAGGATACACATAAAAAACAATCTATCAAAGCAGTTCACATAGAGTATTCTTTCACAAAACAGCTGCTATTATAATGGTTGATGCAGTCCTATTTTATTAAAAAAACTCTAGTTCCGTATGTGGATTAAAAAAACAGCTGCTGCTGATAGGATGCACATGAAAAACTATATGTCAAAAGCAGTTCACTTATACTCAGAATTCTTATAAGAAAATACACTAGAAGCCACACAAAAATGTCAAATTATTACAACAAAAATGTCTCATGCTGCTGCTGCTCAAGCAAGACTGATCTAAAGCAAATTTAACTTGATTTCCAAACACTTTGCATGCCTATAAAACATAGCCATGACAACATCCCCAGCCTGAAGACCACCTTCCTCCACAAATTCCTTCCAGCCATCTTTGAGAACCAAACAATCATCAAAGCCAACAGAATACATAACATCAACATCATGATATCCATTCTTGCTAACCAAGACCAAATTAACACAGCTTTTTGTTACCCTGACTAGACCAGAAGGGAATTTCTGCAAGCAAAACAACAAGAACAGAAAAAAATAAGAACAAATAAGAAAAAGATTACAATCTTCAGAAACTAAATTGATGCTACAATCTTCATAAAAAATATTGATGTCAACACATAATAATATTGACTAGACAAAATTGCTGCTGCTCCTACAATGTTCATAATAAAACTACTATGTGAAAAGCAGTTCACTTATACTTAGTGAAAAGTGTTTCTTCAGAAACTAATACTCCTACAAAAATTCAGATAGTGTTAACTACAAACAACACATGAAAAAGAATATGCGAGAAATACATACCCATGAATCACTGACATCATCGTCAGTCATCTGATGGACGAATGGAGCCTGAAATCCAATACCTGAAGAATAGAGAAGGGAACAGAGCGCGCTGTGCCGCTGCCTCTGGTTCAGAACCAAACCTTCAGAAAAAAACGCATGTCTCCAGCATGGGCTCCAGCCTTGCCAGGCAGCCGCACGCGCAATCCATTGCCAGGCGAAAAACAGATCTGATTGGGTGAAAACAGATCGAGGAAGAGTGGCGCCGCCAGGGATAAGGTGAGATGGGAGCCGCCAGGGATAAGGTGGGAGGGGAGCCAATTGACCCACCAATATATGTATATGTAAAGACACAACACAAAAAAAGACAAATAAAGCAGTGCGGTTACATGAGAATGTGCATTTCGCATTGCATATTACTACAGTCCACCGCACTTGACCAAGCAAAAAAACTTATCAAACTAGTCCCACACACCCCCGTGGTTGTAATGTAGTTCATACAGGCTCGCATTGCATATTAATGCAGTTCGCCGCGCTACAAAAATTCACCGCGCATTGCATATTATTGTAGTTCATCGCGCATTGCATATTATTGCAGTCCACCGCTCTTGACCACGATTCACAGACGAAAAACACAGCCTGCAATGCAGTTCTAACAACTATATAATGCAAAAAAAAATCTCAAAAAACATCTTTGAGAAACGACCAGAGCCAGTGGCGCCCGCAAAAAACATGGACAAAAAGTTAAATTCTTCAAAATTAATAACTTAATCCGCTCCAATTCATACGGATAGATCAAAGGCAGCACATAATTGACGAAAACAACAGAATATTACATACAAAACGCAACAATTTCGATCCGGACGGGGAAGGACAGAGAACTGACGTTTTTCCGCTAGAACAAAGAGATACTCGACCAATTATACTAAAATTTCAATACTATTAGCAAATTAATTTGTCGCGGAATAACACAAACATCAACGCGATATTGGTAACACACTAGGACCACGCTATAAAATCGAATACGAACAGCCAGCAGCAGGATGCGAAACTCCTCCACAAGCAGAAGAACGGACGCAGATCCGCCAAATGAAAGGATTTTCGTCGTTTTCTCGCTGAATTCAGTGTTTAACCACATATTAAATCAGCGCACACACAAATAAACCAATAGAAATCAATCAAACTAGCCAGAAACGCTGCTCCATGAAGGTTTCCTGCTGCCCCTCTATGTGGTTCGCAACAGAAGAAGGAAGCAGTGCGCATAGCTTTCCAATGCAGTTTTTCAATGCAGTTCAGAAGTGTTATGAGAATATTATTCTCATAATGTTATGAGAATAGACCGGCTGTATATATATATTCTCATAACACCCCTTAAGACCTTATTCTCATAACAAAGGCCTTATTCTCATAACACCCCCACACCCATCCCCACCCCCCCACTTAACACAGTTTCTAGCGCGGCAGCGCCCGCACACCACGGCCCCTCCCTACCCCTCCCCGATCCAACCACCACGCAGCGCCGCCCGCCCCG
>LR738709.1:317564226-317595548 GCA_902687465.1 Secale cereale
CCATCCTCCCCGGCGACCAACCACCCTGCGCCACCCGCCCCGGCGACCAACCACCCCGTGCCTCCCTCCCCAGCCAACACCCAGCGCCGCCTACCCCTACAACCTCTCTGCGCTCCCCGCCCCGTCGTGATTCACTAACTGTGCCGCCGCACCTCGGCCATGCCGGCCATCTTTATCCGCCGCAGCACCTCCATCCAATCTGCCTCCCGGAGCCTGCGAGGATCCACCGCGCGGTGCATCAACAACCGCCATCAGGGCTGCTCTCGATCTGGGAGGAGCAACACCTCCCTGTCAGATCCGACGAGGGTCATGGCACCGTGCAGTTCAGATCGGGTTCTCACCCCGTCCCACACTGTCCACCGCAGGGGAGAAGGACAAGGAGCTCCACCACCGGCCCCTCTGCGCCCCCAAGCAGTTTGCAACGTGTGCGTGTGCAGGACGGTAGGCACGTCGATGAAGTCCATCCTCGGATCCGAGCGCAGATGCCGACCCCTCTGCACCTTGGTGCCCGGCGAGGGCACCGATCGCAGCCTCGCCCCCGTGCCTCCTCCCTCGGCCCCGGATCCACCAACACCTCTCCACCCACGGCGAGCCACGGTCGATGGCGTTGCCCCGCGGGTCAGAGTGATGCGGCCATCGATGATGCTCTGAGCCTCTTTCTCTCCCCCTTGATTTGTCTACACCAGAGCAGCTACGGGGTCAGTGCGCCATCAGATCGAGCGCTGACGACCACGAGCAGTGAGAGGACTGAACGAGGTGATGCAGGGTCATTTTCCTTTGTCAATTAAATTTCAATATCTTTTTTTGCTGCACTTCGATTCACAAATTGGGTGTGGTTTCATTTTTTTGCTATTTTTTGCAGGAAGAAAAGGACTGCAACCGCATGCAGTACATCACCCCGATGCCATACTTGACTACAGTTCACCACGGGCACGCCCATACAAGGCATGTGGCGTCGCAGTGCCGAGCGTGTGAGCATGTACATGACCACGCGGTCTACTACAAACCGGCTAGATTTTTGTTGAGTTCTTTTTGCTATGTTGATGAATCCTTTTATGTGATGAATACTTGGACAGGTTGCTGCAGTTCAGTTCTTCTTTTGCGTTTTTCAGATTTTGGATGTGTGTGGTATCATTGTAGTACACTTCCGGGCGTTGCATCAACAGTAGCGGGCATTGCAGTTGGTAGCAGCGTACAGTTTGGCTGGGCATGGCCGCACGGGATGCACCTGTGACGACGAGGAGGGTCACCTCTCGCTATAGTGCAGTTTGTTTATTTATGTGCGAATACATTTTGTTTTATGTATGAAGTGTGTTTCAATTGTTGAGAAAATTGTGAAAATCGCCGGAGGAAAAACAGGGCATTGCCTGATGCAGTTCGGCTGGGAAACCTTTGCGGCTCAAAACAAAATGGAGTCCAGTTTTTCAGGTCGTGTGTGTGTGTGTGTGTGTGTCGATGTTCAGTTCGTCGGGAAACTACAGAAGAAGAAGGATCATTTTTTTCAAGTTCACTTTCTTCTTGAATGTGTTAGAGAAAAATGTAAAAAATAATAAAAAAGATGCAGTCCGTTGGCGCACTGCTTGCGGATCGTGCGCTTCCTCTATGAAGTTTGTTAGGTAAGTTTTATATGTAAAAAAGGTGTCTATGAAAGGTGTCTGGTTCATTTTGTGGTGGTTTGTTAGGCAAGTGAACGTACAGTGTACTTGGGTAAAAAAGAAGTCCACTACGAAGGACTCCTCAGTATAGTTCATTTCGAACAAAATGCATTTAAAAATATGTAAAAATGCAGTGCACTTTGGTCTAAAAAAAGTCCATTGCAAAGGACTCTTTGAAGCTCACTTTGTTCTCTCACGAAGTTGGCCATAAAAAAACCGTTGTGGTTCTCTTGGTGATCCAAAAACAAAAACACATCGGAAAGCAGCTCACTTCTCAACACTTCTCAAACGCGCGTAAAAAATTAATTAGTACGAAAAAAGACAACAGCAAATCATGAGGTTCACTTTTGGTAGTGTTCCGCTTCACTTTCGGGAGTGTTGCGGTCCACTTTGCTTCGAAAAAAAAGTTGGAAAAAAGACAACAAAACTCCTCTGAGAAAAATCTACGTCCAACAAAATAAATCATGAGGTTCGATTGACTGTCTGATGCAGTGCGTTCTTCAGTTTGAAGCAGTGCACTTTTCTGTCCGATGCAGTGCACGCGTCGATTTTGTTGTCGCGAAAAACAGAGTTTCCGCGTTTTTGTAATTTCAAAACTGCTCTTAAACCGTAATGAATTAGAGGGAGTGTTCTACATGAAAAAGTAGCGTCTCGACGATATCTTTCCAACGGTGTATCATTTGGATCATTTCGGCCAATGTTTTGTAAAAATTTCACGAAAAAACGGCCGCTGCCCTTCGTAGTCAGCCGCACGATTTTCAAATTTAACTAAAAACCGTAAGGAATCTCGAAAACATTTCAACATATGAAAGTTGCGCCTCAGTAGTAGCTTTCCAACGGTATATTACACGCCTTGTTTCAACAAACGGTTAGAAAACTGGAGTGAAAACAGTACCGAAAATTTGAAAAAATTCGAAAAACACAATTCCGCGATTTAGTAAATTCAAAACTGCTCTTAAACCGTAGCGAATTAGAAAAAATAATAGACATGAAAAATATGCACGCCGACGATACCTTTCCAACGGTGTATCATATGTTTCATTCCGACGAGCGGTTTAGAAAAAAACGCCAAAAAACGCTCGCTGCCATTCGTTGTGAGCCGCACGATTTTCGAAACTGCTCTTAAACTATGATGAATTTTGAAAAGTGTTCAACATGGCGAAGTTGTGTATACTCCATAGCTTTTCAACGCTATATTACACGCATAATTCCGATAAACGGTTAAAAAACTAGAGCAAAAAAGGTACCGAGAAAACAACATGTATAGTTTTTTCAAACATGAAGTTCGCTGGTCTCTGTGGTGCGGTGCGTATAGCTTTCCAATGCAGTATTACAATGCAGTTCGGAAGTGTTATGAGAATATTATTCTCATAATGTTATGAGAATAGACCGGCTGTATATATATATATATATATATATATATATATATATATATATATCTTCTAAAATATGTTAAAATTGGTTTTTATTCTACATTTCAACAGAAATTGCCCGCTACAGCTGTTCCCGAATCGATTTCCCGGTGTGGTCCAATTACACTTGTGCTTGCTAATAACGCGAAAGTGATTGCAAGGTACTGCATTTCCCGCAGAAATGGAACCATTCAAATTAACAAGTTCTCGCTTGTCGTGGCAATGCATCCACATTGGAAAATTGTTGACACTGTTCCACTCATGCTCTACCAAGGCATAGGATGGTTCTTCATTTTCATGGACGCAATGGCGAGTGGCCATGATCAAGCTGTTCCAGCGGATAGTTGTGGTTATTGGCCCTCAGCCTCTTAAAATGTGCTAGTTGTTACCATGTTAAGTATGTATATATGGACCATATGGTTGTCAAAACCGTGTCACCAAGATCCGCCTTTTGTCGAATAGTGTCACCACTATATATATGTTACTCAAATGATGTGAGCCAAGTTCTTAAATTTTCATGGAAAGTATTAGTATCTTAAATAGTTCATTCAGTTTAAGCGTGTGCCCGGTAGAGTAGAAGATGTCCATGTTTTCGACGTGACGATCATCACTGATGTCCAGAAGGCATTTGCATATTAATTGTCCATATTGCAAATTTAGATAATTTATAGACAGGCTAGCCCATACAATTGACATATTTGACATGCATGAAGAAATCAATTGAGCATGTATATAGACACACACACACACACATTGCTAATTTAAAAGAACATAACGAACCGCGCGCGCACAACAGAGCTACTGTGCACCTGACGCTGACCCAGCATGCACAACAGCCATCGTCCATCAGCGTGTGGATCATGGGTTGAGTGGGAGCGGAGACCGCCAAGTCGATGACCTACACACCTTGATCGATCGAGGCTGGGGCAGACTCGACATCGGGGATCACTGGTACAGCCTCGAGCATAGCGCTTGATATGTCTCCAGCATATCTATAATTTTTTTATTCCATTCTATTATATTATCTACCTTGGATGTATTATATGAATTAATATGCCATTTTATATCATTTTCGGGACTAACCTATTAACCTAGTGCCCAATGCTAGTTTCTGTTTTTTCCTTGTTTTTGTCTTTTATAGAAAATCAATTCCAAAAGGAGTCCAAATGGAATGAAACTTTTTGAGGATTTTTTTGGACCAAAAGACAACAATGAAGCTTCGGGAAGAGGCCAGGAGATCCATGAGGTGGCCACAAGCTGCCAAGGCCCGCCCCTACGGCTTGTGGGCCCCTTGTAGCCCTCCTAACCCTAATCTCAGCTCTATAAATATTCAAATATTCCCCTTACATCAGAGGGCACACCATAAATATTGTTCCACCACCTCAAGTTTCTATCTCCATGAGATTCCATTTGGGGACCTTTTTGAGTACTCCACTGGAGAGTGATTCGATCAAGGAGGGCTTCTACATCAACCCTTGTTGCCCTAACGATTATGCGTGAGTAGTTTACCATAGACCTACGGGTCCATAGCTAGTAGCTAGATGGCTTCTTCTCTCTTTCTCTTTGATCTTCAATACAATGTTTTCGTCGTTGTTCTTGGAGATATATTTGATGTAATCTTATTTTGCGATGAGTTTGTTGAGATCCGATCAATTGTGGAATTATGATTAGATTATGAGTCTTTTCTGAACATTTATACGCATGATTAATATAGCTTTGTATTTCTCTCAGATCTATTGATTTGGTTTGGCCAACTAAATTGGGTTTTCTTGCAATGGGAGAGGTGCTTTGTGATGGGTTCAATCTTGCGGTGTCCTCACCCAGTGACAGAAAGGGTAGCAAGGCTCGCATTGTATTGTTGCCATTAAGGATAATAAGATGGGGTATATATTATATTGCTTGAGTTTATCCCTCTACATCATGTCATCTTGCTTAAGGCGTTGCTCTGTTCTTATGAACTTAATACACTAGATGCATGCAGGAGTAGGTCGATGTGTGGAGTAATAGTAGTAGATGCAGAATCCTTTCGGTCTACTTGTCACATACGTGATGCCTATATTCATGATTATTGCCTTAGATATCGTCATAATTTGTGCTTTTCTATCAATTGCTCAATAGTAATTTGTTTACCCACCGTATGCTTTCTTCGAGAGAGAAGCCTCTAGTGAAACCCATGGCCTCCGAGTCTATTCCTTATCATATATTTCAGATCCATAAAACCAAATAACAGAAAATACCTTGCTGCAATTTATTTGTGTTTACTTTATTTTGCCTTTTACTTATATTTTAAATCTATCTCTATTAGATCTCACTCTTGCTAGTGACTGCGAAGGCATTGACAACCCCTTTTTCAGGTTGTGTGCAAGTGTTTGTTAGTTTGTGCAGGTGCATCTATTGGAGACTTCCTTGTGCCTCCTACTGGATTGATACCTTGGTTCTTAACTGAGGGAAATACTTATCTCTACTGTGCTGCATCTCCCTTTCCTCTTGGAGCCAAAAATCAACGCAAGCTCAAGAAGTAACAGGAAGAATTTCTGGCGCATTGTCGGGGAGGTTCTACATCAAGACTACCAAGTACCTATCATAAACTCTCATCTCTTGCACTTATATTATTGGTCATTTGCCTCTCATTTTCATCTCCCCCACTTCTAAATCGTACTAAAAAAACACAAAACTATTTTTCTTTTTATTCGCCTCTTTCCGTTTGTATTTTCGTTTGCTTGCATGGGTGCTAGATTGCCTACTTGCAATCATGTCTCAACCTAGAAATCTTGATCTTTACTTTAGGAAGTTGGAAGCAATTGAAAACTATATGAAAAGCTTTATATCTTTACAATTTGAGCATAATAGTTTCTATAGGAACGAGCTTAAAGAACAAAGAACTATGATGGAAATATTCGGTCTTAAATCTCAACTTGCTCATATTGAAAATTTAGTAGGTCAAATTTGCGATAGGCAAACGACTTTAGTAAACAATATGGCGGCTAAACCTGAAGCTTTTAATAATGATGAAGATCTTTGGAAGAAAAACTTGAGTTGGAAGTTTCAATCCCTAGAAAGCCTTTATGATGAATGGGAACCTACTATTAAAATTAAGATTAAATATTGTGAGTGCAATGCTTTTTGTGATTTGGGTGCTATCGTTTCAACTATTCCAAAAACTCTACGTGACGTGCTAGGTTTTCATAAATTTGATGATTTTTATTTGAATTTGCATCTAGCGGATTCCATTATAAAAAACCTATGGGAAGGATTAATGATGTTCTTATTATTGAAAATAGGAAATATGTGCTCATAGATTTTATTGTGCTTGATATAGATTGCAATCCGTCATGCCCTATTATTCTTGGTAGACCTTTCCTTTGAACGATTGGTGCAATCATTGATATGAAAGAAGGAAACATTAGATTTCAATTTCCGTAAAGTAAAGGCATGGAACACTTCCCAAGAAACAAAATTAAGTTACCATATATTACGAGGGCTACTTATCGATTAAATACCAAGGATAAGAACACCTAGATCTTTGCATTATGCCTAGCTAGGGGCGTTAAACAGTAGCGCTTGTTGGGAGGCAACCTAATTTTATTTTGTTTTCACCTTTTTGCTTCTTGTTTGAAATAAATATATATTCTAGCCTCTAGTTAGATGTGTTTTTACGATTTTAATTAGTGTTTGTGCCAAGTAAGACCTTTGGGATGATTTGGAAGATTGTTTATTTGATTATGTGAGAAGACAGAAACTTTTGCACGCAGTACATAAAATTCTAAAATTCACTGGAGCATGATAATTTTCTGAAATCTTTACACAAGATTGATATACAAATTTCCCACGTTTTCCTAATGTTTCAGATTTTTTAGAGTTACAGAAGTATACAAAATTTCCAGATTGCTAATGTTTGTTTCGTTTTTGACATATTCTGTTTTCATTGTGTTATTTACTTATTTTGATGAATCTATGGGTAGTATCGGGAGGTATGAACCATGGATAAGTTGGGACCAATAGATATAACACCAATATAAATTTAGAATGAGTTCACAATAGTACCTAAAGTGGTGATTTGCTTTATTATAGTAACAGATCTCACGAGTTTTCGGTTGAGTTTTAAGATGTGAAGTTTTCGAGTTTTGGCTGAAGATTTAATGGACTACGGAATAAGGAGTGGAAATAGACTAAGCTTGGGGATGACCAAGGCACCCCAAGGTAACATTCAAGGATAACCAAGCATCTAAGCTTGGGGATGCCCTGGATGGCATCCCCTCTTTTGTCTTCAATCCATTGGTAAATTTACTTGAGGCTATATTTTTATTCACCACATCATATGCGTTTTGCTTGGAGCGTCTTGTATGATTAGAGTCTTTGCCTTTTAGTTTAATGCAATCATCCTTGTTGTACACACCTTTTGACAGGGACACACATTAATTGTGAATTTATTAGAATACTTTGTGTTCTTCACTTATATTTTTTGAGCTAGGTAGTTGCTCTAGTATTTCACTTATATCTTTTTAGAGCACGACAATGGTTTTATTTTGTAGAAATTGATGAACTCTCATGCTTCACTTATATTATTTTGATAGTCTTAAAAACAGCATGGTAATCTGCTTAGGTTATGCATTTGGTTTTAATATGTTGGGCATCCAAGGGGAATATAATAAAAAAATTCATAAAGAGCATTGAATATATGAGAAGTTTGATTCCTTGCAATTGTTTTGAGATATAAAGATGGTGATATTAGAGTCATGCTAGAGAATAATTGTGGATTATTAAAAATACTTGTGTGAAAGTTTAGTGTTGAAGTTTGTGTTTCCCGAAGCATTCACGTATGGTCCATCATTATGCGATGAAGTTCGAGCATGATTTATTATTGATTGTCATCCTTTGTGATACGGTGTATCCTAGGGCCATCCCCATGGACCCTCCTTCACCCCCTCAAGTGCCTCGAGGACCGATGACACGTGCTCGTGCTAGAGCTTTCGAGACCGAGGTGACGTCACTCCTAGCCCTACTTCCTTATGAATCTTGCGAGACATGGTAGCTACCTCAAGCGAGTGTGCTTTGTGTGCTCAGGTGTGAAGGAGACCACTTCCGATAAGAGCTTGAAGATGGACAAGTCCCCAAGGTCATGGACGAGCTGATGCAACAAGAGGACCAGAAAGCAGCTCCAGGCCCCGGACATCCGGCCCCCTGGCCCGGACATCCGGCCCCTAGGCGTTCAACTACAGAAGGCCAGCAGCAGCCGAAGCTACAGGGCCCGGACATCCGGCCAGGGCCCGGACATCCGGCCAGGCACGGCCCGGACATCCGGCCCCGGGCCCGGAAATCCGGCGCCTCTGTCCAGAGAGCACCCGAGGCTCGACCGCCCCAGCCCGGACATCCGGCCCATGGCCCCGGACATCCGGCGCCCCGCGAAGCCCCGGACATCCGGCCCGCCGCCCGGACGTCCGGCCCCTGATATGCCTGCGCGCATCACTTGGGCCGAGGCCCGTGTATCCCCTCCGCCCGTAGACTATATATACTCCCCTCCTCATTCCGTTTAGGGGTAGCTGTGGTTTAGCTCATTTGATACTTGTGTGGATTTCTCCCACGAGACGGTGCGCCTCTACGGAGAAGATCCACTTCGGATTCAGGACCTCCCTCACCGGAGAAGATCCCCCGGGATATCAAGACCTCCTCCGGGAGAAGACTATCTGTATCACCGTTGTTGACCTTGGATCATGGATCTCAACCTTGTATCGCGAATCTAGCATTTGTGTGATTGCTTTCGTGTTGATTGAGTGTTTTCCTCTTGTGTTTCCCCCATCTTTCCCTTGTGATTCCCTGTGTTCATCGTGTGCCAACCTCCAAACGTGAAAGATCCGCTGATTAGGGTTCCACCCTGTATCATATGGTATCAAGAGCAAAGGTTTCTCACGATTTTGGAGCCCCACACTTCGTTTTCTAGCCTGTTTTTGTCGTGTTTTTCCCAATTTCGAAAAATTCCCCACAAAAAGAGCCCCAAAAATTTTCTGTGATCTGTTGATTTGGCAAGATTTTGTTGAATTTGTTCCATGGATTTGCTTTGCCACGTGTGGATCTAGCATTTCCTCCACTTTTCCCCAATTTTCATCCGCAAAATCCGCCGAATTTTCGCCCGAAACCACCATTGCCAACGTGTTCTTCCTGGCTCGGGTACCCCGGACATCCGGCTCGTGCCCCGGACATCCGGCCCAGCCCGGACATCCGGCCTTTGGCCCGGACATCCGGCCTCCCGCAGCCATTTCTCCACCTCTCCACCCCACCTAGCAAACCTCCACCGCCATTTTCGTTCGGTGCTCCACCATTTCTTCCGCATACCACCACCATTTCCGCTTCCACCATCGCTTACCCGCTTCGAGTTTGGAAAATTTGTCTCCATTTGCCGTGGATTCTTGAGTTGTGGTTTCATCGTTTCCTTGGATGTTTAGGCTACCTTGGAACGGCAAGACTTCGACCACACCACCGCTCAACTTCGGCAAGGACGGTAACATCGACGACACTTCGCTCATTCTATCTTGCAATTGCATTGTCACCCTATGAACCATCTTTGCGTAGCTTTCCCATTGAGACTAGCCATTTGAGTATTGCCGGGCCACGACACTTGTGCACATTAGTGATAGTCATAGATATTGCATACTACATCATTGTGAGTAACATCACATCTTCTTGGTATCTTGCATATCCCCGTGTGCCACAAGAGTGCTCCGTATACACAATAGCTACCTCGATACGAGAAGCATACATATGTGCCCAAAGAAAGAGCTCACAAGCTTTTAAGCAAAAGAGCCAATCCAAGCAAAGAAACAATAGCATCATACGCCTTGCATACAAAGAGATCATACATAGCAACATCATCTTGTGCTCAAGCATCGGCACATCTTACACTCATATCATACTTGTGATAGATAGTCGTTACGTTTTGCCTCTTATAGGTCGTGCACAAGTGCGTATCCGCCTATTAAGCAATCGGTTAGTGTCTCTCTAGCGTTGTGCAACACGAGCATTTTCCGTGGTTTACCACATTTTTCGCTCATCCTTGGTTGCACAACCACATTTATCTATCCGTGCGTGTGTTCCATGTGCTACTCTTTGCTAGTGATCTACTTGTTGCATGAGCAAATTTGTGAACCATTTTCAACATCTTTGAGTCATTTTGACGATTGCATTGAATTTGTGCCACATCCTAACCAAGCTCCTCTCAAAGCTTTACTTGTGTAGGTGTGAGAATCGACACGAAGTGATACCAATAGTGCTATTTCCGGGTTACATTGTTGAGTGATCATTGATCCATTTTCAACCTCGGTTAAGGTACATTGATATTGTCTTCTCCTTTTCTCCCACTCACATACTTGCTTGTGATGATGGATAGGCCAAGTTCATCTACCAACCCGATCTTCGACGATCCTCAAGAAGCGAACAACTACGTCACCAAACTACATCTCTTCGGTGTCCAACGAGCTCTACATCAAGAGAGTGAAGCTATGCGAGAGTACATTGGTCAAGTTGCCGAGGACGCACGCCAATTCCAACAAAGTACCAAGGAGCAAGTCGACCTCATCAACACCAACATGTCTACCCAATACAATGAGCTCCGGACATTGATCATCAACCGACGTTCTTCCTCAACATCTTCTCATCGAAGGAGCCGCTCAAGTCGACATACCGACTCAACGCAAGACTCAAGTACGCCTACGTCAAACACTCTTCGTCAAGCCGCACGTCAAGCTCGACATGAACATCGGCAAACTCTACATGACAAGAGTTCCCAAGAGCTATTCGACGAACAAGAAAATCGACGTCGTCAAAACCAAGCTACACTTGAGCAAGCACAAGAACGGCAACGACTACGCCAACAACAACAAGAGCGAGCTCGCCAATATCAAGAAGAACAAGATGCCGAGGCTAACCGCCAAGCACAACAACGTCGAGAAGCTCAAGCTATGGAGGCGCAACATGCTTTACAAGATGCACACCGCAATGTGGCCGCCCGCAATCGACACACTCGTCAAGAAGAGGATTTTCTTCGAGATGAGATGCAAGAACGGCGCCATCAAGCAAGAATGCAAGAAGAAGCTACTCCTCAAGCGCGACATGAGCAACAACCCCAACAAGAACATCTTCCTCAACAAGAGCAACAAGATATGGCAAACCGCCAAAATCGAGATCATCCTCCCAATAGGCAAGGAAACAATGACGAGCATCGCTATGGCAAGCTCAAGTTCACCATGCCAAAGTTTTCCGGAAGCATTGATCCCGAGGACTACCTCTCATGGGCATTGAAAGTTGACAAGATCTTTCGCCTTCACAACTTCGATGAAGAGAAGAAGATCGCAATGGCATCACTTGAGTTCCAAGACTATGTTCTCATTTGGTGGGAGCAAATCGTAGAGAGAAGAGCAGCCAAAGGCGAACCTCCTATCACCACTTGGGCTCAAATGAAGGAAGTGATGAGAGCACGCTTCGTGCCTACACACTACAACCGTGACTTGTTCAAGAAGCTACAACTCCTCAAGCAAGGTACCAAGTCCGTTGAAGAGTACTACAAGGAGATGGAGATTGCCATGATACGAGCAAACATCACGGAAGATGATGAGCAAACTATGGCGAGATTCTTGAATGGACTCAACTATCCCATCAAGAAGATTGCGGACTTCCAACCATACAACAATCTCCTCGAGCTAGTACATCAAGCAACCAAAGCAGAGCGACAAGTTCAAGAAGACTACAAGTACTCAAAGTTCAACTCCAAGAACTTCGGCTCCTATAACCAAGCTTCAACGACTTCGGCTACTCCTCCTACCTCTACAAAGCCTTCTACAAACTTCGGTGACAAGTCAAGCTATAAGAATGCGACTACCTCGAGTCGTCCACCTTCTACCAACAACTTCAAGCCAAGAGCTTCCTCAACCACACCTCCAACCGAAGATAACAACAAGACGAGCTCCATCAAATGCTTCAAGTGCCAAGGACGAGGCCACAAGTCATTTGAGTGCAAGACCGTTCGCACCATGATCATCAATGACGACGGATCTTATGACTCCATGAGCGATGATGAGATGGAAGCACTTGAGCATGTCGCTATGCATCGCCAAGTCAATGAAGAAGAAGACAATCAAGTGTTTTGCGACAATGACTCAAGCCCCAACCTTGTTGTCTCCAAAGTCTTGACACTCCAACATCAACAAGATGACGACCAACGTTGTCACATTTTCCATACGAAGGCCGGCATCAATGGACGCGCCGTCAAGGTTATCATCGATGGCGGAAGTTGCCACAACTTGGCAAGTGAATAGCTATGCGACAAGCTTCATTTGGTCAAGACGAAGCATCCTCACCCCTACAAGGTCCAGTGGCTCAACGACGCCGGAATTCTTCGAGTCGAGCACACCGTGCAAGTCTCTTTCAAGATTGGCGCTTACGAGGACACTCTTGAGTGTGATGTGATACCCATGTCCGTGTGCCACCTTATTCTTGGACGACCATGGCAATATGATCGTGGAGTCACACACAATGGACGGACGAACCACTATCACTTCAAGATGAAGGGCAAGGAATTCGTGCTACGACCAATGACTCCAAGTCAAGTAGCCGCCGACAAGCTTTTACCTACCACCCATCGTGGAGAGAATGGTGAGAGAGCGAGCCACAAAAAAGAGAGCGAGAGCCACAAGCCAAATATGAGCGACTCCACGATGAGCGACAAGAAGCAACTAGTGCTATTTGCTACCAAACGTGAGATGAGAGAAGTGTGTGAGAACCCATCGAGCGTCTTCCACCTTGTGCTCTTATGCAAAGGGGAAGCCAAACCTACTAACACTTCACCACCTCCACCTTTTGTGTTGTCTAAATTGTTGCAGGAATTCTCGGACGTCTTTCCCGATGAGCTACCACCGGGTCTACCTCCACTTCGAGGGATAGAGCACCGCATCGACCTAGTACCCGGTGCTCCACTTCCTAACAAAGCTCCCTACCGCGTCAACCCCGAGGAAACAAAGGAGATACAACGGCAAGTGCAAAAACTCATCGACAAGGGTCATGTACGTGAAAGTCTAAGCCCTTGTGCCGTTCCCGTTATTCTCGTGCCTAAGAAAGACGAAACTTTTCGCATGTGTTCCGATTGCCGCCCGATAAATGCTATCACCGTTAGATATCGTCACCCTATTCCTCGCTTAGATGACATGCTTGATGAACTTTGTGGTGCCACCATCTTTTCAAAAATTGATCTTAAAAGTGGTTACTACCAAATTCGCATTCAAGAGGGTGATGAGTGGAAAACTGCTTTTAAAACCAAGTTTGGGTTATATGAGTGGCTTGTCATGCCCATGGGCTTATCGGAAGCACCCGGCACTTTTGTGTGTCTTATGCACTTTGTTCTTAGACCCTACATAGGTGTCTTTGTCGTGGTTTACTTTGATGACATTCTCGTGTTTAGCAAGTCGCTTGAAGAACATGTTGACCATGTCCAACTAGTTTTGCAAGCACTTCGCAAACAACAATTGTATGCTAATATGGAAAAATGCACTTTTGGCGTTGACAAGGTTGTCTTTCTAGGATTTGTCGTTTCTTCTCAAGGTGTTCACGTTGATGAAACTAAAATTGAAGCAATTAAAACTTGGCCTCAACCAAAGAATCTCATGCAAGTGCGTAGTTTCCTTGGTCTAGCCGGTTTCTATCGACGTTTTGTGAAGGACTTTAGCACCATTGCTATGCCTCTACACGCTTTGAGCAAGAAGAACGCACCCTTCATTTGGGGTCCTTCGCAAGACACCGCGTTCAATGAGCTTAAGAGCTTGCTCACGCACGCACCACTTCTAGCCCTACCAAACTTTGACAAACCTTTTGAGATTCATTGTGATGCTAGCGGTACCGGCATAGGTGGCGTGCTAATGCAAGAAAAGCGCCCAATTGCGTACTTTAGCGAGAAGCTATCGGGAGCGCAACTTAACTACCCTATCTATGATAAAGAGCTTTATGCCTTGGTGAGAGTTCTACGTGTTTGGGAACACTATCTTAGACCTCATGAATTCATTCTTCATACGGACCATGAGACACTCAAGTATCTCAAAGGTCAAACTAAGTTGAACAAGCGTCATGCTAAATAGAGTGAGTTCATTGAGCCTTTTCCCTATGTCATCAAATACATCAAGGGCAAAGAAAATGTTGTGGCGGACGCGCTTTCCCGCAAATGCATGCTTGTTACACAACTTGAGTTGAATGTGATTGGCTTTGAGCATATTAAAGATTTATATGAGCATGATCCTTTCTTTGCAAATGCTTATGCGAAATGCTTGACTCACACTTCTTGGGAGCATTACTACATCAATAATGGATATCTTATGAGAGCTAACAAACTTTGCATTCCCGAGTCTTCGCTTCGTTTGCTCCTTTTGCAGGAATCGCATGGAGGAGGACTCATGGGACACTTTGGACGAGACAAGACGTTTGCTACACTCTCTAAGAACTATTTTTGGCCCAAGATGCTTCGTGACGTCTCACGCTTCACCAACCGATGTTCTACATGCCGCAAAGCTAAGTCCACAGCTCAATCTTATGGTCTTTATATGCCTCTTCCTATTCCATACCACCCATGGGAAGACATAAGCATGGATTTCATACTTGGCTTGCCTAGAACTCAAAATGGAAAAGATTCCGTGCTTGTAGTGGTAGATAGATTCTCCAAAATGGCTCATTTCATTCCTTGTAACAAGATAGACGATGCTTCACATGTTGCAACTCTATTTTGCAGGGAGATACTTCGTCTACACGGCGTGCCCAAAACGATCGTCTCAGACCGGGACGTCAAGTTCTTGAGTTACTTTTGGAAAACACTATGTGCCAAGCTCGGAATCAAGCTTCTATTCTCTTCGGCGTACCATCCACAAACGGACGGCCAGACGGAGGTGACGAACCGCACGCTCTCCACTCTTCTTCGTGTGTTGATCAAGAGGAACATCCGGGAATGGGAGCATTGCTTGCCAATCGCCGAGTTCGCCTACAACCGCGCAAGACACTCCACAACCAGCAAGTCCCCCTTCGAGATCGTCTACGGCTTCAACCCGTTGTCACCTTTGGACATCCTACCTCTTCCTCTTCAAGAGCGCACGAACATGGACGCAAGTGCAAGGGCAACTTATCTCAAGAAGGTGCACGAAGACACAAGGGCGATGATCGAGCAACAAGTCCACCGTCGCGCCACCAAGTTCAACGTCAACAAGGCACCGATGGTGTTCCAACCGGGAGATCTTGTTTGGCTTCACCTTCGCAAGGACCGCTTCCCACACGAGCGCAAGTCCAAGCTTCTACCTCGCGCCGACGGACCCTTCAAGGTGCTAGCACGCTACAACGACAACGCCTACAAGATCGACATCCCACGAGACAAGTACTCCGTGAGCGATACTTTCAACATCAAGGACCTCTCTCCTTTCCATGGTGATGAAGATTTCGATCCGAGGTCGGATCTTTCCCAAGGGAGGGGAGATGATACGGTGTATCCTAGGGCCATCCCCATGGACCCTCCTTCACCCCCTCAAGTGCCTCAAGGACCGATGACACGTGCTCGTGCTAGAGCTTTCGAGACCGAGGTGACGTCACTCCTAGCCCTACTTCCTTATGAATCTTGCGAGACATGGTTGCTACCTCAAGCGAGTGTGCTTTGTGTGCTCAGGTGTGAAGGAGACCACTTCGGAGAAGAGCTTGAAGATGGACAAGTCCCCAAGGTCATGGACGAGCTAATGCAACAAGAGGACCAGAAAGCAGCTCCAGGCCCCGGACATCCGGCCCCCTGGCCCGGACATCCGGCCCCTGGGCGTTCAACTACAGAAGGCCAGCAGCAGCCGAAGCTACAGGGCCCGGACATCCGGCCAGGGCCCGGACATCCGGCCAGGCACGGCCCGGACATCCGGCCCCGGGCCCGGAAATCCGGCGCCTCTGTTCAGAGAGCACCCGAGGCTCGACCGCCCCAGCCCGGACATCCGGCCCATGGCCCCGGACATCCGGCGCCCCGCGAAGCCCCGGACATCCGGCCCGCCGCCCGGACGTCCGGCCCCTGATATGCCTGCGCGCATCACTTGGGCCGAGGCCCATGTATCCCCTCCGCCCGTAGACTATATATACTCCCCTCCTCATTCCGTTTAGGGGTAGCTGTGGTTTAGCTCATTTGATACTTGTGTGGATTTCTCCCACGAGACGGTGCGCCTCTACGGAGAAGATCCACTTCGGATTCAGGACCTCCCTCACCGGAGAAGATCCCCCGGGATATCAAGACCTCCTCCGGGAGAAGACTATCTGTATCACCGTTGTTGACCTTGGATCATGGATCTCAACCTTGTATCGCGAATCTAGCATTTGTGTGATTGCTTTCTTGTTGATTGAGTGTTTTCCTCTTGTGTTTCCCCCATCTTTCCCTTGTGATTCCCCGTGTTCATCGTGTGCCAACCTCCAAACGTGAAAGATCCGCTGATTAGGGTTCCACCCTGTATCACTTTGTGTGGAGGTCGGGAGCGTGCTATGGTTAACTCCTACCAACCTCTCCCCTAGCAGAATGTGTATTAGTACTTTGTTTCGATGGCTAATCTTTTGCAATAAGTATGTGAGTTCTTTATGACTAATGTTGAGTCCATGGATCACACACATTCTCACCCTTCACCATTGCTAGCCTCTCTAGTACCACACAACTTTCGCTGGTGCATTAAACCCACCATTTACCCTTCCTCGAAATAACCACCATTCCAAGATATATTGCCATGCAACTTCCATCGTTCCGTTTTATGATGTAATTATTGCGGTGTAATAAATAAAAGTGTGGTGATCATCATTAGTAGAGCATTGTCCCACGTGAGGAAAGGATGATGGAGGCTTTCTCCCACAAGTCGGGAAGAGAACTTGGACTTAAAATAGTCTAAAAAGCCCAAATAAAAGATAGAGGCCAAAGTACCCAAAAGAAGACAGGGAGAAAAAAGTAAAATAAAAAATGAGAGAAAAAGAGAGAAGGGGCAATGTTACCATCCTTTTACCACACTTGTGCTTCAAAATTGCAGCATGTTCTTCATGATAGAGAGTCTCCTATTTTATCACATTCATATACTAGTGGGAATTTTTCATTATAGAACTTTTCTTGTATATCCCAATGATGGGCTTCCTCAAGTTGCCCTAGGTCTCCGTGAGCAAGTGAGTTGGATGTACACCCACTTAGTTTACTTTTGAGCCTTCATACACTTATAGCTCTAGTGCTTCTGTTGCATGGAAATCCCTACTCCCTTGCATCAATATCATGATGGGCATCTACATAGTTCATTAGTTTGCCTAGTTGATGTGACACTATCTTCCTTTTTGTCTTCTCCTCACAACCTCCACCATACTCTATTCCACCTATAGTGCTATATCCATGGCTCACGCTCATGTATTACGCGAAAGTGGAAAAAGTTTGAGACCATCAAAAGTATGAAATAATTGCTTGCGTAATACCGGGGTTGTGCATGATAAATACTTTATGTGATGAAGATAGAGCATGACAAGATTATATGATTTAAAGGGATAACTTTCTTTAGCCATGTTAATTTGAGAATACATGATTTCTTTATTAGCATGCTTGAAGTATTATTGTTCTTATGTCAATATTAAACTATTGTTTTGAATCTTATGGATCTGAACATTCATGCCACAATAAGAAAAGATAAATATGTTAGGTAGCATTCCACATAAAAAATTCTGTTTTTATCATTTACCTACTCGAGGATGAGCAAGAATTAAGCTTGGGGATGCTTGGTACGTCTCCAACGTATCTATAATTTTTGATTGTTCCATGCTATTATATTATCTACTTTGGATGTTTTATATGCATCAATATGCTATCTTATATCATTTTTGGGGCTAACCTATTAACCTAGTGCCCTGTGCCAGTTTCTATTTTTTTCCTTTTTTATATTTTACAGAAAATCAATACCAAACGAAACAAAACTTTTTGAGGATTTTTCTTGGCCCAGAAGACAACCACGAAGCTTCGAGAAGAGGCGAGGAGAGCCATGAGTTGGCCACAAGCCGCTAGAGCGCTCTCCAAGGGGCGCCCCTACGGTGTGACGCCCGAGACCGACGTCCCAGAAGATTCCAGAAGATTCCAGATGTTCCGGGTTGCCCGTGTGTTCTTTTGTGGTGGTGTTATTTATTTTTTGCATTTCATCATGTCATCATGTCACCATGTCATATTTTATTTTTGCATCTCAACCTAAATAAACCGTGTGGACCTTCGGTCCATTTAAATCGAGGGAAGGTGACTTCTCTTTATAACATATAAAAGCCTCCTAATAATTATGGAGCTATATTAATAATTATTCCGTTGTTTGGAATTACCGCCACACACTTGCAATTTTTCCCCATGCTTTCACTTCGAGTTTCTCCTTCCAAACCTTGCAAATAATTCTTTTCCGTTGTTTCGAGGCTCCTCCAAAATTCCGGACATTTTTTGGACACTTCAATAATCACGTCTTAGTTCAAACCTATTTGAATTAAATTCAAATATGTTTGAATTATTTTCCGTTCATGCCTTTCTTATTTTTCTCGGACTTTGCTCATTTTATGATGCCCGAGAAAAATAGTCCTTTGTGTTATCTTTTTTTCCCTAACCTCCCTCCTCTTTCTCTTTTTCTCTCTTTTGTTTTATCTGCAAAATCTATTTAAAAAGAAAGAAGGCCCAGGCCAGCAGCCTTCCTTCTCTCCTCCCCTAGGCCTCTCTGGCCCAACACTTCCTCTGGCCCACGGCCCAGTTCGCCTGGTAACCCTACCCTCGCACCGCAGCTTCTCCCCTCGTCCCCCTCAGCCGCCGCAGCCTCCCTCTCGATCTCTCTCTCTCTCTGCCCGATCCCGCACCCCGATCCTTCTCCTCGCTCGAGCGACCCCCCACCCTCTCGTCCCTCGCGCCGATCTACTCCCTCCTCCCTAGCGCGCGGCCAGGCTGCCAGGCCGGCGCCCCTCTTCCTTCGCCCGGCCTTCTCCTTGTCCAGAGGCCGAGCCCCGCGGCCCCCGAGCGCCGTCCCTTGCCTCGCCAAGGCACGGCTGCCGCCCAGCGCCCAGGCCGGCCAGGAGCCGCCCGTCCCCAAGCGCCCTCGCCCCTGTTCTTCTCCCGACGCCCCAGCGCGGCACCCTCCGTCCGCGCCCCTCGGTCCCGTCCTCCCCGAGCCCAGCGCCCGGTGCGCCTCTGCCAGCGCCTCCAGCGCGCCCGGCCTCCTCCTCGCGCGGGAGCAGCCAGGCTGGCCAGGCCTTCGCTCCCCTCCGTCCCGTCGCCAAGAGCCTCGGCCTCTTCTTCGTCTGGCCCGAGCCAGCACGCCGTGGCCTCGTCTCCGTGCAGCCTTGTTTTGCTCCTGTAGTTTTGTTGTTTTTTTTTTGTGTGTGCCGTGCTGTAATTTTTGGACAGATGAACCGTGTACGAGATCGACGCCCGAACAACTACCCTAGCCGGAAGACCCAAGTACCACGACGCCGTCAGACGCCAAGTACCTCTACATGACCAACAAGTACCACGACGACCCGAACGACTACCGTCGCGTGTACCACTACCGTCGCCCGGAAACGAGGAATTCGCCAAGTACCACGACACGATGACGTGAACCACTACTTCCACTACGAGTTGCGAGAACGACTACTTCCCTCTACTACGGCTACTTCCTCTACGATCTCGAACCGCTTCGAGAGAGAACGCTTCGAAGGTATAACCCCGAGACGTGACCCGTGAATGCTTGCTTGTGTTGTATGAAACGTCTCCCGCGTGTGCTTCGTGGCCGTTGTGCCTCTTGTCATGTTCCTCGGTTGCCTCGTCACCGACTCGTGGGAACCCGGCAACGGGATCGCCCCATCATCTCGTTTGACTCGCTCGCGTCGATTCTATCTTTTGCACCGGTCTCTCAACGAGATACCGGTACCGATATGATGTCGTTGCATCATTTTCGGATCGTTGTCGTGGCACCCTTTCTTCCACCACGGTGACGATGCTTCTTATCCTCTTAAGTCACCCTGTTAATAAAACTTGCATAAACTTAATCATGTCATCCGCATCATGATAACAACATGAGAATGTTTAATTGTTGTTTGCTTATAATTATTAAACATGCTCATGGGGATTTTCCGGATATGTTGTTGTTATTTCCGGCCTCATTTAAAATGTCTAGATAGTATAGTTTCTTTATGCTTCACCTCTTGCCATGCTAAAAACAATTAAACTTGTCTTGTTAATAACGAGAGTCAATTAATTAATTAATGTGGTGTTTCGTCAATATGCAACTCGTTGCATATTGATCTCCACTTAACTTGTAGTATTTATTTGTGCACTTTGCCATGCCATGCTTATTTAAACCGGACATGCATCATGCTTGCTTGTGCATCGTATGCCATGTCTATGCTTGTGTGTTTACCGTGTTGTTTCTTCTTTCCGGTTGCTCTCTTGTTAGCTTCGGTTTCGTTCCGGAGTTGTGAGGATCCGCTCGACTGTTGCTCCGTCTTCTTCTTGGATCCGTTCTTCTCCCTTGTGGAATTCCAGGCAAGATGACCGAACCCGGATACCATTACTATCTTTGCCTATTGCTAGTAGTCTCGATCTATAGTTTTGCCTCGATGCCCATGTCTTTCTTGTCAGCCTCCTACTTGTAACCAATTGCCATGTTTAACCACCCTACCTATGCAAACCGTTGCTTGGCTAAGTACGCTTCGCTCAGCCCCTCTTATAGCATTGTTAGTTGCAGGTGAAGATTGAAGATGCTTGCTTCATGTTGAAGTTTGGTTGGGTTATATCACGCTATATAAATGCTAAATGAAATCATCTATATACTGGCAGGGTGGAAGGCTAAGCCTTTTGCTTGGTGATTTGTTCCACTCATGCCGTTAGGAACCGTATAAACCGGTGTTATGTTCCTTGATTTTGCGTTCCTAACACGGTTGGGGTGTATGGGACCCCCTTGATAAACCGCTAAGTGCTAAGTCTTTTCCAGCAAGTCCCAACCTTTGGTACTATTTGCCTAATAACAAACTAATAAAAACTTGCATGTGGACTAGCTATCCCTTTTATTTTAATTCAACAACCCCGGGCCAGTGCTCCACATGAGTGTTGGTCCGAAACGGGGAGCCTGCGGGGCCACCACGAGGCAACTCGAGGTTTGGTAAAAACCCGTAGCTTCGCCCATCCGGTCGTGTCCTGAGACTAGATACGCGCGGCTACCTATCAGGGTGTCGACACGCCGGGAGGATTTGCTGGATTAGCCTTACCTTAGTTCGGTTTAACTTGAGCACGGGATTCCGAGAATACTCGGGTCTTCCCAACTATGGAGTTGCGACTCCGCGGATCGTGGGCTTGTGATGGGCCAAGTTGGAACACCCCTGCAGGGTTTGAACTTTCGAAAGCCGTGCCCGCGGTTATGTGGCAGATGGGAGCTTGTTAATTCCGGTTGTAGATAACTTGACACAATGTTTCTAATACACTACCAGCGTGTGTACCGTGACTGTCAATTTCCGAATAGGGATTCGGGAGTTGAACACGGTGGGGTTATGTTTGACTGGCTTTAGCTAGGATCACTTCGTGATCATCTTTCGACCGATGCACTTCTCTTCTCGCTCTCTGTTACGTAAGTTAGTGCTAGTTGCTGCTGCAGACTCTTGTTGTTCCTTCACCTCTCGCTCTTTCTTCAGCCTTGTCCTCACCCAAGGCTTAAATAGTCTTGTTACCAGGGAACGGGATTGCTGAGTCCTCTGTGGCTCGCAGTTACTTCACCACACCAGATGCAGGTTCAGCCGAGTTTGAGACAGGAGCTGGTTCAGTGCTTCACCAGGAGCTTGTTGAAGAGTTTGACCGTTTGCTTGTGACGTTTCGATGTTCAGTAGTGGTTTCTACTAGGATTCGATCCTGACCTGTGGCTTTATGTTGTTTTGGTATCTTTATTTTGGATCTTCACCCGTAGTCGGGTTGTGATGTTCTGAATGATGTTTTGCTTATGTAATGTTTTGTGTGAAGTGGCGAGTGTAAGCCAACTATCTCCTTTTGCAATTTAATCCCTCTTTTACATGAGTCGTGCAAAGATACCAAACTTGAGATCATTCTAGGATGGATTTATGCCTTTAAGTCGTGCCTCGACACGTAGGAGGTATAACTCCATCCTGGGCATTACAAGTTGGTATTCAGAGCCTTCTCCGACCTAGAAGCCCCACTGATTGATCGAATCGTTGACGGTTGAGTCTAGGCACACAGATGAAAACATTTTGAGTCCTATATTATATCGGAGAGTAGGATTTCTTTGCTTCTCATCCCTTTTCTCTCTGGTGAGGACTCCTGACGATTACTCTTTTCTCTTCTACTGTCAAAAATTGCACCAAATTTTTTTTAGGATCTCGCGAGTATTCTGGGATTGTTTCGATGTTCTTGTGACAAGGATATTGTTCTCGATGCCTCCTGTTACCGAGGAGTTGAGCTTCGGGGTATCATTGTAACAAGCATATCGCGGCAGTACTAAATACTTAAGACGGCCGACATCGAAAATCTCTCCTATACGGCCAGTGGCAAGATAACCCCGACATCACCCAGTACTGGGGAGGTAGTTCGAGAGTATTGCCATAGCTTGTTATAGTGGATGCTTTTCGAAGGTCCGAGGTAAACAGTTTCCGGGAAAGACTGGTTATGTGTTGAAGGATGGATACACCTGGATGTAGGTTTAGAGTTGATTGCGCGGTGCTTCCCGTGTATCCCCAACACCTGATTGCATAACTGGAAACTTTCGGAAATCTATAGGTGGGTTCATCTAGTAGTTCTAGGCATTCTTCCAACGGATGCACGATATGAAGTTTGGGGTTCTACATTGAGTGAAGTGGTTTTATGGACTTGTTCCGATCGGGAGTTGCATCTTAAAGGGTCCTTGGCTATGCTGATCCGGGGATTGCAAAACCCTTTTGTAACATGTTCCATGAGCTTTCAGCACGAAGATGTCGAACGAAACTTCTATCTTGTATTTGTTCTATCTGATCCTTGTTCCTTTTTATTTATTTACCTTTTCCTTCTTCTAAGTGGCTTCTCGTCAGTTGATGTACCTGCAGAATTCATTCGTTCAATTCTCTGTTCGGATAGATGTGTTGCAGCATAATCTTCTTCATAAACATATCTATCCTTTGTTCTTGTTTTGATTCTGGTATTCGAGTTGCTTCGATGTCAAATGTTGATTCCATACCTTCCTAATCGGTGTTCTCATATTTCGATGAGAGTGCTAGTCCTTCTTGATCATCGAGATGGTCATGTTAATTCTTTTCCAACCGGTGCCCATTTTGTTCATCCCAAGTTATCTTTGTTTTTCCCCACCCTCCCACCCTTTTCTGCTTTGAGCCAGAAATTCTCAGATGAAGTATCCATTTTATTCATGTGATATTTCTTCATTCATTTCCTTCAATGTCTTATCCGGTGATTATCGTGAAGATGCTCAAGAGCTTCAAGTTCATCATTTTTTTGCTCTCGAATTCTGCCGGTGGACATAATTCAAGATTTCGGTGTTGATCTTATCCTTTTCCTCTTTTTCACAATGCTTTCTTATTCCGGAGCACCAATTAATCATTCTCCTCTTGCTATTCATATCCGGAGTGCTGAAGATTCATAATTCCATTCTTAATCCGTTCAAGCTTTTTTGAGATTGTCTTCTTATTCAAGCCTTTTAATTCAACCGGTGCTATATCTCTTAAGCTATCTTTTCAACGGTGATTTCTTTAGTGGGCCCTAACCCACAGGTCTTTCCCAGGATCTTAACTGACTCTTCTATTTTCCGGAGTTGTTTTAAAATTCTTTCAAATGTGACGTAAGAATGATTTCCATCAGTCACATGCCTTCTTCAAGCTTGTTTTCAATTATTTCCATCTTTAGCTCCACCTTCCTCTTGTCATTCGTCCGGAGTATCTCGAAATCCTTCATGGCATTTCTCATCGTCTTCTCAGCATTTGAAGACCGGAGAAGAGTTTCTCTTAATCTTGGCCCGTTCTCTTGATGAGTTGTGGTTCTAGCTTCATGCCATCCTCTTTATCGTTTTGATTGTGAGGAATTCTTTTATACCCATCCGGAGCATTTCTTGAATTCTTTTCTTTGTGATCCTCCGAAGGCCATCATTTCAGAATATTTCTTCGTTCTCAGTTTTCAAACTCGTCCTCCAAATATTCTTCATTGATGTCTCTTCGTTCGTCTCCATATTTATTACGGTGGTTCATTCAAGTTTACTCTTCCTTGTTTTCATATTAATTCATTTGTTCTCTCATAATCCTACCGGTGGTTCGTTGAATAATTATCCGAGCTTGTGCTAGATCTATCTTTAATTCTTTCCAACAAGAATAAGTAGTATGCCAAATCCTTTGGTTGTCATCAATTTTAATTGGTGAAGGAGAAGCATGACATAATTCTTATTCTTATTCCTTCAAGGTCATTTAATCTCTTGTTCCGGAGCTTGTTCATCATATCATATTCTCGGTTCCGAGTTGTTCATCTTGTTTTCCGGAGCTCCAAATTATTTCAATTATCATTTCAAGTTCCATCTAATTCATCGCAGGCCTTGAATCTTATTCTTTTCATCTTTCACTTCTCATGCTTTCATTACCGGAGTTCTCATGGTGGTTCATCATGTTTTAATTCATCCTTGAAGTCTTCATCAAGATTCTGTTCGAGCTCAAGCAGTCTTCATCATGCTTCCAATTGCAATCCTTTCCACCTTATCTTTGAGATGGTGTTATGTCATTCTTGTCAATTCCTTCATGTTTCATGATTCACGAGTTATCAAGAATGAGATATTTAAACCCATCATTTTCCTTGTTCAGGAGATCTTTCCAACCATTCATTTTATCTGTTGGAGTTATCTTGGGTTGTATTTCACCTAAAAGCTTTCCCTAAGGATTGTTGCTATTGTGGTGTTATAAATGACCCAAGTTCTTCATTTATCATTCCGGTGAAATAAGCTTTCATCTCCTTGTTGATCTCAACCCAAGCAATTCATTTCCGTTAGTGGCTGGTTGTCACCTCTTAATTTTGAGATGTTTTCCATAAGCCCACATGAGCTTATTCTTTTCGTTGTTGAATTTTCAACAACTCTATTCAACCCTTCCTCGTAAGGATGCTCTTTCAAATTCAATTTTGAGAGAAGTTGTCATCTTCTTCTCCGTTCTTTCTTCCCAACGATCTATATTCTATTATTTCATTCCGGAGGCTTTGTGATGTTGCTCTATCCAAACCATCATCTCGTTTTATCGAGATCATGTTCTTTTCCTTGCTTATCATTAACCGGAGTGTTCTATTCTTCTTTCTAGTTCCCTCATCTTATCAAGTTTGCCTCTCTTTTCAACCGGAGTGCTGTCTGAATCTTTCTTACTCCTTGTGCCATTCTTTTAATTGTTCCGGAGGTTGTGTGTTGTTGTTTTCATCAAGTATCATTCAATCTCCTCAAGTTCTTGTCCAATTCTTTCCATTTTCAGACGAAGTGCTGCCCAAATTCTGTCATTCTTATTCCTTGGTTATACCATTGCAGTTTCATAGTCTTTTGGTCCGTGAGCTCTTGTTTCATGTCTTTCAACCTACAAGGTTCTCTTTGTGTTCCTTGTTCCTCCTGCTTACCGGAGTGCTCCTAACTTCGTTCTTCTCCGTTGCATTCTTTCTTTCAAGTTTGTTCAACCTCTCAAGGTTCTTTGGTTTCACTCGTCTGTCAAAGAAGCAACTTTGTTTTACCTCTTCCTCTTCCGTTTTTACCCGGTGATATCTCTAGGATCTCGGGTCGAGATCCTCTGTTAGTGTGGGAGAGTTGTGACGCCCGAGACCGACGTCCCAGAAGATTCCAGAAGATTCCAGATGTTCCGGGTTGCCCGTGTGTTCTTTTGTGGTGGTGTTATTTATTTTTTGCATTGCATCATGTCATCATGTCACCATGTCATATTTTATTTTTGCATCTCAACCTAAATAAACCGTGTGGACCTTCGGTCCATTTAAATCGAGGGAAGGTGACTTCTCTTTATAACATATAAAAGCCTCCTAATAATTATGGAGCTATATTAATAATTATTCCGTTGTTTGGAATTACCGCCACACACTTGCAATTTTTCCCCATGCTTTCACTTCGAGTTTCTCCTTCCAAACCTTGCAAATAATTCTTTTCCGTTGTTTCGAGGCTCCTCCAAAATTCCGGACATTTTTTGGACACTTCAATAATCACGTCTTAGTTCAAACCTATTTGAATTAAATTCAAATATGTTTGAATTATTTTCCGTTCATGCCTTTCTTATTTTTCTCGGACTTTGCTCATTTTATGATGCCCGAGAAAAATAGTCCTTTGTGTTATCTTTTTTTCCCTAACCTCCCTCCTCTTTCTCTTTTTCTCTCTTTTGTTTTATCTGCAAAATCTACTTAAAAAGAAAGAAGGCCCAGGCCAGCAGCCTTCCTTCTCTCCTCCCCTAGGCCTCTCTGGCCCAACACTTCCTCTGGCCCACGGCCCAGTTCGCCTGGTAACCCTACCCTCGCACCGCAGCTTCTCCCCTCGTCCCCCTTTAGCCGCCGCAGCCTCCCTCTCGATCTCTCTCTCTCTGCCCGATCCCGCACCCCGATCCTTCTCCTCGCTCGAGCGACCCCCCACCCTCTCGTCCCTCGCGCCGATCTACTCCCTCCTCCCTAGCGCGCGGCCAGGCTGCCAGGCCGGCGCCCCTCTTCCTTCGCCCGGCCTTCTCCTTGTCCAGAGGCCGAGCCCCACGGCCCCCGAGCGCCGTCCCTCGCCTCGCCAAGGCACGGCTGCCGCCCAGCGCCCAGGCCGGCCAGGAGCCGCCCGTCCCCAAGCGCCCTCGCCCCTGTTCTTCTCCCGACGCCCCAGCGCGGCACCCTCCGTCCGCGCCCCTCGGTCCCGTCCTCCCCGAGCCCAGCGCCCGGTGCGCCTCTGCCAGCGCCTCCAGCGCGCCCGGCCTCCTCCTCGCGCGGGAGCAGCCAGGCTGGCCAGGCCTTCGCTCCCCTCCGTCCCGTCGCCAAGAGCCTCGGCCTCTTCTTCGTCTGGCCCGAGCCAGCACGCCGTGGCCTCGTCTCCGTGCAGCCTTGTTTTGCTCCTGTAGTTTTGTTGTTTTTTTTTTGTGTGTGCCGTGCTGTAATTTTTGGACAGATGAACCGTGTACGAGATCGACGCCCGAACAACTACCCTAGCCGGAAGACCCAAGTACCACGACGCCGTCGGACGCCAAGTACCTCTACATGACCAACAAGTACCACGACGACCCGAACGACTACCGTCGCGTGTACCACTACCGTCGCCCGGAAACGAGGAATTCGCCAAGTACCACGACACGATGACGTGAACCACTACTTCCACTACGAGTTGCGAGAACGACTACTTCCCTCTACTACGGCTACTTCCTCTACGATCTCGAACCGCTTCGAGAGAGAACGCTTCGAAGGTATAACCCCGAGACGTGACCCGTGAATGCTTGCTTGTGTTGTATGAAACGTCTCCCGCGTGTGCTTCGTGGCCGTTGTGCCTCTTGTCATGTTCCTCGGTTGCCTCGTCACCGACTCGTGGGAACCCGGCAACGGGATCGCCCCATCATCTCGTTTGACTCGCTCGCGTCGATTCTATCTTTTGCACCGGTCTCTCAACGAGATACCGGTACCGATATGATGTCGTTGCATCATTTTCGGATCGTTGTCGTGGCACCCTTTCTTCCACCACGGTGACGATGCTTCTTATCCTCTTAAGTCACCCTGTTAATAAAACTTGCATAAACTTAATCATGTCATCCGCATCATGATAACAACATGAGAATGTTTAATTGTTGTTTGCTTATAATTATTAAACATGCTCATGGGGATTTTCCGGATATGTTGTTGTTATTTCCGGCCTCATTTAAAATGTCTAGATAGTATAGTTTCTTTATGCTTCACCTCTTGCCATGCTAAAAACAATTAAACTTGTCTTGTTAATAACGAGAGTCAATTAATTAATTAATGTGGTGTTTCGTCAATATGCAACTCGTTGCATATTGATCTCCACTTAACTTGTAGTATTTATTTGTGCACTTTGCCATGCCATGCTTATTTAAACCGGACATGCATCATGCTTGCTTGTGCATCGTATGCCATGTCTATGCTTGTGTGTTTACCGTGTTGTTTCTTCTTTCCGGTTGCTCTCTTGTTAGCTTCGGTTTCGTTCCGGAGTTGTGAGGATCCGCTCGACTGTTGCTCCGTCTTCTTCTTGGATCCGTTCTTCTCCCTTGTGGAATTCCAGGCAAGATGACCGAACCCGGATACCATTACTATCTTTGCCTATTGCTAGTAGTCTCGATCTATAGTTTTGCCTCGATGCCCATGTCTTTCTTGTCAGCCTCCTACTTGTAACCAATTGCCATGTTTAACCACCCTACCTATGCAAACCGTTGCTTGGCTAAGTACGCTTCGCTCAGCCCCTCTTATAGCATTGTTAGTTGCAGGTGAAGATTGAAGATGCTTGCTTCATGTTGAAGTTTGGTTGGGTTATATCACGCTATATAAATGCTAAATGAAATCATCTATATACTGGCAGGGTGGAAGGCTAAGCCTTTTGCTTGGTGATTTGTTCCACTCATGCCGTTAGGAACCGTATAAACCGGTGTTATGTTCCTTGATTTTGCGTTCCTAACACGGTTGGGGTGTATGGGACCCCCTTGATAAACCGCTAAGTGCTAAGTCTTTTCCAGCAAGTCCCAACCTTTGGTACTATTTGCCTAATAACAAACTAATAAAAACTTGCATGTGGACTAGCTATCCCTTTTATTTTAATTCAACAACCCCGGGCCAGTGCTCCACATGAGTGTTGGTCCGAAACGGGGAGCCTGCGGGGCCACCACGAGGCAACTCGAGGTTTGGTAAAAACCCGTAGCTTCGCCCATCCGGTCGTGTCCTGAGACTAGATACGCGCGGCTACCTATCAGGGTGTCGACACGCCGGGAGGATCTGCTGGATTAGCCTTACCTTAGTTCGGTTTAACTTGAGCACGGGATTCCGAGAATACTCGGGTCTTCCCAACTATGGAGTTGCGACTCCGCGGATCGTGGGCTTGTGATGGGCCAAGTTGGAACACCCCTGCAGGGTTTGAACTTTCGAAAGCCGTGCCCGCGGTTATGTGGCAGATGGGAGCTTGTTAATTCCGGTTGTAGATAACTTGACACAATGTTTCTAATACACTACCAGCGTGTGTACCGTGACTGTCAATTTCCGAATAGGGATTCGGGAGTTGAACACGGTGGGGTTATGTTTAACCGGCTTTAGCTAGGATCACTTCGTGATCATCTTTCGACCGATGCACTTCTCTTCTCGCTCTCTGTTACGTAAGTTAGTGCTAGTTGCTGCTGCAGACTCTTGTTGTTCCTTCACCTCTCGTTCTTTCTTCAGCCTTGTCCTCACCCAAGGCTTAAATAGTCTTGTTACCCGGGAACGGGATTGCTGAGTCCTCTGTGGCTCACAGTTACTTCACCACACCAGATGCAGGTTCAGCCGACTTTGAGACAGGAGCTGGTTCAGTGCTTCACCAGGAGCTTGTTGAAGAGTTTGACCGTTTGCTTGTGACGTTTCGATGTTCAGTAGTGGTTTCTACTAGGATTCGATCCTAACCTGTGGCTTTATGTTGTTTTGGTATCTTTCTTTTGGATCTTCACCCGTAGTCGGGTTGTGATGTTCTGAATGATGTTTTGCTTATGTAATGTTTTGTGTGAAGTGGCGAGTGTAAGCCAACTATCTCCTTTTGCAATTTAATCCCTCTTTTACATGAGTCGTGCAAAGATACCAAACTTGAGATCATTCTAGGATGGATTTATGCCTTTAAGTCGTGCCTCGACACGTAGGAGGTATAACTCCATCCTGGGCATTACATACGGCTTGTGGGTCCCTCGTAGCCCCCTAACCATAATCTCAGCTCTATAAATACCCAAATATTCCCCTTATGTTCGAGGGCACACCAAAATTACTTTTCCGCCCCCGCAAGTTTCTGTCTTCGTGACATCACATTTGGGGAACTTTTCCGATACTCCGCCGGAGGGGGATTCGATCACGGAGGGCTTCTACATCAACCTTGCTGCCCTAGCGATGATGTGTGAGTAGTTTACCATAGACCTACGGGTCCATAACTAGTAGCTAGATGGCTTCTTCTCTCTCTTTGATCTTCAATACAATGTTCTCCTGGAGTTCTTGGAGATCTATTCGATGTAATCTTCTTTTGCGATGCGTTTGTTGAGATCCGATTAATTGTGGATTTATGATCAAATTATCTATGAATATTATTTGAGTGTTCTCTTAACTCTTATATGAATTATTAATACAGATTTGTATTTCTCTCCGATCTATCAATTTGGTTTGGCCAACTAGATTGATTTTTCTTGCAATGGGAGAGGTGCTTTGTGATGGATTCAATCGTGCGGTGTCCTCACCCAGTGACAGAAAGGGTTGCGAGGAACATATTGTATTGTTGCCATTAAGGATAAAAAGATGGGGTTTATATCATATTGCTTTTGTTTATCCCTCTACATCATGTCATCTTGCTTATGGCGTTGCTCTATTCTTATGAAATTAATACACTAGATGCAGACAAGAGTTGGTCGATGTGTGGAGTAATAGTAGTAGATGCAGAATCATTTCGGTCTACTTGTCATGGATGTGATGCCTATATTCATGATCATTGCCTTAGATATCATCATAACTTTGTGTTTTCTATCAATTTCTCAACAGTAATGTGTCTACCCACCGTATGCTTTCTTTGAGAGAGAAGCCTCTAGTGAAACCTACACTATAGGAATCAGGATCTTTGCCGTCACCCCGATATTTGCCTTCATCCAGCTGATGGCAAAGAAGATCTTTGCCATCAGCTTGCATTAAACAGACGGCAAAGCAAGAGCTGACGGCAAAGATCATGTTTGCCGTCACCCATATCTTTGCCGTCAGCTAGCGGATGTCATAGAAGCTTTACCTTCAGCTAGCAGACGACAAAGAAAGAGG
The DNA here is from genome assembly GCA_902687465.1 of Secale cereale. Classification (NCBI taxonomy): domain Eukaryota; kingdom Viridiplantae; phylum Streptophyta; class Magnoliopsida; order Poales; family Poaceae; genus Secale; species Secale cereale. Next base: position 317,595,282 of record LR738709.1, read on the forward strand.
GTGGGCCACTCGTGAGATCCACCTAACGGCCACTTTATTTTTCGTCTGCTAGCCGACGACAAATCTTCTACGCCGTTCACTAGCTGAAGGCCAAGAAAGTGACCAAACTAGCGTCCGTTAGCTAGGCTCTTTGCCGTCTGCTAGCAGACGGCAAAGAACCGTGCCCTAACTAAAATGCCAATGACGCCCTTGCCCCATCTCTCTATCCTCTCTCTCTCTCTCACTCTCTCTCTCACTCTCTCTCTCTCTCTCTCTCTCTCTCTCTCT
>LR738709.1:317595575-317671992 GCA_902687465.1 Secale cereale
CCCGCGCCACCACCGCCGCCCCGGCGAACCCCTCCTCCGCCCCGTGCCACCCCCATCGCCGCGCTGCCACCGCTGCCCCGGTGAATCCTTCTTCCGCCCGCACCACCCTCATCGACGCCGCACCCGCCCACGCCACCGTCGACGCCGCACCCGTCCCCAACACCAAGGTGCACGACCCCTCCCTCTTCTCTATCTTTGTTTGACTGGTCTCTCTGCCAATCAAAGCTACATAGGCGGAGATCGACGAGGACGAGAAGGGCCCCCTCCGCCACCCGGCTGCTGCAGAAGATGGGATCCAAGTCTGGCAAGGGCCTCAGCAAGAACGAGCAAGGTTTCTTTCTTTCCTATGCTCTCACCTGCTTTTTTACCCTCTCTCTAGGTTCGTCCATCACTCGAAAGTAAAGGCATTTATGGATGTCTTTGCGTGATGCTAAAAAGGAGCTTTGCTAAGCAACCGGTTTTCTCCTAGCTAGTTGCGGAAAATCTGCATTCGATACTACTAGCTCATTTTGTGCCAAGATCAAGAATCTACTAGTTCGCTTTGGATGTCCACAAGGAAACTAGCTATTAATATAAATTTATCTATCCTTAACTACCTGGCGGCATAATGTGATAACCTAATCGATGAAAAATAAAAAAGCTCTGCTCAAAATACATGACTAGTTCTTATCCTAGAAAAAGGGTCAAGTAAGAAGTGGGCTATGTAATTAAAGGAGGCTATGAAAGCCATGCGAGCCATGGCTTGTCTAACAAAAAAGCATATTAGTTTCCTTGGCTGTGGTTTTGATGAATTTTATAAGCTTGTGTTTTTTATGTTTTGGTTTACGTTTAGTTTACTTTAGGTTAAGAAGAAAGAAGAAAAAAAATGTCACGCCCAAGATGTGATTCTATCCCAATCATGAACATCCACTTGAATACAACAACATCACATACAAGGCATCCGACTAGGAATGCAAACATGAAAAATACAATGACATCCATCTGCTATGCGCCTGAAATGCGGTTGTGCCCCAATCACGAGTGTGTCACGTGGTCGGGATAGAATTGCCTCTTGGGCGTGAAAAAAATAAGAAGAGGAAGAAGAAGAAGTCGAGGAAGAAGAAGCGTATTTTTCTCAAGTGCATCGCTTGTTTTTCAGTTTGTTTCTATTTTTTGCTTTTTAGTTTCATGTAGCCGACAGGAGATTGTGTGAAATTGCCATGTTGTAGGTAAACACTGCCACACTTAGAATAAAAATGAGGATAACACACTTGATTTATAACAGTTCGTGTAGAAAACTACCATGGACCACAACGTCAAATCTGCTTTGCTCCTGAAATTTTTGCCATGTCACCTAGTACATATCCGTGTAGTGCAATGAGAGTAGTTCCGCGGGGGTTTATGGTTGATTACAAATTGAACCATATAGGCATGGTGAGAATATATTAAATAACATGCTACTAATAATCTTGTGCTCAGCTCTAGTATGTCAACCTAGAGCCACTTAAAATATGCTCTGTTTTTAGAATATTATGCTATATTTTTCAACATTTTCAGTTTTCTTTCATGTCTAAAGAAACCCCTAGTTTTGTAGGGTGCCAATTGCCATTGCCAACTAACCTACGAAATTAATTAAGTGTTGTTGATGTTGTTGAGCACAAGTGCATTGCTTTTTTTCTCTGTTTTCTTTCATGTCTTAACACTTGGCTCATTCCAACCATTGCGAACTAACCTACCAAATTAATTAATTGTAGTTGATTATCTTCTGCTCAAAACTTCTGGTGCGGTAATGTTATGTGATAATGTTGTAAGGGTAGTAATTGGTCTATTTTGCTGCTTATCAGAGATGGAGGGAGGCCGCCACCGCAGGCTGCGCTCTGCCATACCAGAGTACAACTTGGAAGGTTTTGAGTTCTTCACGATCATACTTGAGAATTCCTCTAGGAGGCAGGTATATAAAAGGAGAGATCTCCCCTTCACCCATCTCTTTATCATAACTCTGATGTTTGCTACATCACTCATTTACCCACGTTGCAGAGGCTGCCTGACACTTTTATGGAGATGCTGAACAGCCATCGACCAAAGAATGTGAAGCTGCGATAGGCCGGTAGTGGGCTTCGCAGGCTTTGGGACGTGGGAAGTGGTGATCAGGAACATCCACATGTACCTCTGTCGTGGCTGGGAGAAGTTCGTCCGTGCCTACGACCTGTGGCACGGGTATTTCCTTGTCTTCAGGTATGACGGCGACGCCATGCTCATCGTGAAGGTGTTCAACACGACTACATGCCACATGCGCTACCAGGACGACAACGATGTTAGTCCGCTCTACCTTTTCTTCCTCTCCATTTGGCTTTGTCTCACACTGATTGTTAAAAAAACTTTGATGCATTTGGTCATGCAATTGGAGCAGCAACAGTGACTCTGGCTACAGCAAAAGCAGCAGTGAGTATGGCTACAACAAAAGCAACAGCAAGGATGATCCGGAATGGTGTGGGGAAGAGGAGCGGAGTGGGGATGAGGAGGTGCAGCCTATTCTGTATGACGATGACCTCGCGATGGTGGTGGCTGACGATGGCCAAGCGATGGTGGTGGCTGGCAATGGGCAAGAGATGGTGATGGCTGACGATGACCTCGCGACGGTGGTGGTGCCAGAAAATGACCTTGCGATGGTGGTGGCGTCAGCGATCCCACAGCCGGGCGACATGACCCTGCCAATTGTGGTAGAAGAGTACATCCCACTGCCTCGCCGCTCTAAGCGCATCAGGATGTTGAAGGAGAAGTAGAAGAAGGAGCAGTGAAGTATGTGAGGTATGTCAGATCTCCAAAATGATCTATACTTAGCTTTGTTTCCTCCGAAATGACCTAAGTTAGCTCTAATATGCTAAGTTATCTCTAATATGCTTAGTTACCTAGGTTTGCTCAATAATGACATACACTTAGCTTACTTATGTTAAAAATGCCATATTTAGCTTACTTAGGTTTGAAATAGTATAACAATCTTGGTAACCTCATATATGTCATATAGTTAGCTTATTTTCCTCGAAATTGACATAATAAGCCTAATTAGCTCCAAAATGATCGTTTTGTTTTACCTAAGTTGGCTCCAAAATGACCTAAGTTATCTCTAAGTTAGCTCTAAAATGCTAAATTAGCTCTAATATGCTTAGTTACCTGGGTTGGCTCAAGAAAGACCTATACTTAGCTTACTTATGTCAAAAATGGCATAATATGCTTAGTTAGCTCAAAAATGGCATAATTAGCTAGGTTAGCTCAAAAATGGCATAATTAGCTAGGTTAGATCCAAAATGACCAATTTTACCTAGGTTAGCTCCAATATCATCCATTTTACCTAGGTTACCTAAAAATGACAAAGTTTACCTAGGTTAGATCCAATATGGTCCATTTTACCTAGGTTAGCTCCCAAATGACCAAGTTTACCTAGGTTAGCTCTAAAATGACCTACACACTTAGCATTTTTTACCTAGCTTAGTTAGAAGAAGAAGAAGATAAAGAAGAGGAGAGGAGAAAATATAGACAAGATAAATTCTTCTTCTTGTTCTTCTTCCTTTTCTACTTTTTCTTCAAGCTAGTCTTCTTCTTCTTCTAACTTTCATCTTTCCCAATTTGCAGATTTGCTTTAGATGAGGAAGCTTGCATTGATGGAGTGTACTCTTCTCCTTGTGCTTCCTTTTAGTTTATGGAAACTTGTTGGAATCTTCTTTTGGATATGTATGTATATATGGATATGTAGTTGGAAACTTCTTTTGGATATGTATGTATATATGGATATGGTGTTGGAAACTTCTTGTTGGAAATCATTGTATGTTGGATATGTTGTTGGAAACTTGTATGTTTCTTATGTTGTTGGAAACTTATTGTTGGTATGCTCGTTGAAATTATTTTGAAATGTGTGTGTGTGTGTGTGTGTGTGTGTGTGTGTATATGAAATTGAATGAATTTAAGAAAAAATAGGGGCTATACATGCACTTTGCCGTCTGCTGGCAGACGACAAAGAGCTTTGCCATCAGTCAGCGAACGGCAAAGCTGCCACGTGGTAGCCACCTGTGCAACCTAGAGGGCACTTGGCTGGCCTAAATGGTTTCTTTGCCATCTATTGGCAGACGGCAAAGAACTTTGCATCTTTGTCGTCTGCCAGCAGACGGCAAAGCACGCCGTTAACCCCTTAACGGCCGTAAGCTTCCACGTGTGCCGTCCATGTCCTTTGCCGTTTGCTGGCGGACGACAAAGACCATTTCTTCTTTGTCGTCCGCCAGCAGACGGCAAAGAGCCCTTCGCTGTAGCCTATTCAGCCGGAACTTTTGCCATCTGCTGGTGGACGGCAAAGGCCTTTGCCGTCCGCCAGTCTTGCCTTTGCCGCCAGCCATGGCTGACAGCAAAGTGCCTGATTCTTGTAGTGCTAAGGCCCCTAGGTCTACTCCTTATCATATATTTTTGGATCCATAAAACCAAAAACCAAAAAAATACCTTGCGGCAAGTTATTTGTGTTTACTTTAGTTTGGCTTTTACTTATATTTTAAATCTATCTCCACTAAATCTCACTCTTGCTAGTGACCGTGAAGGGATTAACAACCCCTATTTCGCGTTGTGTGCAAGTGTTTGTTAGTTTGTGCAGGTGCATCTATTGGGGACTTGCTTGTGCCTCCTACTGGATTGATACCTTGGTCCTTAACCGAGGGAAATACTTATCTCTACCATGCTGCATCACGCTTTCCTCTTCAAGGGAAAAATCAACGCAAGCTCAAGAAGTAGCAACACTTACCCGGGTTACCGCGACCGTCGGGTCTACCCCAGCGATGTCCGACGAGACAATGTTCGCTCTCGCCAGGGCTACGGTGACGGCCCCCAGGTGTGCCCATGCGACGTTTGGTGCTGCACCCTCCTCCATTTGGGACATAAGCATGTGCCTCGTGCGGTGGTCGCCACTGCCGCAGTTGTCCTTGCGTCATCGCGGTTCCTGCTCCGCCGCACTCCGCGTCGAGCCAGCAGTATCACCCAATGGTGATCCCTGTCCGCTTTTAGGACTACCCTAGCTAACCTGGCGGCTTGGTCGTACCATGTTGTCCTGCTTCCTCTAGCCGTCGTCGGGAGAGGCAGAGGCATGGCCATCGACCGCCAAGCCGACCATCGTGCCTTCAGCCTCGATTCCACCGTCTCATCAATCCACCCCGTCATCGGCCGTTGGGGGTATGCCGGTCTGTGTGGATAACTAGCTAGCTACTGGATCTATAGCGTGTTGCTACAGCTGGCATTGTTGTGGTTATTTATTGCTAGCAGTTGGCTAGGGGGTTGGGGATTTTACAATTCACCCCTGTGGAGCGCGGGAGGCCTTCGCTGGAGCGCGGGAAGACTAAGCGGTGCACACAACCCGACAACCGTACGTGGTGTCACGTGTTATCGCACACGTGTTACCATAAGGAAATGTATGTGTAACTTACTAAACATCACACACAAGTACTCGCACATGCATCATGCGCGATACTCCTAGCCATCGCAAGAAACTAGTTTGCAGTTTTCAAAGTTTTTTGTACACACAGAATCACACACGAGTTAACTCCAGTAACCGTCTATGTTATATATTCTCATTGCAAACAGTTCTTCCGAGAGGGTTGTTTGCCGTGTAACACACACATCTTATTTACACGAATTGTTTGTGTTCTTTTGGCTCATCGCAAACAGTTCATCTATGTGAACTGTATGTCGCATATCACACACATCTTGTTAAGTTGAACCATTTCTATTGGGTTCCCTAATCGAAAATAGTTCGTCTGAGTGAACCATATGTCATATATCGCACACACCTTGATCTGGCTAACCGTTTCTGTTCTATTCCCTAATGGTAAATAGTTCATCCGAGCGAACTATGTGCCGTATATCCCACACACCTTTATATAGCAGCATGTTTCTGTTGTTCTGCCTCATCGCAAACTATTCTTGTGGATTAACTATATGTCATGCATCATACACGCAACTGTAATATGAACCGTGTTTGATGTATCTGCCATCACAAATGATTTGCATCTTATTTGACGTTTTTACATCATTGTTTGCGATTAATGCATCGCACACAGTTTCGTCAAAGGGTCTCTGATTGTAGTGTCGCATTAGCAGCATCCTGCGTAGTGTTCTCTCAAAAATTGACCTTAAAAGTGTCTACTACCAAATACGCATTCAAGAGGGTGATGAATGGAAAATTGCTTTTAAGACCAAATTTGGCTTGTATGAATGGCTTGTTATGTGTATGGGCTTTTCCGAAGCACCTAGCACTTTTATGCGTGTGATTCACTATGTACTTCACTAATTTATTTGTATATGCATTGTGGTCCACTTTGACAATATTCCTGTCTTTAGCCAATGACTTGAGGACCATGTTGTGCACCTTATGGATGTTCTACAAACTCTTAGAGGCTGTTTGGTTTACTACCCTGAGTTGCCTGACCAAAAAATTGGTCGTTGACTAGACTCGGGTGGGCGTTTGGATGGGATCCAAATAATTGGTAGCCCAACCCGTCTCAGCCTTCCTCTTCTACTTTTACGCCAATCCATTGGTAGAAACGTGGGCGGTGGAATCGATCGCCAAATTTTTGGCTTGCCAACAGCGCCAGCGATTTGGCAGGGCTGATCTGGGCACAAACCAAACAGGCCCTTAGAAACGAGCTCTTATATGCAAACATGGAAAATGTACTTTTGGTGTTGACAAGCATGTTTTCCTAGGCTTTGTTGTCTCGTCTAAGGGAGTGCATGTAGACGAAACTAAAATTGAAGCTATTAAAACCTGGCCACAACCAACAAACTTGCAACAAGTACATAGCTTCCTTGGCTTAGCCGGATTTTATCGTCACTTTGTGAAGGATTTTAGCACCATTGCATGCACTGACAAAAAAGAACACGTCATTTGTTTGGGGACAATCCCAAGATACCACATTTAACTAGCTTAAGAATTTTCTTACGCATGCTCCATTGCTTGCACTACCCAACTATGATAAAACTTTTGAAGTACATTGAGATGCTAGTGGTAATGGTATAGGAGGTGTGTTGATGCAAGAGAAGCGCCATATTGCTTACTTTAGTGAAAAACTATCTGGAGCGCAACTTAACTACCACATATAGGACAAAGAGTTATATGCTTTAGTGAGAGTATTGCATGTTTGGGAGCATTATCTCTGTCCTCATGAGTTCGTCCTTCATACGGATCACGAAATGCTTAAGTACCTAAATGGTCAAATGAAATTGAATAAGCATCACGCCAAGTGGAGTGAAATCATTGAGTTATTTCCTTATGTTATCAAGTACATCAAAGGCAAGGAGAATGTTGTGGCGGATGCGCTTTCCCGTAAATGTATGCTTATAACTCAACTCAAATTGAATGACATTGGTTTTGAGCACATAAAAGATTTTATGCGCATGATCCTCCTTTTTCTATTCCCTACGCGAAATGCTTGACACATACATCTTGGGAGCAATACTTTATCAAGGATGATTATGTAATGAGAGCTAACAAACTATGCATCCCCGAGTCTTCTCTTCATTTATTACTTTTGCAAGAGGCTCATGGAGGAGGAATTATGGGACACTTCGAGCGCAACTAGACATTCCCTACGCTCTCCAAGAACTACTTTTGGCCCAAGATGTTCCGCGATGTCTCACGCTTCAGCAACCGATGCTCGACATGTCGCAAAGCTAAGTCTAAAGCTCAATCTGATGGTCGATATATTCCACTTCCTATTTCATATCACACATGGGAAGATATTAGAATGGATTTTGTCCTTGGTTTGCCCATAACTCAAAATGGAAAGGATTCGGTATTTGTTGTTGTGGACCGATTTTCTAAGATGGCACATTTTATTCCATGCAACAAGATAGACGATGTTTCACATGTTGCTAATCTCTTTTGTAGGGCAATCTTGCGTCTACATGGAGTGCCAAAACTATCGTGTCGGACCACGAGGTCAAGTTCCTTAGCTACTTTTGGAAGATGCTTTGCACCAAGCTCAGAATCAAGCTCCTATTCTCTTTGGTATACCATCCACAAACCAAACACTATCTACTCTCCTATGCGTGTTGATCAAGAAGAGCATCAAGGAGTGGGAGGAGTGCTTACCCATGGCTGAGTACGCCTACAATCACACAAGATGTTCGACTACCGACAAGTACCCCTTCGAGGTCGTCTACAGATTCAACCCTTTGTCCCCGTTGCACATTCTGCCTCTACCTCCACAAGAGTGCATCAACACAGACGCAAGCGCCCGAGAAAGCTATCTCAAGAAGATGCATGAAGATACAAGACACACCATCGAGCGCCAAGTTCAACGACTCGCGACCAAGATCAACATCAACAAGCACCCCATGATATTCAACATTGGAGATCTTGTATGGTTTCACCTTCGCAAGGAATGCTTCCCCAACGAGCGCAAGTACAAACTAGTACCATGAGCCGATGGACCCTTCAAGGTGCTCGCACGCTACAATAACAATACATACATGATCTACATACCACGTGAGAAGTACACTGTGAGCGACATCTTCAACGTCAAGGATCTCTCTCCCTACCCTGGTGATGAGGTTCTCGATCTGAGGTCGGATATTTTCCAAGGGAGGGGGGATATGATGCGGAGCATCCTATGGTCATCCCCATGGACCTACTAAGTGCCAAGTGGACTGATGACACGAGCAAGTGCAAGGTCTCTCGAGACCGAGGTGACATCTCTCCTTAGTAATATTCCATATGACCCACTTGAGACATGGTTGCTACCTAAAGCTGGAATGATATGTGTGCTTAGGTACCAAGAAGACCCTCTCGGAGATGCCCATGTTGATGGATAAGTCCCCAAGTATATGGATGAAGAGGACCATCTAAAGGAATCGAAGACAACACCCAGGACCTAGATATCCGGCCCCAACTCTAGACATCTGGCCCCTGAAGGTGTCTACAATAACACCAACCCAGCAGCCGAACAACTATAGGGCACAAACATCCGTCTAGGCCCCAGACAACCGGTCTGACAGCCCAAACATCCCGCGCCTACCCGGATACCTGACCCTTCATCACAGGACACCACCAAAGCCAGCCCCCACCAGCCCGTATCTCTATCCCCGGACCCAGACATCGGCTCGATGCGAGCCGCCAGACATCTGGTCCCCAGCCTGGACATCCAGCACCTGTGTGCGCACAGTGAACGTGCAGAAGGCCCATGTACCCATCCATTTGCCCCAACTAGCACTAAGACTATAAATAGACCTCTCCCCTCTCCATCTAGGGTGAGCATTATGATAGCTTGTTTTGGATAGAGCTTTGCTCATTGTAGGAAAAAAGTATGTCTACCAGAGAGGGGGGGGGTGGTGAATGGGAGTCTTAAATTTTCTTAAAAAAAACTCAAAACTCTCAGAACCCATCAGTGGAACGAATGAAAACAGACTACATCGGATTAAAACTGACTGAGGTAGTCCTGGATTAAGGGTTCCTCTGGTGACTGCATCCTTCATTATGGGCCGGACTGGTGGGCCATGAAGATTATCTATGAAGACTATCTCCCGTATCCGGATAGGATTCCCCGTGTGTAAAATATCAAGTTTAGAGTCCGGGTGTAATACTTTCCTTCCTCTGCAAGGTGATCATGTACAACCCTAGGTCCCTCTCGTGCATATATAAACCGGAGGGTTTAGTCCGTAGAAACGACAACAGAATCATAGCAATCACATAGGCTAGGCCTTTAGGTTTAGCCATTACGATCTCGAGGTAGATCAAGTCTTGTAATCATATTCATCAAGATCAGTCAAGCAGGAAGTAGGGTTTTACCTCGATCGAGAGGGCATGAACGTGGGTAAGCATCGTGTCCCTTGTCTCCTGTTACCATCGATCCTCAGATGCATAGTTCGGGACCCCCTACCCGAGATCTGCCGGTTTTGACACCGACATTGGTGCTTTCATTGAGAGTTCCACTGTGTCATCGGTAGAAGGATCAATGGCTTGCTTCGTCACCAACGACGCCACCGCCGAGGGAGTTTTTCTCCCTAGCCATCACTTTGTGTTTGGAGGCTTCGTGCTTCGGGCCAACACTGAAGGCCACCTCGAGCAGGTTGATAGCTACACCCCTAGTCACCACATCAGATTTGGGAGCTTAAACGACGTTGTTGACGTTCGCAGAGATTTGATCTTCAACAGATTCACACCCATGGTAGCTGCTCCTTGCCACCATGATGAATATGGCTTAGATATGTCATCAGACCCCGTATAAGGGGTAACACTTACAACAACTCTGGCCGATCCGGAGCAGGTCACTTCATCTGAGGACGGGAAGATTAAACCCGCCACGGAGATCGCAAACTTAGCGGTGCATGAGCCGCACACAGGCCCGGCCTTGAGCGGGACTTCCATCATCAGATCTCTGGACTCGTTTCCATCTACAAGTTCTGAACTCTCAGGATTTGCATCTTTTGGGCTCGATCGAGCGGCTGTTGCCGAACTCAGCCCAGCAGATATCCGAACACATGCCCGGCACTCACCTTTAGACGAAGTGCTAGACTTACTGAAATACCTCTCCCTAGCAGAGGACTCCCAGCCGAATTATGCCCAGTTCAAACTGGAGGTTGAGGATAGGGAATTTTGCTTCCCACCCACCACCCACTTGGTAGCCCCGGTCGAAGATTTAACCGACATATTAGATTACGCCTTCGAAGACATCGATGGGATGGACCACGATGCCGAAGCCGATCTAAGTACAAACCCACCCGCAACTGGGCGATGGACGACTACTTCTACGTATGATGTATACATGGTGGACACACCCAATTAAAAGGAGGGCGGTGCGATATCAATCCGGAACAAGACAAGCCCGTCGATGAACCTCCCAAACGCCGGCGTCAGAAGCGTAGATCTCGATCCCGTAAGGGGAAAGATAGAAACACAGGCACTGACGACAATGACGATCCAGAACAAGCCGATGACACCGTGGAGCCGGAGATAGAGTAGGACGAATGGGAGGATCACGAACATAGTCCAAACGAAGCACTGATTGATCACAGCGACACGGATGACAACAGCTATCAACCTGTCTCCGAAGAGGACATCAGTCTGGGAGACGAAGAATGCATCATCCCAGAAGAACCGCTCGAACAAAAGCGTTTCCAACAACAACTCATTGCCACTGCAAGGAGCGTGAAGCAGCAACAGCAGTGTCTTAGAACCGAACAGGATATGCTCAACCAAAGATGGAACGACATACTAGACGCTGAAGAACGGTATGGCTCTAAAGGCCAAACAAAGAGCTATCCTAAGCGCAAACTGCTGCCCCAATTCGACGACGAGGCTCCAACGCTAATTCTGCCGAAGTATGATCATGCCGATCAACCAGACCGATCACCCCGTGGACGAGACAAAGTGGCCAGTAATGCTGTACAGAAACCCGCACCTCCTCACCATAAAGGAAAGGATACAGCGGCTCAGGCCCACAAGTACGACCTACAATAGGACCTGAATAAAAGGGTTGGCCAGACTAGATCAATCTACGGACCAAGGGAACGTACATACACACGGGGCGGTGGCTATCAAGCCAAACAGACTGGTCACATACGAGTTTGGAGTCAACACCGAACAACAATATCGTCCGAACTATGCCACGCAATCGCAAAATACAGGGGTGCCTCACACCCTCTATGCTTCACCGATGAGATGATGGATCATGAATTTCCAGAAGGGTTTAAACCTGTAAACATCGAGGTGTATGATAGAACAACAGATCCAGCTGTATGGATAGAAGACTTTATTATTCACATACACATGGCTCGGGGAGATGATCTCCACGCCATTAAATACTTACCCCTCAAGCTGAAAGGGCCAGCTCGGCACTGGCTAAATAGCCTCCCAGAGAACTCTATAGGAAGCTGGGAAGAACTTGAGGATGCTTTTCGGGCCAACTTTCAGGGGACTTATGTCCGGCCCCCGGATGCTGACGATTTAAGTCATATAATCCAGCAACCCGGGGAGTCAGCCCGCAAGCTTTGGAATCGGTTCTTCACTAAAAAGAATACATTGTAGATTGTCGGACGCCGAAGCCAGCGGCTTTCAAACACAGTGTCCGAGACGAATGGCTGGCTAGACACCACGGCCAGGAGAAGCCGAGAAAAATGGCAGCCTTAACCACACTCATGACCCGCTTTTGCTCGGGCGAGGACAGCTGGCTGGCTCGTAGCAACAATAGTACCAGTGATCCTAGCACATTTGAAGTCAGGGACGACACTGAAAAGCCACGGCGCAATAAAAATAAGCACCAAAACAACACTGGAAGCACAAAGGATACAGCGTAAACGCCAGATTCAGTGGCTCCAGGCCCGGTCAACGGAAGAAGCCAATTAAAGGCAACAGGGATAGTCCATCCAGCTTGGACAAGATACTAGACATGTCCTGTCAGATCCATGGCACCCCTGACAAACCTGCAAATCACACTAACCATAGTTGTTGGGTTTTCAAGCAGGCCGGCAAGCTAAACGCCGAACACAAGGGCAAAGGACCCCAGAGCGAGGATGAGGATGGACCTCGCCAACCGAACACAGGGGGGAAGAAAAAATTTCCACCGGAGGTAAAAATGATGAACATGATTTACGTTACCACATCACCAAGAGGGAGGGCAAGCGCGCACTCCGTGACGTATACGCCGTCGGGCCCGTCGCCCCCAAGTTCAACCCATGGTCGGCTTGCCCGATCACTTTTGATCGTAGGGATCACCCAACAAGTATCCGTCACGGAGTTCGGCGGCCTTAGTGCTCGATCCCATAATAGACGGATACCATCTTACTCGAGTCGTTATGGATGGCGGCAGCAATCCCAATCTGATATATCAGGACACTGTCCGCAAGATGGGGATCGACTCGTTAAGAATTAAGCCCAGCATCTCTACCTTTAAAGGAGTGATTCCCGATGTCGAAGCCCGCTGCATGGGTTCATTAACATTGGAAGTCGTATTCGGTTCACCCGATAACTTCCGAAGCGAAGAGTTGATCTTCGACATCGCTCCATTCCGAAGTGGCTATCACGCACTACTCAGAAGAACGGCCTTCGCCCGCTTTAACGCAGTCCCGCATTATGCCTACCTCAAGCTCAAAATGCCTGGACCACGCGGCGTTATCACGGTCAATGGAAACATGGAGAGTTCTCTCCGCACGGAGGAAGACACTGCGGCCCTAGCTGCCGAGGTCCAAAGCGGCTTATTCAGGCCGAATAGCTCAGCAGTCGTCAAGACCACGGACACGGCTAAACGTGCCCGGTCCGCACTAGAATGCGATAGCTCAGAAGAACCTGAGCTTCATTAGCAGTTGTGCCCCTGTCAACTGCCACATAAGGTAGCAGCTTACGTACCTCGCGTACACAATTATGCCCTTAAAATACCTTGGTCGGCGTTAGGTGCATACAACATATCATTAGTCCATAGTTCAGCTTGACCCTATTCGGACTCTAAAATATATCTTCTTTTTTCATGTTCATTTAAAAACTTGCATTATTTGAGACCATATAGGGTACTCTTTTTTTCCAGAATCCTGCTCTTTTCTTCCTTTTTATTTTTTTGTAGGCGGCCATTACAATTCTCCTTCTCAAGGACAAATTACCATGGAGAAAGAGGCGCAGATGTGCATCAGGGCCACTGGTTGAAATTTCTTTCCCATAGATTTGGGCTCTGTGTAAACCTTTTTACTCTTTCCTTTTTCTACTTTATTGGTTGGCATGTCAAATGCCCGAGGCTGTTATCGGCGTTATCTGCAACCTCACGGCTCGCCGTATTAAACAGGATATAAATGATGCAGTTCGGTTCCAATTTGTTTGGGCCGTTGTCTATTTTTACCACCTGTATTCTTCACCCCGAAGTCAGATCGCCGCATATGCCCTAATACCTGGACTTAATACCAGGGGCTGTACTCAGCCTGGCATGCCTACAAAAAGTACGAACACATGTAGGGAACTATTCGGCGTCCTGGATATTGCGTTATATGCATCGGCTCCGAATCATGTCTTTGGTCAATAGTTGGGTAGCCCGGCTCCTGTGCTTGCTACCTTACATTCCGCATTGTTCGGCTAAGGTAGTAAAGGGAGAACTACTGCGATTGTACTTTTGGTTCGCCGATCAAGTACCTCAGCAAAGAAAGCCGAAAACTGACTATCATGATGAGGCGAGAGCTGGTCAAGCGATTCGGTGACCTAGTGTTATACTATGACCGATAGTGATCCACTCCGTGTTATATGAGGGGCTTGTCTTCGCCCAGCCGCGTCAAAAAGGCACTATAATTCAAAAGGCCTGGTACGCACCAGGGGCTAGTACTTAGCTCCACTAGTCAAGCTCCTATGGCTAAGTGAATGTGATAAAGCCGCATAGTCTATTTGCCTGGTTCGCTACGCAAACACCTCCTATATGGACCAAGACGTTGGATAAAGAGTGTTCCTGCATGTTACCGAACACCCCTGTAATATTTACATGGTGACTGAAGCCGGCGTCTGGAAACTTTCAAATTTAGATAAACAGCCGCACAGGAGGGAAAAGTCGCTCATTAATATAACAGCGCAAAATTTATATACATCGGCATATTGGCTTAGTCCTTACAACCCAAATACAAATTACTCAAAGATTATACCCTTTGAGCATTGGCCCTCTACAAGGTGGGCTCCTTCTAGGACATCATCAAAGTACCTTTCCAGCTAGTGATGATCCTTGCCTTCTGGAGGGCGAGCAGTGGCTATTTCTGCGGCCTTCATCTTCGCCCAATGCACCTTCACGCGGGCAAAGGCCATCCGAGCACCCTGTATGCAGGCCGAGCGCTTGACAGCATCGACCCGCGGACTCGCATCGACGAGGCTCTTCACCAATACGAAGTAACTACTCGAGATCGAATCAGCGGGCCATAGCCGGACTATCAAGTCCTTCGTGGCCGAACTCGCCATGTTGTGCAGCTCGATCAACTGCTTCATTTGGTCGTTGAGGGGCACCGGATGTTTGGGCGCAAGGAATTGCGACCAAAATAGCTTCTCCGTGCTGTTCCCCTCTTGAGTTCGGAAGTATTGGGCGGCGGCGGCGATGCTCCTCGGGAGATCCGCAAACACGCCTAGAGAACTCCACAATCGTGTCAGCCCAAGATACCTCTAACCTCCGAAGATGCTTTGCAAGAGAAAAACCTTACCAGCTGCTATATGATGCACTTGTTTTATCTTCTCCTGAGCACCGCGTGATTCAGTTCGCGCCTCCTTGGCCGCATTAACTGCCGTAGCGAGTTCGGTCGCTTGCTCCGAATTCACCTTCTCTAAGGTGTTGCATTTGCGAATCGCATCTTGAAGCTCAACCTCAACTTTGGTTACCCGAATCTCGTGATGTTGACGCAGGCCCTTCTCCGCCTCTAGGTCGGCAGCCGCTTTATCAGCGGCTGCCTTGCTCGCTTTGGCCTCCTCCTTGGCCGCGGCAAGTTCGCCCTTCAGAGCATCGACCGCAGCTGCGTCAGCTGTTTCACAAAAAATATAGAACATGTATTAGCTCATGTTCAGACATATAGTGCATTAAAATTTAGATTTCCTAAACCCGCATACCTTGCGTTTCGTCAAAATGCTTGTTGACGCGGTCGAGATCTTCATCAACTAGTCTAAGTTTCCGATTTAACTCGGAAACCTCTGCGGCGTGGGCAGACGCCGTAACTAGCGCATCCTGCTCAAGCACCAAATTCATAGTTTAGCTCTATCATATGCTATAACATGGATGCTTTGTCTGATTCTGTTTAGAATCAAACAAAGCATCAGGCGCTACTATCTATATATATCTAAAATAAAACAAAAGTTATATTGACAGAACATTACATCGCGTACCTCAAAGCCTGTTAGTAGGTTATTGTATGCTTCGTTCAGTCCACCTTTGACGGACTGAATCTTCCCCATGACCGCACTCATCAGATTGTAGTGTTCCTCCATGTTGGAAGCACTTTGTAGTGCTCCCTCCAGAGTATTCGGTGCCTCCGGATTGACGGTAGGCGCCGCAGGAGCAGTTGCTCCCTCCCCCATTATGGGGTGCCGGTCCCTTGATTCTGGAGCCGCACTGCACTCTGGAATAGTGTTCGGCGGGGCCCTGAATTGTTTGGGCCCCCGTCTTCGGTCGCCATGGGGATCACTCCCCCTGGTCCACCGCGGCCGAAGGATTGACTTCGGCCACCCTTTCGTCCGCCCCACTACCACCTGCTGGAACAGGGGGAGTTTGTAGGGAGGATACCTCGGTATCCCCCACAGTTGGCGGCGAGCCCCACGGAGGCGTATTGCTCTCCATCTCTCCGAACACCAGGGAATTCCCTGAGTACAGTGAAGCCACGAGGATGTCGCGCGGAGGGCTGCATAAAGGTAAAATAAATGTTAGATGCTGCAAAGGAAAAATATCTGAATATGAGAAGTTTAAATACTTACGATTCGGCCAGGGGCTTGATCCTGGGCTGAACCCGATAACTGTGTTCGAAAGATGAGTCCGAACTAACAGGAAGAGTTAGCTTCTTCCTGGGTGCGGCAATGCCTGCATTAGCAGGGGCCGCTCTTTTCCTCCCCTTGGCTAGGACAGGGGAGTCTTCTTCTTCCTCCTCCTCTTCTTCTTCGGGGGAGAGTTGGGAGCCCGTTTCCTCCGACCTTGCGTCCGCAGGGCCGGTAGGGCGGGGGTCGCCCTTGACCTCTTTGCTCTTGTTCTTGGCCTTCTTCTCGGGCACTTTGTACGGCGCCGGAATCAACATCGCCGTCACCCGAGGCGACTCCGGTTCTTCTGGTAGGAGAGACGAACACTTGACCCGCTCCGCCTTTTTCGTCCAGGCCTGGTTTGAATGCAAAAACTCCAACTCCTGTTACAATTAAAACATGGAAGGAATATATGTTCGGTAGAAATCTCAAATACCTCTAATGCAGGGAGCACAGTGTTGAAGCCCTTGTCCTCAGTCTCCGCTGGCCACCCCTTCTGGGCCTTGAAGAGGTGCTTCCAGATGTCTTCGTGTGTAGAGCCGAAGAGGTGCTTCAAGGGCCGGGACCCTTCCGGATTGAACTCCCAAAGATAGGAATCCCGGTGTTGGCATGGGAGTACGAGATGGGCAAGCATTACCTGGACCACGTTAGCGAGTTGGGTGCCCTTGGAGATCATGTCAGGGATGCGTTTTTGCAGGGCTAGCACCTCCGTCTGAGACCCCCAATTCGGACCCTTGTCGGTCCAGGAGGTTAGCCTCTCTGGGGGTTCCAGATCTGAATGCAGGAGTTGCCGCCCAGTTGGTGTCGCGGGGCTCAGTGAGGTAAAACCACTCCCGCTGCCAAATCTTGTTTGTCTCCACGAATGCCCCCTTTGGCCAGGTGGCGTTGGGGAGTTTGCTTATCATAGCACCTCCGCACTCAGCGTGCTGCCCATCGACCACCTTCGGCTTCAAATTGAAGGTTTTGAGCCAAAGGCCGAAGCGTGGGGGATTCGGAGGAATGCTTCTCACACCACTATGAAAGCGGATATGTGAAGAACTGAATTCAGGGCTAGATCATGGAAATCTAACCCTTAGAAAAATAGAAGACCCCATACAAAGGGGTGGAGAGGAAATCCAAGCCCCCGAATTAAGTGCGAGAGGAATACAACCCTCTCACCCGCCTTAGGGACGGGGATCACTTGGTCCCTCTCAGGGACTCGATGCGCCACATCGTCGGCGAGATAGCCCGTGCTTGGGAGGCTCTTCACAGTCTTTTCTGTGATCGAAGATGCCTCCCACTTACCTTTGGAGCCCGAGCCATCCTTTGCTGGATGCGGTGGCGGTGGTGGAGGAGTTGATCATTGAGGGCGCAAGAGATGTGGGTGCTGGGGACTAAGGAGATTGGAGAGCTAGGGCTTGAGGAGAGCGTGGGGATAAAGGGTAAAACTTTGGGTCCTTTTATAAGTAGTGAATGCTAAATGCCCCCCACACCAGCCGTAAACCTCGCCGGTTCCCAACGAGGTCGTGCGTAAGGCACGGTTAAGATGCTCATGTCACGTTGATAAGGATCCCGTAATAAGCGGGCACGATCTTTGTTTTGACAAGACGTGCCAATGAGGCTATACCTCGAAACGCAAAACCAGGGCCAAGAAAACAGTTCGATATGTGTTAAAGGCACAGACGTGACGCTTCGCTGAAAGGTTGTCAGTAAAGACATAGTATCCGTTTTTTGATACCTTGCCTTCGAGGCTAAGGGTTGTACTAACCATGCAGAGCTGGACACAGTACCTTTTTGTAGGGAATATTTCTTCAATATGTTCGGAAGGAGGAACCCGCCTTGCAATGCCGAAGACAGAGCATCAGCCGAACTCGTAGTCATCGAAGACTGGTTCAGGTATACTGAGGAAGTCCTCGATTAAGGGGCCCTCAGGTGATCGGATCATTCATTATGGACCGGACTGGTGGGCCGTGAAGATTATCAATGAAGACTATCTCCCGTATCTGGATAGGACTCCCCGTGTGTAAAATAGCAAGTCTAGAGTCCAGGTGTAATACTTTCCTTCCTCTACAAGGTGATCATGTACAACCCTAAGTTCCTCTGGTGCATATATAAAACGGAGGGTTTAGTCCATAGAAACAACAACATAATCATAGCAATCACATAGGCTAGGCCTTTGGGGTTTAGCCATTACGATCTGGAGGTAGATCAACTCTTGTAATCATATTCATCAAGATCAGTCAAGCAGGAAGTAGGGTATTACCTCGATCAAGAGGGCCTGAACCTGGGTAAACATCATGTCCCCTGTCTCCTGTTACCATTGATCCTCAGACGCATAGTTCGGGACCCCCTACCCGAGATCTGCCAGTTTTGACACCGACACTGACTACCGAAAGGAAACTTAGTTATGCATTGATACAATTCACAGGAACAAAATGCCTCGAAGGTAAACATGGGTGATATAGATAACTGGTGATGCTTGATGTCTACTACACGCTTCTATTCCTGTAGACAGTGTTGGGCCTCCAAGAGCAGAGGTTTGTAGGACAGCAGCAAATTTCCCTTAAGTGAGTAACCCAAGGTTTATCGAACTCAGGGAAGTGGAGGTTGAACGTACCCATTTCAATCAACCCTGCAATCAAGATACAAGAAGTCTCTTGTGTCCCCAACACACCTAATACACTTGTCAGATGTATAGGTGCACTAGTTCGGCGAAGAGATGTTAAATGGCAAGTGATATGGATGGCAAAAGATGTATTTGTAAATCTGAAATAAAAAATGCAGCAAGCAAACATGTGGTAAACATGAGCACAAATGGTATTGCAATGGTGGAAATAAGGCCTAGGCTTCATACTTTCACTAGTGGCAACTCCCAACAACATTAACATAATCGAATCACATGATATTTCCCATAAAACATGCAAGGGGGACGCACTCGGAGGTCATTCCTTTGTGGTCAAGAGAGGACGAGAATTATGTAGGGCTACAAAAGCACACCTCAAAGTTCGTAGTTCTCAACCTATGGATTTCCCAATGTCACCGCGGCCATCCAAAGAGAGTACCACAATCACCACAACATGTCTCAAGGATAGTCAAAGAAAAGCACCAAGAGACTCTCAATCTTCAATCCACACACAAAAGAGGAAATCACTCATGAAAATATTCTTCTAATCCATGTCCAATAGACCGCTGTCACCTTGGTCTCGGAGATTATACTAGATAAAGACAAGTGAGTACATCAATCCAATACATAGAGGAAGGGGAAATATCATGGGATCACCCTTGATTAACATAGCCTATGATCACAACGAAGATCACATCATGGGAGAGAGAATTGACCACATAGCTACTGGTAGAAAACCTCAGCCCCGAGGAGGAACTACTCCCGCATCATGGAGGGAGGAAGCAACGTCGATGGAGACGAATCCGGGGGCACTTCCCCGTCCCGGCAAGATGCCGGCACAGGAATTCTGGTCCCCCGAAACTTGGTGGCGATGGCAGCGGAGATCGGAATAGCTTCTGGAGAAAAGGGGTCTGGAATCGAGGGTTTCGGGACGTGATGTAAATATATGCCAAAGGGGGTCACCAGAGGAGGTAAGGGGGGCCCAGGCGGCCTGGCTAGGCGGCCAGGAGGGGGGCCGCCCCCTCAGGGCGCCTGGAGCCCCTCTGGCCCTACTTCTGCCGCATGGAAGCTTCTGGAGCGCTGATTTTTTATATATTTTTCCCGGAATTTTTCTGGCAATTTAAGTAATGGGAAAACCTGAAATACAAAAACAGCAGAAAACAGAAACTGGCACTGGGGTGCACTGAGTTAATAGGTTAGTCCAAATATGATCAAAGGTGTATGGAAGTGTATAAATATCATAGCAATATCACACAAAAGAGGCATGGAGCAAGCAGAAATTATAGATACGTTTTGGACGTATCAACATCCCCAAGCTTAATTCCTGCTCGTCCTTGAGTAGGTAAATGATAACAAGCATAATTTCTGTGGTGACATGCTATTAACCATATAAGAACTTTTAAGTAAAGTAATCAAGGTATGTAATCCAATTCAAGTCATAACAAGCAAGAGTCTATATTACCATTGTAACAAGTAACATAAGAACATAAAGGTGCAAGAGCTCTCGCTGTCCGTGACTCGAATGTCTCCAAATGGTGTTTGCGTGCAAGAAAGGGGATAGGGATATATGAGAGAGTAAAACATAGTTTTTTGTATTGTTGAGAACTTAATCTACTAAAGTTTCACACTTGGTCTTCTTTGGAATCTTATCTTGACTCATCCCCAGACCGTCAGCCAGGTACAAGTCAAAATGATCCACTCCCTTTCGATATTTTGAGCACTCATGCAATGGATGAGCGTAAGCAAGAAAGTCGACACTTAGGATGGCAAATAGAGAAGGATGATAGAGGGGGAAGACAAAAAGGGTGTGAAAGGCTCATAGCAATGAGGACAATCATCGGCGAGAGAAAGCCAAATGATAGATATGATGCGAGGAGTTGGGATTGCCATGCAACGGATGCACATATGAGCTAAGGTAAGCTCTCCAATGGAACTAGTGGGGGTGCATCCAACTTGCTTGCTTAAGAAGACCTATAGCTCTTTTGAGGAGGCTCATCATTGGAATATACAAGCCAAGTTCTATAGTGTAAAGGTCCCCACATAGCTATATGCATAAATGATAATCTCTATGGAGTACAAGGTATAAGATGGAGTACGAGTGTGGATCTCTCAAAAGAAATAGTAGTGTGCCCCCTTCTCTATTTTTATTTCTTTTTCTCTTTTTTCTCTTTATTTTTTATTTTTTTGTGGCCTCAATGGCTCTTTCTTTTTATCTCTCATTTGTCCTCTTTGGGATCTTTTGATTTTGTCCTCTTTGGGATCTTTTGATTTGTCCTCTTTGGGATCTTTTCCTCACTTTAGGGGCAACACTCTATGTATTACAAGAAGTATAGAAGATCTTTCACACTTTACAAAAGTACTCAACATAAAGAAAATGAAACTATCATGATGTATGCAAATGTATGCCTCTGCCAGTGTAGCAGGATATGCAATGATACTAGCGCGTCATGTAGCAATGATTAGGGCAAGACCCAACTAGCATGCGGCTCATCGATCAAGCAAAAAGCATGTATGCCATGAAGATCAAGTCATGAGAGGATGGATGTTGCATGGCAATGTATCTCGGAAAGGCTATGGAAATGCCTTAATAGGTAGGTATGGTGGCTGTTTTGAGGAAGGATATAATGAGGCTTATGATGTCAGAGCGTATCGTGCCAAGGATTTGGATGCACCGGCGAAGTATGCGCCAACTCTCGAGGTGAGAAAGGGCAATGCACGGTACCGAAGAGGCTAGAAAAATATGGATAGGTGGAAGTGTCAGCCTTCGAATACTCACATTAGTCCGAAGAACTCATGCACTTATTATCGGTAACTCTCAATCTAATTAGGAGGTTCACAAAGAGACAAGTACCCCGAGGAGGTGTGTATGGGGGTTTGGTTACCCTTGCTCATCCTCGACCCATGGTACGTGAGTGTACTCTAATATTCGATCCCTCCAAAGATTAGTGATCCATTTAGTAGCTAAAGTTCTCAACTATTTTGTAGGTTTTCGAAAATAAACATGGATTGCCCAAAATACGACATCTATCACTAATAGGCTAAAGCTCTTGACACCAAAAGTTCAGACATTACTCATGGCAATACCTCAAAACTATTGCAAGTTACTACTAAAATTAAATAGCAACCTCAATTAACTACTTTAAGTTACGACACGCAACTCAGTGCAACAGACAAACTCTCTTAACAAGATGAACATGAAAACTCAAGAGAGTTCAGCAACCAACTAAACAAAAGCTCTTTAAAAAGAAAAGCATGAAGACTAAGAGCTAAATATGACAGTAGCTATTGAAAGACAAAGAACATACACAGCAAAGATAAACATGAAAACCCTATGTTGTCTTCTGGGTTGAAGTGGAGCATGTTTCTCTCCCATACAAAGAAAGCTGGGTTCTAACTCGTTATGAACAGCAAGCAAAGCTAAAGAAAACTAAAAAGGAAACTAAAAGCAAGACGCTCCAAGAATAGCACATAACGCATGAAGTGATTAAAATATAGTGGAACGATAGACGAACTGATAATTGTTGATGGATAAGGGGATGCACGGGGGCATCCCCAAGCTTAGATGCTTGAGTCTTCTTGAATATTTCTTGGGGGTGCATGGGGGCATCCTCAAGCTTGAGCGTTTGACCCTCCTGAATCTTTTTATCATCTTCCCTCGCACACTTGAAAACTCCCTTCATACATAACTCATCATAATCTGATTAGCGAGGTTAGTACCCATAATAAAATAATTTTTCCTTGCTGGAAATAAGGATAATCTTGAAGATCTACTGTTTCTCAAGATTGCCAAAAGGTTTTTGCAAAGAAAAAGCAAGCTCAAGGTTTGCAAAACGAAGGAAAGGCAAAACAGGACATAATCTGTGAAAAACAGACCAGTGGGTAGTAAATAATTTTTTCGGGGCACTTCTGCAACTCAAATCAAAAAACTCAGAACAGACGCCCGAAAGCCAACTGTATAGAGCACGCTGCCGAAAAAATTCAGACCAAAAAGATGATCTGGTGATTTTATACGAATTTTTCTGTCCAAGGACAGAATCTGTTTCCTGGACAACACGTCACAACTCTTGAACTTTCTTGCAATCGGATGCTAAACTTGGCACAAAGCTGAAAAATAAAGATACAATGATGTTGCTACAGTAGTAACAAACATCAAGACCACTAAAAACTGAAAGAACAAACTGAAAGAAAAGATAACAAGGGTTGTCTCCCTAGAGGTCTTTCTTTATAGCCATAAAGATAGGCTTAAGACTTTAATGATGCTCTCGTAGGAATAAGAGTTGAAAAACAAAAGGAGAGCATCAAGAAGCAAATACCAAACACTTTTAAGCCTAACATGCTTCCTATGCATAGGAATATTGCAATAGAATAATTTATTGAAGCACAAAGCAATAAGCATAGGAAGACAAAACAAGTGCATCTTCAAAACCTTCAACATAAAGAGAGGTAACTTGATATTATTGAAATATCTATAAGCATATGTTCCCTTCTCATAATAATTTTCAGTGGCATCATGGATGAACTCAACAATATAACTATCACATAAGGCATTATTACCATGATCCACATGCAAAAAGGTACTCTTACTCTCCACATAAGCATAATCTTTCTCATTGGTAATAGTAGGAGTAGGACTATCATAAACAACTTGAACACTATAGATTAATTGTGTATTAGGAAGATGGTGTTCAACAAGGGAGTAATTCCCTCCATGATTATGACAAGTTTCATAAGGATAATTTCTCCTTATGTCATAGGTACCTTTATAATCACAATAGATTGGAGTTATAACATCATCATAGTAGAGAAGAGCATTATCATTGCTAGCAACTATATTTGTAAACATGTTGTCTTTATTCTTACTAGCAAAAGAATTATCAATTGTCACATCACTAGTGGGTAAAGGATTTGCAATCCTATCATCCCCAAGCTTAGAGCTTTCCATATCATCACTTTCAGAGTTGGTACCAAAAAGATTTTCAAGATCATAAGTAGCATTATCATCATTTTCCCAATCACAATAAGTAACATGCATATCATAATCAAAATCATCTTCAATAGTACCTACGGACGTATCATCACGATGATAATTAAGGCAATAAACTTCACCTTTTTCTTTAAACTTACAACCGTTAGGATAAAAGTTGATGGGAGGAATATGCTCAGGCCAGGTTGATACCCATTCTTCTTCCTTCTTGCTCCTCTTCCTCCTCCTCTTCTTTTTCTTCTTCTTCACCTTAGGAGGGAGTGGTCGGAGATGAAGCTTCTCCACATATCCTGGTTTATCATTAGAAACAATAGGGGAAACTTGGGAGAAACTCTCCTTTTTATTAGCAGAAATATAAGAGACATTTTTATACTTTGGTAAAGTTCCCTCCTTTCTAATCTTACTTATGTAATCATTTTCATGGCAATTAACAACACAATAGAGATGACAATTTTGCAAAGTGTTTTTTATTCCTATGGCATTAACATCTAGCCTAGAAGTTTTTTCTGATAACTCTTCACACATCAAAAATAACATAAGCTCATCATAAAGATCAGGGGTGATCATGTTATCACACAACTGGGTAACAATTATGTGTTGAAAGTGCATGCATTGAAAATTAAAGTGACCCTCTATACGGCAAAGTTCACAAGTAAAAGGATAAAGGTCACACAATTCTCTAGCAATTTCATTTAAATCTTTGACCCAAGTGATTGTTCTTTCATGCTTATGTTGTTTACAATACTTCTCTTCTTCAATCATAGGCCTTTCACAAGGTCTATCCACTCCACAAAAATTAACATGCTTATATAAAACTTCATTTTTAGGAATTGGATCATGCATGTTGCAATCATCATGAACAATTTCATTTTCTTTGCAAATCTCTTTAAAAGGTTCATGATGCTTGATCCAATCCTCCTTAGGCATATTAAGATGTGAAGCAAAATATTTGAGGAAATCAACAAGGAGTTGAGAATCAAGCCCAAACTTAGCACTAAACTTATTAAAACTTGTAGTTTCAACAAAGGACTTAATGCAATCATACTCATAAATTATACCTGACTCTTTACCTTTGTCGATCTCCCAATCTTCAGTGTTGCGTTGAATTCTTTCAAGGAGTTCCCATTTAGCATCAATCTTTTCGTTTGTGAAAGGACCCATAGAGGAAGCATCGAGCAAATCTTTATCCTGTCGAGAGAGCCTCGCATAGAAATTAGTAATAATCATATCTTTGGGGAGCCCATGGTTAGTGTCGGTGTACTAAGGTAGGGGTACCTTAGTACCCCAACTTGTGCACGGACAGTTGCAGCTTCCCGCGGCAGGGTTTACCGCGTGCTCGCCGGAGACCTTTCCTGCTCCCTATTAAACCATTCAAAAACAAAGTATACAAGACATGAGATCGAGACCCCGGCAAGAGGAGCTTGCCGGGAAGGCCGTACCAGGCTCAAGACTGCTCCGCTAACACAAGACCCTGGCAAGAGGAGCTTGCCAGGAAGACTAGAAGACAACGCCTCGGCGCTATATGCGCCCCGGCAAGGGTCCAGGGAGCGGCAAGCTCCCGGGCCCGGCAAGATCAAGACCCCGGCAAGGTGCTTGCCGGGAAGGCTGCGCTGTGTGCCCACGCTCCAGCTCATCGGCCCACGCGTCACCTTGGGGGCCTATCCAGGGACGCGTGGCGGATGGCTGTGCAGCTTGGGGTACACGGTGGCACTCCACGGCGATGGATCCATCGCCGTGGCAGACGGAGACGCTAAGGCGGGAGCTTTTGGGGTCGACGGCGACGGGCATTAAATGCCCATGTCCCCCACTGTTAAAGTAGGTATAGACCACTGTTCTGTACTGTAGCTCCACTGTTCCCGCACTGTTACAACTACCACCTCTTTTACATTTTTGCCCCTTTCTCCTACGTTGACACCTGTCGGTGACCCCTTGCTCTATAAAAGGAGGCCCATGCACAACGTGGAGGGGGTTCGGAACCTAGTTCACTCTCGCGCTGGGTGTAGCTGCTTCTTCAAGCTCCCGAGCGCTCAAACTCAATACACCACCAAGCAGGAGTAGGGTTTTACGCGTCTACCGCGGCCCGAACCTGGGTAAAACTGCCCGCGTGCTCGCTTCGATCTGCTCTTTGTGCTCCCTCCGCCCTCGTACCGCACAGACAAGGGGCTCCGGTCCCATAGGTGTTCGTGGCGGACAGTTTCCCCCGACATCTTTGGCGCGCCAGGTAGGGGGCGTCGAGGTTGTGCGAACCTGATCCGGCGTTCGCGCGGGCGCATTCTTCATCAACCTCTCCGAATTCAGCAACTTCATCAGCGACAACTCCATGGCCCCGAAGAAGAAGGCTTCGGAGGTCGGAGGCCCGTCTGCGTCTCACCCGCCGCCACCGGAGCCAACGGTGGGCGGGGGAGATGCCGTCGGAAGGGTGGCCGCCGGTGAGGACACTCACGGCGCCACCAGATCCAAGAACAGGACGGACGACCGAACTTCGGTCTCCGTGGATGCGCCGCGTCCATCTCAGCACACGACGACCCAGCAGCGCCATACCACGGGAGGTGGTATCCGCTTGCTGGGGCAAGGCCAAACCGGAGGCTCGCGGGACGCCCCGGACCCCCGTCCGGGCACAAGCAAAGCGAAGGCGCCGGCGCGGGACCCCGCTCCTTCTAACGTTGTTAGAAGTCCGAGCGTATCCCGCTCCTCGCACCGCTCGCCCGCGTTCCCTTCCACTCCAGCAGAAGCGCTCGCAAGAGCGCAACTGCTCCTCGACTTTCCTCCAGCAGCCGACAAGGCCGAAGAATGGAGGGCCACTATACGGAGCCTGATAGACTTCGCCAACAACGATTCTCCACAGCAGTCGTCGACCTCACGGCCGCGGCAGGCTGAGAAGACGAAGGCTGTCGGCGACAAGACTGCCGGGGGTGCGACAAGCGTGCACTCCCCGCCGCAGAAGCAGAAGACGCCGCCCCGACGACGGCTCCACAGCCTCGTCGGACCCGCGGGCCCGTCGGGACCAGCGCCAAGTCCTCGACGACCGGCGAGATGAAGACGCTCGGACCACAATCGAGCGCCGCCGAGAAGCTCGGCGACAATCAGACAAGAGAGCTGGGAACACTGTCGACGCGCACGCGCCCGGTGAACCAGGCGACTTGCCGTACGCGGCAGGCTGCCCTGCGTTCACCCGCGAGCTGCGGCGCGTCCAGTGGCCCAGCATGAAGAATTTCAAGCCCGACGTACCGGAGAAGTACGACGGCAAGACGCACCCCTCGGAGTTTCTCAGCGTCTACACCATCGCAGTGCAAGCTGCCGGGGGGCGCGACGAGAAGATCTTGGCGAACTACTTCCCGCTCGTGCTAAAGCCGAACGTCCGTTCGTGGCTCATGCACTTGCCGGAAGGTTCCATCTCTTCTTGGGCCGACCTCTGCCACCAGTTTGTTGGCGCCTTCACCGGCGGCCACAAACCCCATGGCCCGGAGAGCGATCTCCACATCTTGGCCCAGAAGGAAGGCGAAACCCTGCGCAAGTATATCCAACGCTTCAGCCGGGTGCAGCACAACATCCCTGACGTTCACCCTGCCGCGGTTATCAGCGCGTTCCATCAGAACGTGCGTAACCGCCGCATGCGTGAAGAGATGGCGATGACGAAGATTCGGGATGTCAGCGAGCTCTATGCTCTTGCTGACAAGTGCGCACGCGCAGAAGAGGGGAGGAGACTCCCCGGGGAGGATACTGGCGCAGGAGGAAGCGACAGCGACGACGCCGCCCCGGCAAAGAAGAGCCGGCGGCGGAACAACAGAAAGAAGGGCAAGAAGGAGGTGCTTGCCGTCGAGAAGTCCGGCAAGGAGGCCCCCGCCAAGCAAGCGCAGGCTGGCGGCTCCGGCAAGGAGCCTGCCCCTGCAGCGGCGGCCGACAAGCCGGGTAGCTCCGACAAGCAATACTGTAAGATCCACCGCACCAAAGGTCACGATCTCTCCAACTGCAAGCGCGTCGAGTACCTCGTCGAGCAGCAGAAAGCTGAGTACGAGAGGCGCGACAAGGAGAAGGCCCAAGGTGGCGGGGAAGAGCCCAGCAAGAAGCGGCCGTTCAACGGCCGGGGAGGACGCCGCGGCAAGGCTAAGCAGCGGCAAGGAGATCGACCTCCCCGGGGCCGCGACAACGACGAAGAAGATGACGACGAAGACATGGAAGACGAGGAGAACAGCGAGCAGGAGTTCCAGAAGGCCACGGAGGTCCTGTGCGTCGACGGTGGCGCCTCCCTGCATACCTCCCACCGCCAACTCAAGCAGTGGGTGCGTGAGGTAAACGCAGCGGAGCCGCCCGTGGAGTCGCGCAGGCTCCTCAAATGGTCTAGCACGCCCATCGTTTTTGATCTTGAGGATCACCCTGACCGCACCACTGCGGTCGGGTGCTTGCCGATGCTGGTTTCTCCCACCATCCGCAACCTCAAGGTCACCAAAATGTTGGTTGACGGCGGGGCCGGGCTGAACTTGATCTCCTCTGCTGTGATCAAGAAACTCCAGATACAAGATGGCGAGCTCGAATAGACCGGTTCATTCCAAGGAATCAACCCGGGAAGGAGCAAGCCCAAGGGAAAGATCACTCTGCCGGTGACCTTTGGCGGGGAGCTCAACTTCAGGACTGAGCGCATCACTTTCGACGTCGCCGATATTCCATTGCCCTACAAAGGAATACTTGGCCGTCCTGCCCTCGCAAAGTTCATGGCAGCTTCCCATTATGCCTACAACGTGCTGAAGATGCCGGGGCCGATAAGCGTCATCACTGTCCATAGCGACAAGAAGGATGCGCTTATTTGCGCCGACAAGATTTACCGGGATGCGGCAGCTGCGGCCGAGAAGGATACTCTTGCCGCTGAAGCTCCCGGGGGGAAGAAGACGAAGACCAAGTCCGGCAAGTGCTCTGGGACCCACTCCGGCAACCGCACCTCCTCGGAGTGCTGCGCTGCCGTCGAGGACGTTCCATCGAGCTCCACCGGCAAGAGTAAGAAAGGAATGGCGGCTCCTCCGGCAACCAACAAAGTGTCCGCAAAGGAGGATGGCACTGGTGGTACCTTCACCATCAGTGCAACCCTTGACAGCAAATAGGAAAGCGCGCTCGTTGCCTTCCTGCGGGCGAATGTCGATGTGTTTGCTTGGCAACCATCTGACATCCCCGGTGTTCCCAGGAAGGTAATTGAGCACAAGCTTGCTGTCTGTCCTCATGCGCGGCCCATCAAGCAGAAAGTGAGGAAGCAAGCCGTGGAGCGCCAAGAATTCATCAACGAAGAAATCAAGAAGCTAGAGGCAGCAGGTCTAGTTAGAGGTGTGATCCATCCGACGTGGTTGGCAAACCCAGTCGTCGTGCGCAAGGCCAACGGGAAGTGGAGACTGTGTATAGACTTCACCGATGTGAATAAAGCATGTCCCAAGGATCCCTTCCCTTTGCCGCGCATTGACCAAATCGTTGACTCCACTGCCGGATGTGAGCTACTCTGTTTTCTTGATGCATACTCAGGCTATCATCAGATTTTCATGGCCAAGGAGGATGAAGAGAAGACTGCATTTATCACTCCATGTGGCACTTATTGCTTTATTCGCATGCCATTTGGATTGAAGAATGCAGGCTCAACCTTTGCAAGGGTAGTGTACACTGCTTTTGAGCCACAGATCCACAGGAATGTAGAAGCTTACATGGATGACATCGTGGTGAAGAGCAAGAGCAAGGAAACCCTGATTCAAGACTTGGAAGAAACGTTTCAGAACCTGCGCAGGATACAGCTCAAGTTGAACCCCGAGAAGTGCGTCTTTGGAGTCCCCTCCGGCAAGCTTCTCGGGTTCTTTGTATCGCAGAGGGGGATTGAAGCCAACCCCGACAAGATTAAGGCCATTGAGCAGATAGAGGCCCCAAAGCGCGTCAAGGATGTCAGGAGGCTTGCAGGTTGTGTGGCTGCCCTCAGTAGGTTCATTTCAAAGTCTGCAGAACGCGCCCTACCTTTCTTCAAAATCTTGAAGAAGGCAGGTCCCATGAAGTGGACTCCGGAAGCGGAGGCGGCGTTGCAGGATTTGAAACGGTACCTGTCCTCCACTCCTATACTTGTCGCACCTAGACCACAGGAAAAGTTGTTGCTATACTTAGCGGCAACCAACCAGGTGGTTAGTGTTGCGTTAGTAGCGGAGAGGGAGTCCGACGAGGAGTCAGCACCACCGGCAAGCGAATCCAGCGACAAGCAGGGGGCTGCTCCGACAAGCTCTGGTCCCGACAAGGATGACTCTGCGCAGGATCAAGGAGAGGTGCGGAAGAAGATGGTGCAGCGCCCAGTGTATTTTGTAAGTTCCCTTCTCCAGGGGGCTAGATCAAGATACTCTGGTGTGCAAAAATTGCTTTTCGGCCTCCTCATGGCCTCGAGAAAGCTGCGCCATTACTTCCAAGCCCATGAGATAACAGTGGTCACTCGCTTTCCGCTGAAGAGGATATTGCACAATCCAGAGGCAACAGGCAGGATCGTCGAGTGGGCACTGGAGCTGTCAAGCTTTGGACTCAAGTTTGAAAGTACTTCAACCATACAGAGCCGAGCTTTGGCAGAATTCATAGTTGAGTGGACTCCAACACCAGAAGAAGAAGTTCAAGAAACGAGCACACCCGTACAAGAAGCGACAAGTGAATGGGTAATGTATTTTGACGGTGCCTTCTCGCTGCAAGGCGCCGGCGCCGGCGTGGTACTCATCGCGCCCACCGGAGAGCACCTCAAATATGTTATCCAGATGCACTTTCCCAGGGAGCAAGCGACAAACAACACTGCAGAATATGAAGGCTTGCTTGCCGGCCTCAGGATTGCGGCCGAACTTGGGATCAGAAAGCTGATTGTGCGGGGAGATTCTCAGTTGGTGGTCCGACAAGTTAACAAGAGCTATCAGAGCCCTTTGATGGAAGCTTATGTCGATGAAGTGAGAAAGCTTGAGGAACACTTTGAAGGTCTGCAGATGGAGCACGTCCCAAGAGCTCAAAATGAAATTGCAGATGGCCTTTCAAAGTGCGCCGCGATGAAGTTACCTGTGGAACCAGGGACCATCTTACTCAAGCTGACTCAGCCATCCGTTACACCATCGATTGGGCAGTCCAGGAAGAGAAAGTTGGTCTCCGGCGACTACTTGCCGGCGGATCTTCCTGAAACCGCCGCCAAGGTCACCAAGATCAACAACCAGAACACTGAGGAACAGTTTGCTCCTGCAAGTCCTCGGGCTTGTACAGTTGAAGCAAGCGTTCCCGGCAAGCCTCGCCCCGGCGAGCTTGCCGGGGGACCATCAGCTCCGGCAGGACCAGAGGTCTTTGCCGTAGAAGCTGAGGTTCCCGCAGCGGCCCTCGAGCCTTTAGTCCTTGCCGTCGAGCCTCGGGCTCCGGCATGGGCGCAGCAGATCGTCCGTTTTCTGCAAACTGGAGAACTTCCCGACGACCCTCAAGAGATAGAGAAGATAACCAGGCAGTCAAGTATGTACCAGTTCGTGGATAACGAGCTGTACAGAAGAAGGCTCAATGGTGTCAGACTGAAGTGCATCTCCAGGGAAGATGGACAGAAGCTGTTGGCGGAAATACACGGAGGCATATGCGGCCACCACATTGGCGCAAGGGCGCTTGCCGGGAAAGCTTTCCGGCAAGGGTTCTTTTGGCAAGAAGCCCTCCAAGATGCAACTGCACTAGTAACCAAGTGTGAAGCGTGCCAGTTCCATGCAAAGCAAATTCATCAGCTAGCTCAAGCTCTCCAAACAATTCCTTTGTCCTGGCCCTTCTCGGTCTGGGGGCTCGATATCCTCGGCCCTTTCCCTCGTGCTGTCGGGGGCTTTGAGTACTTGTACGTTGCAATCGACAAGTTCACAAAGTGGCCAGAAGTGGAGCCAGTGAGGAAGGTGACAGCACAGTCAGCGGTCAGGTTCTTCAGGTCGATTGTTTGCCGTTTCGGGATCCCTAACAGGATCATCACCGACAACGGTACGCAATTCACTAGTCGCACCTTCATGCAGTACGTCCAAGACCTTGGCGCCAAGGTCTGTTTCGCTTCTGTTGCTCACCCGAGGAGCAACGGTCAAGCGGAGAGGGCAAATGCTGAAGTGCTGCGCGGACTCTAGACAAGGACCTTCGACAGGCTGCGCAAGTGCGGAAGAAATTGGATAGAGGAGCTCCCGGCGGCTCTTTGGTCAATCAGAACGACACCAAGTCGAGCCACCGGACAGACACCCTTTGCTCTAGTTTATGGAGCAGAGGCAGTTCTCCCCACGGAACTCGTATACGGATCTCCTCGAGTGCTCGCTTATGATGAGCTCGAGCAAGAGCAACTGCGGCAAGATGACGCATTGCTCCTTGAGGAGGGACGTCTCCAGGCTGCTGTACGAGCTGCTCGATACCAGCAAGCTTTGCGCCGCTACCATAGCCGCAAAGTCAAGGCCAGGAGTCTCGAGGAAGGCGACCTTGTTCTTCGGCGTGTTCAGTCCGCCAAGAATTCCAAAAAGTTGACGCCGAAGTGGGAAGGCCCTTATCGGGTGAGACAAGTTACGAGGCCCGGCGCTGTCCGCCTCGAGACCGAAGAAGGCTTACCGGTGAGCAACTCCTGGAACATAGAGCATCTTCGCAAGTTTCACCCCTAAGGCGCGGTTGCCGTGATCCGCTCCGGCAACCACCTTTTGTACAAGCTTTGCCGCTGTTGCATGTAACCCTTTGTACAAAGCAGGGCGCAGACCCCGTGCATCAGTAAAGTTTTTGTGTTTCTCGCATCAATCGCCTTTTGCATGCTTTTCTTTGTTATTTGCATGTTCTATTTGGCATTTGATGCAACACTCAAGTATACGGTAAGCATTAGCACGCCGAAAGGCCATATGCTTGTTTCCCTCTCCCTTTTCTTTCCTCTTAAGCAGAAGGAACGTTCCTCGCGCACAAGTTTGCCGGGGGGAAGGAGGTGGAGGAGGAACCAAGTGCTGTTCAAGAAAGAGAAGCCTTACCGGAAAGCAAGCAATAAAAGCAAGCAGCATACGAAAGATAAGTTGTTAGAATTTGACCAGTTCAAATTTTAAATTTTAGTTGTCTTCCTTGAACGATCACATTTTGTATGGGAAACCTGTGCGCGGAGGAACCTACCCGTAGCTTGCCGCACCCTTATCTTGTTTTCGAGTTCACTCAACGATCTAAGTGAGCTGCGACAAGTGTCGCGCCCTTGCTTCGTTTCCGAGTACGCTCAGCAAGCTAAGTGCGTTGCGACTAGCTGCGGCAAGGTTGCTTGCCGGCGAAGACCTTGGCCAGCAGGCTGCTCAGAGTCCGGCGCTCGCGGCAAAGGCCCCTTGCCGGCAAGCTCCCCGGGAGCGTAGGGTGAAAAACATACAAAGTCAAGGATTAAGACAAGGAAGATAACATTGCACTGATTGATCAAAATAAAGTAAATATCTTACAAAGGATAACTTGTCGCAATGGACTAATGAGTTCATGACATAATGTGCAGCAACAAAAGATAAAGACAATGGAGCCCTAGTCTACGCGGTCGCCCTCCTTCCTGCCAAGCTTTGCCACCTTGGCGATGATGTGACCGACCTGCTCCTTCAGGGCCTCCGTGTCTGCATCAGCCGGCAAGCTGCGAAGAACGTTCGTGAGATTGATTCCCGGGTTGCGGTACACGATCTTCGTCAGCACCCGTTCCAGAGTTCCCGCGCAGAGCAGGCGCGACTCCTCGGCCAGCTGCGCGGGGATGCGGTTCCGGAGACCTGCGAGGGCCGGCGCGATCCCTCTGAAGAAGAGGCTGAGCTTGGCGCTGTGCGGGAGATCCGGATCCGGCGAGTAGATGAGGTGTTCGACCTTCAGCGCCAGCAGCTCCTGGTCAATGTTGGACGCAGAAGAAACCAAGTCTTCGGTCCATACCTCGATGGTCTGGCGGAAGAGCTCGGATGCCTTGTTGACGCTGTCCACCAAGGTCCGCTCCTTGCGGAGCTCCTCCTTCAGCTTGTTCTCCTGAGCCCGGGCGGCGTCGAGCGAATCCTTCAGAGTGGTGACCTTCAGTTCCAAGTCCTCGATGGAGTCCTTGGCGGCCTTCAACTCGTCGCCCCTCTTGGAGAGACTCACCTGAAGCTCGGAGTTTGTGTGAGCGTCCTTCTCGCGCTCCAAGATGAGCGCGGCAACCTTCTCTGCGCTCACCTTCAGCGCCTTCTCCAACTGCTCAACCTTGGCGGCAAGCTCCTTCTTGGCGTCTTCCGCGGCAACCGCGGCGGCTTTCGCCTTCTTCAGCTCCCCGCCAAGGGCTGCCTCGCGAGCGGCAAGGTCCTCCTCGTGGGAGTCGAGCTCGACCTTCCGCTGCGCGAGCTCTCCCTCTCGCCGGGACATCTCCACCCCGGCGAGCCGCTGCTGTTCTTCAGCTTCAGCCTTCTCGAGCACCCACTCCTGGTACTCGCCGGCGAGACGCTCACGCTCCTCCGCCACCTCGCGGAGGGCCGCCTGGTTGGCGGCGCTGAGCTCCGCCGCACGCTTCTCCATTTCCGCGGCGGCCTTGGCGGCAAGGGCCTCCCGGGAGGCGAGTTTCGCCTGCCTGGCCCGGTAAAGAGCCAGGAGCTGGTGGAGCAACCTCTCCTCCTCGGGCCCCTCACTCCCGCCGGGCGCCTCGACGATCTTCAGGCCTGCGGAGGCGAGGACTTCTCCATCGAACGCCTCGCCCTCCGCAGGAGCTCGCGATGAAGACCCCCAAGGCATCTGGATGAAGACGCCATTGGGGGCCTCAAGATAGTACCCCTGCTCCTTGTTGGCGGAGGGGCCGGTGGCCGGTGCAGCATCCGATGCTCCCGCCGCCTCCGGGCCGGCGGTGTGGTCGCCGTCCCCCTCCCCAGCCGCTGCGTCCGCAGCCGGGGCAGTCTCCTGCGCGGCCGGCTCGGCGGCCTCGGCCATCTCCTCGACGACAGGAGCATCGCCGCCGCCGCCCTGCGCGCCCTCCTCCTCGAGGTTGATAACCTCCGTCTCCATGGGCTCAGGAGGAGGAAGATCTATAAAGAAGAAGAAGAAAAAGAAGTTCAAGATTCAAGCAAATATCCAAAAAGAGGCAAGCCAAGAAGACAAGTCACAGAACATACCTTGGCGGATGTCCTCAGCGGCGGGCTCCCTCGCCGGGGAGCTCGGCCTTGGCGGAGTGGCCGCCCTCGCCGGGCTGCTCGCCCTTGACGGGGTACTCTGCCTCGGCGGAGTACCCGCCCTTGGCGGAGCACTCTCCCTTGCCGGAGAGTTCTGCCTTGGCGGGGACGGCGGGGCCTGCGGCTCCTCGACGACGGTCTCCGGGCGCTCTTCCCGCTGTGGATCCACCTCTGCACAAAATAAGACAAGAAACATCAAGACATGGAAACAGAATCAAATCCTCAGGCGTACCCCGACAAGCGAAAAGAGTAAACCCCAGACTTACGCTGGGGGCTGCGCTGCGGGCTGCGCTGGGGGCTGCTCCTCGGAGCAGCGCTCGGGTCCGGCAGGCTCGGCTCCGGCACACCCCCTGTTGCCGCGGCTGCTGAGTCTTCCGTGACCTCGGCCTCGGGCGCCTTGGCCTTCTTCGCCGCGCGATGGGCCAGGGTCCTGAAATCAGAAGCAATAAACAGAGTCAACATCAACAAAAAAAAATCAAGACAGAAATCGAGAAGGTGTAAGGTCCCGGATCCTTACTCCTGGTCCTCCTCGTCGTCCTCGCTCAGGGCGGAGAAATCATACTCCACCGTGGGCGCGTCGGCGCGAGGAGCGGAAGACGAAGACTCCCTCGCGCGCTTGGTGTTCACCGGGGCTGGGGGCTGCGAAGACCCAGCCCCTGTGGTAGCCGGCGCCCGAGGGGCGGGCGGAGCCGCTGCTCCGCTCCGAGAAGACCCCTGCCGGCTCGCTGCCGGCCTGCGAGACGCCTCCGTCGTGGTCCGCGCACGGGCCGCCTCCGTTGCGGCTGGTGCGCCGGACGGCCTTGGCGCGGCTTGACTCCCCCGGGGAGCCGCCCGGCGAGGTGGCTGTTGCCGGGGCGCCTGCGCCCTCTCCCCCGTCGCCGCCTTGCGGAGGCGCTTCACCGGGGACTGCCTCGGGCTTGCCGGGGGCGGGGAGCTCTCCGACGAGGAGAGGTCGTCGGCGTACAACTCCGTAGATCCGCCGGAGTCCTCGGCCTCCTCCTCCTCCTCCTCTTCCCCGGCCGGTTCACTGGGCCCAGCGTCCTGCGCTGCGGTCCCCTTACCCTTGGCGCCTCCGCCCCTCGCGGCGCCTCTGCTCCCTCCGGCGGTACCCTCCATTGCCGCGGCCTCGGCCGCGATCCCGTGGATCCCGGAGTGCCTCAGCGAGGGGACCCCGGCGAGCGCGTCGGGAGGAAGATTCAGCAACCTGCGGATCTCCGCCTCCTCCGCCTGGGTAGACGCGTCCGCAGCCTCCGCCTCCTCCGGCGAGTATCCGAAAATTCCTGCCGCCGCGGCTGCGGCGGCCTCTTCAGCCCGGGAAGCTATGTAGGCGATCTCCTGCTCGGTGGTGTCCCGCGTGTGCAGCTTGAGGTCGTCCTTGTTCTTCGCCACCTCTGCGAGGTTGTCGTAGAAGTTGAGGACGTCGATGGGCTTCGGAGCAATCCACGTACGGTCCAAGCCGTGCGAGTCACACATGGGCATCATGGCGAGGATCCGATCCCTGACGATGTTGTTGCAGAGCGGCACCACTTCCCGGGGAGTCCTGAACCACTCGGGGTGTGCCGGGTCGTACTTGAAGAGTTCCCGGACCATTCCCCTCAGCTCCAGCGTGGTGAAGTTGAAGTTGAGCCCGGGGCGCAGCCTCATGATGTCTGCCGGGCCGCCGTACTCCCAGGCCGGCCTCTTCCGGTCTTGGAGAGGGGCGATGCGCCGGCGGAGGAAATCTACGCCCACCTCAGCAACTGACAGCTTGGCCATCCGAAGACGAAGAATCCGGACGAGGGCGATGTCGAGCTTGATGTCGTCGGAATCTAGCTCACTCCAGTCCCTGCCGCGCACGATGGGCGTTGTGCGCGGCGCGGTGAAGGCTTGCGGCTGGTCTTCGACGATCCAGCACCACTCCGCTCGCCATTCCTCCCACTTGCCGCGGAGCTCCCCCGGCAAGTACGCCCCCTTTTTATTCAGACGGAAGACCCAAGAAATTCCTCCGGAGAGGGGAGCATCGGCCTCGGCTCTAGGAGTGAAGAAGTGTCTAAAGAGTGCTACATTGGGGTGGACTCCTATGAAGTTTTCGCACATGTGTGCGAAAACAGCAATGGTGAGGATGGCGTTGGGGGTGAAGTCAAGCAGATGGAGGCCGTATGTGTTCATGACGTCGCAGAAGAAGTTTGAGAAAGGAGGACAGAGACCACAATGAAAGAAGGCAGCAAAAAAGTAGTACCCGCCGGGATAGTTGTCCTTGGCGGCGGCCGGATATGCTCGTGTGCGGGGATGCGCGTCGGTTTCCTTGGACCAGAACAAGTAATACTTGTTCCAGAGCTCCCGCACGCCGAGCTTCGGCGGGAAGACGACATGCCGCTTCCGGTACGCGATGAGCTTGGCCGCTTGCTCCGATTTCTCCCGCTTGGACTTCTCCGCCTTCGCCTTGTCGGTCTTTGGGGCCATGGCGGACGCGGCGGAAGGAGGGGAACGAAGAGCTCGGCGGCGGCGGAGATGTGGAGGCAGAGCGCAAGAGAGAATCTTTAGAGGAGGAAGACGATGCAATGAAAGCGCAAGGAGGGGAACCGCGCCCGCTTCCTCTGCTTTTATGGGGGAGTGGGGGGCGTTTCGCCCTTTCCACTAAGAGATCGTGGGCACGTCCCATCCCACGGCGCCGCGATCGACGCGTGCCGTTACCGTGGGGTGCGGCGGATATGGAAGTGGATTCGGCGCGCCGCGGGCCGCGGGTGCCCGTGCACTGTTTTGGGCCTGGCCCAACAGCGCTCGGCACCGTGTGTGGCCCAGGCCCGGGGGCTCCTGTCGGTGTACTAAGGTAGGGGTACCTTAGTACCCCAACTTGTGCACGGACAGTTGCAGCTTCCCGCGGTAGGGTTTACCGCGTGCTCGCCGGAGACCTTTCCTGCTCCCTATTAAACCATTCAAAAACAAAGTATACAAGACATGAGATCGAGACCCCGGCAAGAGGAGCTTGCCGGGAAGGCCGTACCAGGCTCAAGACTGCTCCGCTAACACAAGACCCTGGCAAGAGGAGCTTGCCAGGAAGACTAGAAGACAACGCCTCGGCGCTATATGCGCCCCGGCAAGGGTCCAGGGAGCGGCAAGCTCCCGGGCCCGGCAAGATCAAGACCCCGGCAAGGTGCTTGCCGGGAAGGCTGCGCTGTGTGCCCACGCTCCAGCTCATCGGCCCACGCGTCACCCTGGGGGCCTATCCAGGGACGCGTGGCGGATGGCTGTGCAGCTTGGGGTACACGGTGGCACTCCACGGCGATGGATCCATCGCCGTGGCAGACGGAGACGCTAAGGCGGGAGCTTTTGGGGTCGACGGCGACGGGCATTAAATGCCCATGTCCCCCACTGTTAAAGTAGGTATAGACCACTGTTCTGTACTGTAGCTCCACTGTTCCCGCACTGTTACAACTACCACCTCTTTTACATTTTTGCCCCTTTCTCCTACATTGACACCTGTCGGTGACCCCTTGCTCTATAAAAGGAGGCCCATGCACAACATGGAGGGGGTTCGGAACCTAGTTCACTCTCGCGCTGGGTGTAGCTGCTTCTTCAAGCTCCCGAGCGCTCAAACTCAATACACCACCAAGCAGGAGTAGGGTTTTACGCATCTACCGCGGCCCGAACCTGGGTAAAACTGCCCGCGTGCTCGCTTCGATCTGCTCTTTGTGCTCCCTCCGCCCTCGTACCGCACAGACAAGGGGCTCCGGTCCCATAGGTGTTCGTGGCGGACAGTTTCCCCCGACAGTTAGGACATTTTAGCATTAACGTTTTCAGTCTCCCCCAAGCTTGAGCTATGCTCTCTCCGTCATGAGGACATAAATTATAAACATAATTCCTATTCTCATGGACTTCATGAAGAGGATAAAACTTGGAGTAAAAGAGAGACTGGATCTCTTCCCAATCCAGCAGGTGAGAGTCATCTAGTAGCCTATACCATTCCAATGCTTTTCCTTTCAGTGACAAGGCAAATAATTTCCTCATGACTCCATCTCTTGTCAAACCTGAAATCTTAAACAACTCACAAAGTTCTGTAAGTTTCAACAAATGAATACTAGGATTGACTATCCCATCATAACAATCATTCAAAATTATTTCAATTATCCCAAGTGGTATTTGGAACGGGATACATTCAGTAGGTGGAGGAGACTTCTCTACCACGGGTGTGGTAAAGCGGCCTTCCCCAAGCAGCGAACTAAGAGTGCGGTTTTCCATAAACATAACTAGTGAAACTAAAAACAAGAAACAAAAAGATTTAATTGCAAGATCTAGAGAAGGTACCTTCACTTACCTCACTTCCCCGACAACGGCGCCAGAAATAGCTTGATGTCTACTACACGCTTCTATTCCTGTAGACAGTGTTGGGCCTCCAAGAGCAGAGGTTTGTAGGACAGCAACAAATTTCCCTTAAGTGAGTAACCCAAGGTTTATCGAACTCAGGGAAGTGGAGGTTGAACGTACCCCTTTCAAGCAACCCTGCAATCAAGATACAAGAAGTCTCTAGTGTCCCCAACACACCTAATACACTTGTCAGATGTATAGGTGCACTAGTTCGGCGAAGAGATGTTAAATGGCAAGTGATATGGATGGCAAAAGATGTATTTGTAAATCTGAAATAAAAAATGCAGCAAGCAAACATGTGGTAAACGTGAGCACAAATGGTATTGCAATGGTGGAAACAAGGCCTAGGCTTCATACTTTCACTAGTGGCAACTCCCAACAACATTAACATAATCGAATCACATGATATTTCCCATAAAAGATGCAAGGGGGACGCACTCGGAGGTCATTCCTTTGTGGTCAAGAGAGGACGAGAATTATGTAGGGCTACAAAAGCACACCTCAAAGTTCGTAGTTCTCAACCTATGGATTTCCCAATGTCACCGCGGCCATCCAAAGAGAGTACCACAATCACCACAACATATCTCAAGGATAGTCAAAGAAAAGCACCAAGAGACTCTCAATCTTCAATCCACACACAAAAGAGGAAATCACTCATGAAAATATTCTTCTAATCCATGTCCAATAGACCGCTGTCACCTTGGTCTCGGAGATTATACTAGATAAAGACAAGTGAGTACATCAATCCAATACATAGAGGAAGGGGAAATATCATGGGATCACCCTTGATTAACATAGCCTATGATCACAACGAAGATCACATCATGGGAGAGAGAATTGACCACATAGCTACTGGTAGAAAACCTCAGCCCCGAGGAGGAACTACTCCCACATCATGGAGGGAGGAAGCAACGTCGATGGAGATGAATCCGGGGGCACTTCCCCATCCCAGCAGGATGCCGGCACAGGAATTCTGGTCCCCCGAAACTTGGTGGCGATGGCGGCGGAGATCGGAATAGCTTCTGGAGAAAAGGGGTCTGGAATCGAGGGTTTCGGGACGCGATGTAAATATATGCCAAAGGGGGTCACCAGAGGAGGTAAGGGGGGCCCAGGCGGCCTGGCGAGGCGGCCAGGAGGGGGGCCACCCCCTCAGGGTGCCTGGAGCCCCTCTGGCCCCCCTCTGGCCCTACTTCTGCCGCATGGAAGCTTTTGGAGCGCTGATTTTTTATATATTTTTCCCGGAATTTTTCTGGCAATTTAAGTAATGGGAAAACCTGAAATACAAAAACAGCAGAAAACAGAAACTGGCACTGGGGTTCACTGAGTTAATATGTTAGTCCAAATATGATCAAAAGTGTATGGAAGTGCATAAATATCATAGCAATATCACACAAAAGAGGCATGGAGCAAGCAGAAATTATAGATACGTTTTGGACGTATCAATGCTCGATGGCAACAAGGTACTTGTTCGACCAGTTCGTCCTTCTGCATAAGGACTATGTCTGGTTGGAGGCTTGTGAATTAACATAGAAGATAAACTCACTTCACCCTATTCTCCTTGACAATCGATTCGTCAACCGATGCCAATCAATCATGGTAGATACTTGAAGGCTATTTCCGATCCTTTACAGACTTCTTCTTCGAGAATCCCAATCACTCTTGATCTATGAAGAAATTGACACCTAATCGTCTCGAGAGTTTGCAGCTCTCAAGAGTAATAGGCGGAGCATGCTAAAATTAGATTCTAGTGATGCTGAACCACTATCTAGTTCTTCGGCTCTAGGGTTTTTTCTCTTGGTGGATTTTAAACACAAATCGCTCAGAGAGTGGGTTGGTCAACAATCTTCTCAGAATCGAACGGAGCAGCCACCGGTCAATGCCGGCACGGGGTGGCTATTTGTAGCCACAACCTTCCCAGATGGCAAATGACCATTTTGGACACGTTGTCCAGCCAATGGCCAACCAACACATTCACAACAGTCGAATTTTGGAGCAATGGTAACATTACTTGAGGAACAAGTAATGATAACTCATCGATCCGAGGCAAATCTCTCGTAGCGAAGAAGATCACAGTCTCTTGCTAACGAGTATTTCCTCGGAGCACAAAAAGATTTCTCTCGTAACTTTCATAGGATTTGGGTTTAGCATCAGAGAAT
The DNA here is from genome assembly GCA_902687465.1 of Secale cereale. NCBI lineage: Eukaryota > Viridiplantae > Streptophyta > Magnoliopsida > Poales > Poaceae > Secale > Secale cereale. The sequence continues at coordinate 317,637,247 of LR738709.1, forward strand.
CAATGTTTCAAAACGCTACAGCTCTCTTAAATGTATGGTGGTTCTATGACTCAATGGAAGAAGAAGAACAACAAAACAAATGCTACGTCTTCACTGCGTCTTCATTCTCCTCGAATGCAGTCATTTTTCTTCGGACAGACACTGAACAAATTGCTTCACTTCATCAATTTTTAGGGGCCACTCTTGCTTTACATCATCTTGGGTGATAACCTTCGCTGCACGCATGGAGATTATCTTCGTATTTTGCATCAAACTCCTCGATACATCAGGGACTTGTTACTCTGTGTGCACTAGCAAGAACATGAGTCCCATACTGTTTATGTCAACAAACTGCAAAATATAAGGGGCCTATTATTGCACAAACAATCTCCCTCTTTTTGGACGATTGTTGACAAAACAAATAACCATGGAAGTGAAGATAGATAAGAGAAATGTAAACCGAACAAGAGTGAATTTTGGTTACTTAGCTCGATGATGAAATATACTCCCCCTAAATGTATGCAGAGTCAGAGATATGGTATGAAATTTTATGCAATTCATTGAAGTATGTGGAGGATTTTTCAAACTATCGAGGGAATGATTCGCACTGATGATATATAATCCATCGAGAATTTAGTGCAATCATCATAACTTCTGATAATAATTCCACCTGCAAAACAAATGCTTTGAGAGAAATAGTGCAGTAGGCACGGTTATTAATATTATATCACATATTAGAAGTTTAGGTTTTACATTAGAGCACAGATAGGCATATAACACAAAAGTCTCATAGAACCAAACCAAAAAAACACAGAGACCAAATATATCAGAGCAAATCTATCGAAACTCGATGTAATTCTCCCCTTTTTGTCAACTAGTGTCAAAAAGTGACGAAGAACATGAGTGAAAATGATGTGAATATGATTCACTCTGAGGCGTCTCCATAGGAACTGGCTGAAGGAATTTCTGATTCAGAAGTATCTGGAGTGTCGTCATCGTCAGCAGCAACAGATGTGCCTTCGAGACTAGCTTGAGGCTAAGAGGATGAAGGCACATTGGGATCAGCTTATTGATTCTTGCGAGAAAGCACATTTCCTTCAGCTGGTTTCTTAGTTGGATAGGTTGCTTCTGATTCATCGAGCAATTTGTGTAGCTGAAACCGAAGTAAATTAGTTGTTGGTTCACGAGCTAGCAAAGGAGGAAGGATACAATCTTGAAAGTCTTCGGCAGGAAAAACCTTGATCAATATGCTCATAAAGTTCTTTAATATCTGAGTTGCTGAGGTGTATCTTGGAGAAGAACTTTTGAATCAATCTTCATAGGTTTTTCTTATTTTTAGCCATGATCATGTGCACAACTTTCGTACGATTGTTGATGGCATTTAGTTCAGCAGCTAGATATTATTTCTCTCGGCGATCCTCACCCATATGCTGCAACAACAGTATTGCGTACGCAAACTCACCTCATGGTGTGAAGGAGATTGGGTATTTGGTTACTGTTCATGCTGAGGTAGCCGTGGCCCTTTGAATGTTGTGTGATAATCAGGAGGGCTTGACACTGGTGCTTTGACCGAAGAAATATCTTCCATAATGCGCAATGTATCACGAACCGAAGGAATGAAGCTTTTATGACTGGTTTTGCCAAGTATTCCGTGTGCATTGCATAATCAACTACTTTCTGAATCCAAGGCGCGAAGACTTTGATGGTTTTGGGATGCTGAGCAAAATCCTTTAGTATGTACAGAAACATGTCTTCGACATCAAAGATAAATCCTTGGGAGATTGCACGAATGGTGTTTCAAAGAACATCAGATATAACATTGTCAGCGTTCATTCTAGCCAGAGGACAGATGGTATATTTGAGCATGTGATAAAGAATTTGATTGTCAAAGGTCAAATGCTCGGGCAGGGGAGGACCATTGTAGTCTCAAATTTTCTATTGGTCCATGGTGCAACAGAAAGCTTCATTGGAGATGGCATCAATATTGTGAACTCAAATTTCAACCTTGCCATGCTCGAACCGAGGGAAATGAAAATGAGAAACAAAGTCCATTGCAGAGCATTTTATACGTTTCCCTTCAGTCATCCATTCCATGATCCATTTCTTGCTATCAGAAGAATCACGAGAGATGTACAGTGTGGCATAGAACTGGAGTACAATCTCTCTGTTCCACGGATGCTGATAAGGAAATACATGTGTGAGGAGTCTTCGATGTCTTGCAATACTTGATTGAAACAACCAATGCTCTTCATAGCAGTGATATCCAGAACCTCATGAGGAAATATCTTGCGGCTGTCTTATATGACCCGAGAATAATATATAGCCAGTTCTTTAGTCCATAACTAAATAGATTTAGAAGTTCGAGGCTTCCTCTATGGACTCTCTTGAAAGAAAAGAGGATGATTGTTATGATTGAAAAGTGGCACTTTGATGCCAACGCCTTTAGAGAATAAAGGCAGACGCTCTCGAGGATAAGGATATTTGAGCTCATCTTCAGCGGAAAACACTTCATCGCCATAAATCAAAGAGTTTGCATGATGAACAGTAACAAACTTTACTTTAGAAAGTCCAACATCTGAAGTTCTTGTTGAAGTATTGAGGGAAATTCACAGTGGAGAGGGAGCAGACACTGTATCAGCAGCTGTTTTACCAGGCACTAGAGACTGATGGGTATGTTCTTCGGTCGATTGTTGAGGGTCAGAGGGACGAACCAAATCATTAGGTTCAAGATGAGATGTAGAAGCTTGGTGCTTAGACTGAGGAATTTCACCTTCTTCAGATACATTTTGCCGAGAAGAATTTGCTTCATTAACAGGAGAAGCCACATGCACTGGTTCAGTTGGCCTTGGTGATGTGGGAGCATCTATAGTTGGTTCTTGTGAAGGAATTAAAGGCTCCGAAGAATTTTTCTTCTGTGACATTCCTTCAGAAGAATTTTCTTTCGTAGGAGGAGGAGGAGGAGGAGTATTCTTCTTTACAATTTTCTTCTTGTTCTTTTGCTTTGATTGATCGATATGCCCTTTGACAAGATCATTGTAGCCGGTGGCTTATGCTTGATGATCGAGGCTGATCTTTCAGATAATTTGATCTAGGTCAGAATGAAATCCTAATCTCTTGTGTCGAAGGATAGTCAAAGCTTTATTGACATTCGTATATGATTCTTCAATATGTTTGATGTGAAACTTGGATTTTGCACCATTCATATGGGTGTGAAGCTCATGCAGCTGGGTACTTCGGCTATTGATCTTAACAAATCATCTCTGATGTCTTGAAACATATGAATAGCTTGAGCAATTATTTTAGAGGGAGTGGGAAAAGATGCCTCTTCTCCATCAAACAGGTTTACGACAAATCTGTCAAGCTTCTTGATGACCCACAAGTATAGGGGATCAATTGTAGCTTGTTTCGATATGTAAGAGTGACGAACCCAACGGGGAGCAGAAGGAAATGACAAGTAGTTTTCAGTAAGGTAGCATCTGCAAGTGCTGAAATTGTAAGTAGTGAGTAGTTTTACAGCAAGGTAATTTGTAACGAGCAAGTAACGATAATTGTAACAAGTATGCAGCAAGATAGCCCAATCCTTTTGAGGCAATGGACAGTCCAAAACGGTCTCTTATAATAAGCAAAGCGTTCTTGAGGGTACACGGGAATTACATCTAGTCACTTTCATCATGTTTGCTTGATTTGTGTTCACTACTTTGATAATTTGATATGTGGGTGGACCGGTGCTTAGGTGATGTTCTTACTTGAACAAACCTTCTACTTTTGATTAACCCTCCCGCAAGCATCCGCAACTACGAGAAAAGTATTAAGAATAAATTCGAACCATAGCAATAAACTCTAGGATCCAATCGGTCCCTTACGAAATAGTGCATAAACAGGGGTTTAAGTTTGTGTCACTCTCGCAACCCACCATCTATTTACTACTCCCCAATGCATTCCCTTAGGCCCAAATATGGTGAAGCGTCATGTAGTCGACGTTCACATGACACCACTAAGGGAATCACAACATACTTACTATCAAAATATTGAACACATAACAAATTCACATGATTACTTGCAACATGATTTCTCCCGTGACATCAAGAACAAAGGCAACTACTCACAAGTGAACAACATGCTCAAGATCAGAGGGGTATTAATATGCATAATGGATTTGAACATATGATCTTCCACCAAATAAACCATATAGTAATCAACTACAAGAGGTAATCAACACTACTAGTCACCCCATAGCAACAATCTATAGTTCTGGTAAGAAGATTGAATACAAGAGATGAACTAGGGTTTGAGATGAGATGGTGTTGTTGAAGATGTTAATGGAGATTGCCCTCCACAAGATGGGAGAGTAGTTGGTGATGATGATGACGATGATTTCCCCCTCCGCGAGGGAAGTTCCCCGGGCGGAATCGCTCTGCCGGAGGGCAAATGTACTCCTGCCCAAGTTCTGCCTCGAGACGGTGGCACTTCATCCCGAAAGTATTCTTCTTATTTTTTTCTAGGCCAAAGTCACTTATATACCAGAAGATGGGCATCGGAGGTGGGCCGAGGAGGCCACAACCCACCAGGGCGCGCTAGGGGGGCCTGGCGCGCCCAGGTGGGTTATTCCCACCTGGTGCCCCCCCTCTGGTGTTTATTGGATCCAATATTCCTTAAATATTCCATAAAAAATCATCGTGGAGTTTCAGCTCATTTGGAGTTGTGCCCAATAGGTGGCCTCACGTAGCTTTTTCAGGTCCAGATTTCTAGCTGTCGAAATTCTCCCTCTTGGTGTGTTCCTTGCAAATTATGAGAGAAAATGCATTAGAATTACTCCAAAAAGCATTATTATGGATAAAAACATTATAAATAACAGTATGAAAACATTATGCAAAATGGACGTATCAACTCCCCAAGCTTAGACCTCGCTTGTCCTCAAGCGAAAACCGAAATCAAAAAACATGTCCACATGTTTTGAGAACGAGGTGTCGATAAAAACAAAATACGGATATAAAAGCATCATGTTGATTATTATAACAGTAATAGAGTTAAACATAAGACTTTTATCATAGAACTTGAATCATAAACTTCTCATGAATAAGTGACAATTCATCACACAACTAAAGTATAAAGCATAAACTCTATTAGAAACCAACAAACTATGTTTTTAGTCAACTTTTGCAACTAAATTCATCATCTTTTCAGGAAGGGTCACGTATCGGTGCCTTTAGGCAAGTCCACATATTCAACCATCATATAGTCTTCTATGATTGCTAAGACTTACCGCATACACATGAGAAAAACGTTTCAACAGGACACATAGAAAGATAGGGGCTTATAGTTTTGCCTCCCAACATACTCACCTCAAGGGTGATGTCAATAATAATAACTCATGTCACCCATATCCAACTGGACATATGTACCTAGATCTTTCCTCACCACATGATGCTTGCCCAAGGATAAAAATAAAAGAAGAAAGAGGGAAAACTTTGACTCTTTGCATAAAAGTAAAAGATAGGCCCTTCGCAGAGGGAAGCAGAGGTTGCCATGCACTTATTTGTTTGCATGCTCAATCCCTTAGTGTAAAAGAATGTCACATTGTATTGCCCCTTAAGATGACATTACCTTTATTATGAAGTCTGTCGCTTTGATTCTTTGTGATCCAAGTTCGTACAACGCTCAATTTTCTCTTGCACTAAATTATCTCACATATTTAGAAGCAATTTTGATTGCCTTTTTGCACCGATGACAACTTACTTGAATGATCTTACTCAATCCATAGGTAGGTATGGTGGACTCCCGAAAAAGGTTTGGGTTTAAGGGTTTTTGGATGCACAAGTAGTATCTCTACTTAGTGCGGGATTTTTGGCTAGAAAAGATATCGGGCAAGCACCACATGTTAAAGGGTATATGACAATATGATTTCTATGTGAATATGAACAAACATAAATCATTAAGTTGTCTTCCTTGTCCGATGTCAACAATTTCGGCATATAATATTTTGATGGGGGCTCACAATCACAAAAAAATTCTAGGATAGTATATTTATATGTGAATCTTCTCTTCCCTTATTATTCTGTCATGAGTTGCATCATTGACCAATGCTATGTTTGTCAATCTCTAACAAAATTTTCTACTTATACTTTTCATTATGTGGTGCTATCACCTACGATAGGATTAGTATATGATCATATTGATTTCTTTCCTTTATTTCTTTTCTTTATTTGCGGCAAAATAGTAAAGAGAGCAAAAATTCAATCTAAACTTTATTATATAACTTGCACATGGTAACAAGGATAGATCACTAAGCAAATGCTCGAAAAGAAAGGATCGAACTAAACTTTATTTGATCTAAAGGAAAAAGATTGAACTAAAATAAGTAAAAGGAAAAAGATAGTGGGATGATACGATACCAGGGCATGTCCCCCAAGCTTAGCGGAAGCCAAGGGGAGTGCCCATACCCGATAGTCAGTTCTTCTTAGGTGGTGAACAAGATGATGGTGGTGATGAAGATGCGATCTTGTCCTTCAGGATCAAGAGGTCCTTCAATCTACTGATGACGCTCCGAAGAAGGGCGATGTGCTCTCGATGAAGAACGTTTACACGAGTGAGATTTTTATTTTGCACATGAACCGTTTCAATGATCCGGAAGGCCTCAATTTCAGTGGGAGTAAGAAGAGGGTAGTATGGTTTAAGGATATCTTCTTCTTCTTCCTCTTTTGGCAGCGCTAGCTCGATTGCCGGTGCTTGATCACCGATGACCTCCTTGCCTTTGTCACCTCTTGTAGCTTCTATAGGATCTTCCCTCTTTAGCTCGATCTTTATCGGCCAAGCATCTTCTTCCATCGGGTTAGAGGGGGAGGAAGACATGATGTCTAGCTTGGTAGATCTGACCGAAAATAGTTAGAAAAGAAAACAGAAGATTTCTCCGCGATACAGTGGTCAACAGGTTCAGGGAGTATATATAGAATTTTTATCTTGGGAAACTAGCAAGCTGTAGAAAAACGGAGTCCGGAAGGTGCCTGAGGTGGGCACAATCCACCTGGGCGCGCCAGGCATGCCTGGCGTGCCCTGGTGTATTGTGCTCACCAGGGGACGCTTCCTAGAAGTTTCTTTATTTCCAAAATTCAGAAATATTCCAAAACCGACAGAAAATATTTTTGCGGATTTTTCGGAGTCCTTTACTTACCGTATCACGCACCTCCTTATTTTAACGATTCTATGTGTTCCGGAAGGACTCTTTTATGTGCTCTTCCGGTGCCAAAGTTTGAATAATATTACTTTCAACATTAATGGGCGCACCTAAGATATAATGCTTTATTCGTTGCCCATTGACAACCTTCAGGTTAGTACCTTCGGAATTATTTATTTTAATGGCACCAGACCGGTAAACCTCCACGATGACAAATGGGCCTTCCCATTTCGAGAGGAGCTTCCCTATAAAAAATCTGAAACGAGAGTTGTACAAAAGAACATATTCTACGACTTTAAACTCATGCTTATGGATTCTTTTGCCATGCCATCTTGTAACTTTTTCTTTGAATAACTTTGCATTTTCGTAAGCTTGGGTTCTCCATTCTTCTAATGAGCTAATATCAAATAACCTCTTTTCACCAGCAAGTTTGAAATCATAATTGAGTTCTTTAACTGCCCATTATGCTTTATGTCCTAACTCAAGAGGCAAATGACAAGCTTTTCCATAGACCATTTTATAAGGAGACATGCCCATAGGATTTTTATATGTTGTTCTATAAGCCCAAAGTGCATCATGTAACTTCTTAGACCAATTCTTCCTGGACCTATTAGCAGTCTTTTGCAAAATTAATTTTAGTTATCTATTGCTAAGTTCAACTTGACCACTAGACTGAGGACGATAGGGTGATGCAATTCTATGGTTATCATCATACTTAGCAAGCATTTTATGGAAATCACCATGAATAAAGTGTGAACCACCATCAGTCATTAATATCTAGGGACTCCAAACCTTGGGAAAATAACTTCCTTCAGCATTTTAATAGAGGTGTGTTGTGATCAACACTACTAGTTGGAATAGCTTCTACCCATTTAGTAACATAATCAACAACAACCAAAATATGTGTATACCCGTTAGAGGAAGGAAAAGGTACCATGTAATCAAATCCCGAAACATCAAATGGTTGGACAGCGAGTGTAACATCCCAAATTTTCAATTTGGAATGTTATACATAGATCATATTTGCATTTCATGTTTTTGCATTTTTGTTCGTGGCGTTCCTCGAAATTCTAAGCAACTCAAGGACCTACGGAGAGAGTTGGGAATTTTATCGTTTTTCGTATTTGAGTTCGCTCAAATACCAGCACGAGGACAGTGTGATTCTAATTATTTTTCTCTCCTAAAAATATTTCTAAATACAAAATATGAGCGGAGATAATATGACTTCTCCAAAATAACAGAAATATTGGAGGAAAAATATTAAAATCACTTTTGGTTTTTTTTTTCTGGATTTATTTGCGGATTTATTTGCATAGGAAAAATGCGCGTTTTTCAGAATTGCATTTAGGTCCGGGGAAAATGTTCACTTTGTCCTAAATATTATTAGAGGACGGCGTATATTTATTTCGGGATTTTTGGAGCCGGTTTAGTATTTCTTTCGCTAGTTTTTCTGCGCCGGGACTCTATTTAAAAAAAAAGTAAACCGACTTAGACTCGTATAGGAATAGGACTTTGGGCTTTATAAGCTGCAGCCGCCGGCCCAACTCGCATCGCCTCGCCCCGCCAGCCCCGCCCGAAACCCTAAGCCGCGCCTCCGCCGCTTCTCGCCGCCGCCTCCCGCCGCCGCCGCCGCACTCCGCGCCCCGCCGCCTCTCGCCGCCGCCCGCACCGCACCGCGCCGCCGCCGCCGCCCCGAGCCGCGCCGTCGCCGCCCCGCCGCCTCTCGCCGCCGCGCTGCCGCGCCGGAGCCGCCGGACTTCGCCGCCGCCGCTGAGGTAGCAACCGCCGCCGCCATCGGTTTTCTCCAAAAGACCGATCGGTTTTTTTAGGAAAACCCTAGATCTGTTTTTTTAGATTAGATCGGTTCGGTTTTCCGTCGGTTTAGTTATTTAGCGGACGTTCGTTCGTACGTTCGTTTTAACAAACGGTTTTCGTCAGTTAGCCACAGACAGCGAACGTTCGTTCGTTAGCCTGTTCGTCCGTTTTCTTTTTCGGGGTATTTATCTGCGGTTATTTCGATCGCGATTTCTGCCCTGATCTTGTTTTTCGTTTTTCTTTTCGCGCGAGAGTCGGAATCAGGTGATTCAAAATCCCAGATCTTCGTCTCGATGCCCTCTTTACGTTTAATCAACTTGAACCAAGTTTTTTCTACTGTAAAATTTGACTTTAGGCCAACTAGTACACCGGAGCTCGTTTCTTTTGCAGTTTGAGTTTCGTTGCTTCTTTCGAGTTGATTTCTTTTTGCAAACCGGAGTTCTAAAGTTGAACTTTCTGGTTAGATCTCTTATTTGATTTTTACCCGTGCCTTAGTCAAGTACTTATTGTGTGCTTGTTTGATTGCGATAGAGTACCCGGAGTGCGCCGCTTGCTACTTTGAGTCTCTAGGTTTTGCGGATCATCAGCAAGGCAAGTAACACTTTGATCATACTTTCCAATTACCCAGTTTTCATTGCATTAGTCAAACCCTCACACATTGGATGAGTAGGATTAATTAACTTGTGGGATTGGGAAGTAGATTGAGGTAGTACCTATTACCTGCATTACATTCAAACCTTTGGGTGTTACTTCTACGTTTGCTGCTAGGACATGTTATGCTCGTAGATGTGGATTGGGTGAGTGAAATCCATGACAGATGTGAGTTTGTTAATTAATGGTTCAACTTAAGGTGACAACATTAATACACATCTGGGTGGATTGAGGCACCTGGGTATTCCAGCGATTGCCTGTTTTTCTTTTGGACCGCCACCCAGGCTCAAAGAGATCATGAGATTATTCATACTAGAAACTTCCGTGTGCAGCCACAATGCTATTATGGGCTCTAGCATAGTATGAGTAAGTCGTGCAAACTCTTACTGTGGTGGACTAGCAGATGTAGGGGATGTAGGTTGGTACGGTCCGCCCGATCGTAAGGTGCTAGCGCTTCTGAAAGACTATGTCTCGGTAATCCGTTTCTCAAACACCATGCAGTGCGAGAAACCAAACGGAGGCGATCGAGTCTTGTGGGAAAAGTGCACAAACCTCTGCAGAGTGTACAAACTAATCATGATTAGCCGTGTCCCCGGTTATGGACGTCTTGAGTATCTAGTACTTGGATTTTCATGTGAATCTCATCATGTTACTCTAATTTAACATTGTTGGGTTTAATGATGAACTTTAATTGGGGTTGAGAGGATGTCTATCTTCTCAACGATGTTTCAACTACCATGATAGTTAATTAAAATCTATTCCTTTGAAGTAGGGAAAAATTGGCTTTACGCAAAAACTTAACCATAGAGCTTTCCACCAGCCAAATATTGCATGTAGTATAGCCTTACTTTCATTGCATTCTCTTGTGTTACCTTGCCAGCATATTCCATGTGCTGACCCGTTTTCGGGGTGCAACGTTTCATGTTGCAGACTTTTCAGACGACGAGTAAGATGCCCTTTAGGTCGTGGTTCTATACTCAGTGATGCCGCTGGAGTTGATGGACTCACTTATCTTCCAAGCCTTCCGTTGTTATCGTGTTAGATGGCCTTCAGCCATATTATTTGTAATAAATTCATCGTTGGACTATCGATGTAATAAGTGTGTGATTGCTACTCTGTTATAAATCCTTCAAGTACTGTGCGTGTCAGCATTACTGATCCAGGGATGACACTGATGCACAGAGATCAGACTGTTTGAGGTCTGGTCGCTACAGCGAGTGAATAATTCATTGGCATTTCTTGACGCTTACCGATATTACCTATTCTTTGGCATTCATCACAAGATGAGACAAACTTACGGGCATCCTTCAAGAGAGTAGGCCAATAAAATCCAGATTGCAATACCTTGTGAGCCGTTCTATCTCTAGCATGATGCCCTCCATAAGCCTCGGAGTGACATTTCTGTAGTATTTGTCCCTGTTCATGCTCAGGTACACAACGCCTAATAATACCATCTACTCCTTTGTAAAGATGTGGGTCATCCCAAAAGTAATGTCTTAAATCATACAAGAATTTTTTTATTTTGTTTGTATGTAAAGCTAGGTGGCAAATATTTAGCAACAATGTAATCAGCATAATCAACATACCAAAGTGTACTATGAGAAACATTTATTGCAGCTAACTGCTCATCAGGAAAACTATCATCAATAGGTAGTGGGTCATCAAGCACATTTTCAAGCCTAGACAGGTTATCGTCTACGGGGTTCTCAGCTCCTTTTCTATCAATGATATGTAGATCAAATTCTTGCAACAAGAGTACCCAACGAATAACTCTAGGCTTAGCATATTTCTTTTCCATAAGATATTTAATAGCACCATGGTCTATGTGAATAGTTACTTTAGAGTCAACAATATAAGGTCTAAATTTATCATAAGCAAACACCACTGCTAAGAATTCTTTTTCCATTGTAGCATAATTTCTTTGAGCACTATCTAGAGTTTTACTAGCATATTGAATAACATTCAATTTCTTTTCAACTCTTTGTCCTAGAAAAACACCAATAGCATAATCACTAGCATCACACATAATTTCAAAAGGCACGTTCCAATCAGGTGGTTGAACAATAGGTGCAAAGATTAAGGGTTTCTTGAGTGTTTCAAAGGCTTCAAGACAATCATCATAAAAACAGAAGGAATATCCTTATGCAAGAGACTAGTAAGAGGCCTAGAAATTTTAGAAAAGTCTTTGATAAATCTCCGATAGAAACCATCATGACCTAAGAAACTACGAATACCTTTGATGTCCTTAGGACATGACATTTTCTCAATTGCATCAACCTTAGCTTGGTCCACTTCAATACCTCTTTCAGAAATTTTATGACCCAAAACAATGCCTTCATTAACCATAAAGTAGCACTTCTCCCAATTCAAGACGAGATTTGTTTGTTCACATCTCTGCAAAACTCACTCAAGATTGCTTAAAAAATCATCAAAAGACTTCCCATAAACAGAAAAGTAATCCATGAAAACCTCAACAATCTTTTCACAAAAGTCAAGAATATAGCCATCATGCATCTTTGGAAGGTAGCAGGTGCGTTACATAAACCAAAAGGCATACATCTATAAGCATAAGTTCCAAACGGACAAGTAAAAGTGGTCTTTTCTTGATCAGGTTGAGAAATAGGTATTCGTGAAAAGCCAGAATATCCATCAAGGAAGCAAAAGTGTGTGTGCTTAGATAATCTTTCAAGCATTTAATCAATAAAAGTAAAAGGGTAATGATACTTTCTAGTAGCTTTATTTAATTTTCTGAAATCAATTACCATTCTATAGCCTGTAACAATTCTTTGTGGAACAAGTTCATTCTTATCATTAGGAACTACAGTTATACATCCTTTCTTAGTGACACAATGAACAGGACTTACCCATCTACTATCAGCTATGCGATAGATTATACCTGCTTCCAGAAGTTTTAATATTTCAGTTCTTACCACTTCTTTCATCTTCGGATTTAACCGACGTTGGTAATCAACAATTGGTTTAGCATCAGGTTCCGCATTAATTTTTTGCTGACATAGAGTGGGAATAATGCCGTTTAAATCATCAAGCGTATATCCAATAGCAGCTCGGTGCTTCCTTAGAACTTTCAATAATCTTTATTCTTCAAGTTGTCAAAGGTTAGCACTGGTAATAACATGATATTTCAAAGTGTCCGGCAATTGTTTTAATTCAAACACAAGATCACCTTTAGGTGGAGGTGGACCTCCAAGAGTTTCAATAGGCAAATTGTGTTTAAGTAGGGGGCGTTGTTCAAATATTTTTTTATCTATTTCATTTCTTTCATGCATATGTGAATCATTTTCATGGTCTAGTAAATATTGCTCTAAAGGATCAGTAGGTGGTACAACAATAGCAGCAAGACCAATTAATTCATACTTACTAGGCAATTCTTTTTCATGAAGTTTCCTACTAAACTTGGAAAAATTAAACTCATGAGACTCATCACCAAAACTAACACCGACAGTTTGCCTCTGACAATCTATTTGAGCATTAACAGCGTTGAGGAAAGGTCTGCCAAAGATAATGGGACAGAAGTCATCTTGTGCGGAACCAAGAACAAGAAAATCAGTAGGGTATTTTATTTTTCTGCACAAGACCTCAACATCTCTAACAATACCAATTGGTGATATAGTATCTCTATTAGCAAGTTTAATAGTGACATCAATATTTTCTATTTCTGCAGGTGTTATGTCATTCATAATTTCTTGGTATAAAGAGTAGGGAATAACACTCACACCACCACCTACTTCACATAAACCATGATAGCAATGATCTCCTATTTTAACTGAAATAACAGGCACGCCCACAACGGGTCTATGTTTGTCCCTTTCATTAGGTTTGTCAATTCTAGCAGCCTCTTCATTAAAGCAAATAACATACCCATCTACAATTTCTTCTAAGAGATCCTTTACCATATCAATATTAGGCTCTACTTTAATTTGCTCATCTGGTTTAGGTGTTCTAATATAACTTTTGATAACCACAATTGAAACTTTAGCGTGTTCCTTTATCCTAACAGGGAAAGGTGGTTTTTCAATACAAGCTGAAGGAACAACTGGATCAACATGATAAAATATAGTTTCTTCTTTAACGGGTACCGGTTCCTTAATTTCTTCTTTAATAGGTGGGTGATATTTAAACCGCATCTCTTTATGGAGATCAACATGAGCAACGAAAGATTCACAAAAGGAGGCTACTATCTCAGAGTCAAGTCCATATTTAGTGCTACACTTTTGAAAAGCATCAATATCCATAAAATATTAACACAATCATATTTAAGTTTTATACCCGACTCTTTACCTTCGTCGAGTTCCCAATCTTCAGAGTTGTGTTTAATTCTTTCCAAAAGATCCCGCCGGAATTCAATAGTTTTCTTCATAAAAGAACCAGCACAAGAAGTATTCAGCATGGTTTGATCATTACGAGAAAGTCAATCATAAAAGTTCTGGATACTAATTTTTCTTGAGAGCTTATGATTGGGGCATGAATATAACATTGACTTAAGCCTCCCCGAAGCTAGAGCGATACTTTCACCCTCACGAGGCCAAAAATTATATATATAATTCCGATCCCGATGAACTAGATGCATAGGATAATTTTTTTGGTGGAACTCCATTTACAATTGATTCCAGTTCCAAGATCCAATATCATCGCATAGCCTATACCATGCTAATGCTTTTCCCCTCAAAGATAAAGGGAAAACCTTCTTCATAACTTTATCCCTGGGTAGACCTGCAAGTTAAACAATCCACAAATTTGTTCTACATATATCAAATGCATATCAAGATGTTCGGTTCCATCTCCTGCATAGGGATTAGCTAGCAGTTGTTCTATCATACCCGAAGAGATTTCATATTCAATATTTTCAGTACTTGCAGCGGGTTGAGGGGTAGCTAATTGTGGTTCCGTACAAGGTGAAGATACCCCGAAAAAAACCCTCAAAGGATTGTTCTCCATAGTAACACGTGACAATAAATTTCAGCACACCGTATGAATGTTTCCTTACCAATTTCCACTTACCAGAAGCGCTTCACACCCTGGCAACGGCGCCAGAAAATAGCCTTGATGACCCACAAGTATAGGGGATCAATTGTAGCTCTTTTCGATATGTAAGAGTGTCGAACCCAACGAGGAGAAGAAAGAAATGACAAGTAGTTTTCAATAAGGTAGCATCTGCAAGTGCTGAAATAGTAAGTAGTGAGTAGTTTGATAGCAAGGTAATTTGTAACGAGAAAGTAACAATAATTGTAACAATTTTGCAACAAGGTAGCCCAATCCTTTTGGGGCAAAGGACAGGCCAAAACGGTCTCTTATAATAAGCAAAGCATTCTTGAGGGTACATAGGAATTTCATCTAGTCACTTTCATCATGTTGGTTTGATTTGTGTTCACTACTTTGATAATTTGATATGTGGGTGGACCGGTGCTTAGGTGATGTTCTTACTTGAACAAACCTTCTACTTATGATTAAACCTCCCGCAAGCATCCGCAACTATGAGAAAATTATTAAGAATAAATTCCAACCATAGCATTAAACTCTAGGATCCAATCGGTCCCTTACGAAATAGTGCATAAACTAGGGTTTAAGTTTCTGTCACTATCACAGCCCATCATCTATTTACTACTCCCCAATCCTTTCCCTTAGGACCAAATATGGTGAAGTGTCATGTAGTCGACGTTCACATGACACCACTAAGGGAATCACAATATACATACTATCAAAATATCGAACACATATCAAATTCACATGATTACTTGAAACATGATTTCTCCCGTGACCTCAAGAACAAAGGTAACTACTCAAAAGTGATGAACATGCTCAAGATCATAGGGGTATTAATATGCATAATGGATCTGAACATATGATCTTCCACCAAATAAACCGTATAGTAATCATCTACAAGATGTAATCAACACTACTAGTCACCCCCTAGCAACAATCTATAGTTCTGGTAACAAGATTAAATACAAGAGAAGAACTAGGGTTTGAGATGAGATGGTGTTGTTGAAGATCTTGATGGAGATTGCCCTCACCAAGATGGGAGAGTACTTGGTGATGATGATGACGATGATTTCCCCCTTCGGGAGGGAAGTTCCCTCGGCGGAATCGCTCCGCCGGAGGGCAAATGTGCTCCTGCCCAAGTTCCGCCTCGAGACGGCAGCGCTTCGTCCCGAATGTATTATTCTTATTTTTTTTCTAGGTCAAAGTCACTTATATACCAGAAGATGGGTACCGAGGTGGGCTGAGGAGGCCACAACCCACCAGGATGCGCTAGGGGGGCCTGGCGCGCCCAGGTGGGCTGTGCCCACCTGGTGGCCCCCCTCTCGTGTTTATTGGCTCCAATATTCCTTAAATATTCCATAAAAAAATCCTCATGGAGTTTCAGCTCATTTGGATTTGTGCAGAATAGGTGGCCTGACGTAGCTTTTTCAGGTCTAGATTTCCAACTGCCGGAATTCTCCCTCTTGGTGTGTTCCTTGCAAATTATAAGAGAAAAGCCATTAGAATTACTCCAAAAAGCATTACTATGGATAAAAACATTATAAATAACAGTAAGAAAACAAGATGCAAAAGGGATGTATCATTTCTCCATGATGAACACATGACGAGGATTTTGATGTGGAGTTGTCCTTGTTCATGAAGAACTTCTTCGTATTCTTCTCATTAGAGGAGACGTGGTTCTTGCTCTTGCTTTTCCTAGATAGTTTCTAGAATCATATCTTCCACTTGCATGGATTTCAGATTCCTAGAGAGGGCAGTTGGAAATTAAGTGTCCAAGATTGTTGCACTTGAAGCGTGTGTCTCCTCCAGCAGGTTTCGATGATTTTGAATCCCAAGAGTTACTTGAACTTCTTTTCTGGAAGTGGCTCTTCTTGTGAAAGCGTTGGAATCTTCTCATGATGAGTGCAAGATCTTTACTGATTCTTTCTGGATCATACGAATCTTCTTCGACATTTCCATCCGAGGAAGAATCAGGTGCACCCTTGAGGGCATGAGTTTTGTGCTGACTTGATCCATAGAGATCTCTTTTCTTTTCTTCTTGTTCCTCATGGGTGTTCAGTCTTTCCATGATATTAGCAGAGTCAAGGTATTCGAAATCATCATATTCACGAATCATCAAGACAAGAGTGTCGAATGAACTATCAATAGATCGAAGAAGTTTCTTCACAACTTCATTGTCAGTGATATCTTTGGTGCCGATACCTTGAAGCTTATTTGCTATGTCACTGAGACAGTCAAAGGTTTGCTGACAGCTTTCATTTCCAATGCGCTTGAAGCGATTGAATTTCGCATGAAGGGTATCTATTCGAGCCTCTTTCCGAGTAGATACTCCTTCATTGATCTTCTCGAGGATGTCCCACAATTCCTTCGTAGTTTCACATTGCTGATACCAAAGAAATTGCACTCTAGAGAGATGCCCACCAATTTCATCTTTGGCTTGAGCATCCATCTGAATGAGTTACTTCTCTTCGTTAGAGGGGGCTTGAGGTATAGCAACGGTGAATCGCACTTTAGCACATTCCACATGTGACGCCCCCGGACCGACGCTCCAGAAGACTTCCATACGTTCTGGGTTTCGCCGTGTGTTTCATGTGTGCTTGCTCTTTTTATTTTTTACATTGCATCATGTCATCATGCCATCATGTCTTTAATTTTTAAAACTCAACTAAATAAATTGTATGGATCTCTGATCCATTTAAATTGAGGGATATTCACAATGGTGACTTCTCTTTATAACATATAAAAGTCTCTCAATATTTTTAGGGAGCTATATTAAACTATTCCATTTTTATGGAAACCACCAAAACAAACTTACATTTAAACCTCTCTCGTTTCCAAATATTATAATCCCCATCTTTCTCCAAATACTTCAATTCGAGTTGTGGCGCTTTGAACTATGTCAAAGTAGATCCATGCCAGTTTTCCACCTCAACTTGTATTTATTTGGCCTTATTTTGCCTTGCCAAATAAATATATCTATTTCCCTTTCTTTTTTTTTTGTAAAAGGAAAGAAAATTGTTTTTCTTTGTTTTCTTTTAGAGGTAGCCAGGCCGGCCCAACTCTCCTTCCTCTCATCCTCTCTATTTTCACTACTTGCAGCTCACAACCACTTAGGCCTAGCTGGGCTTCGAGACAGTCGAAGGCCGGCCTAGCCTGTCTCTCCCTCGCTAACCCTAGCCGCTCCCGATCCCATCTCTGCCTCGCTCTCTCACTTCTCCCTCGACCCTCCTTTTCCCGCAGCGCTGCACCGCTCTCTCCCTCGATCTCTCTCTCCTCCCGACACACAGTTCCCTCACTCTCATCTCCCCTACCATGCACCTCCTCCTCCTCGAGGCCCTCGTCTCTAATGCACCCCGCCGTGACTCGCCATGGTGCCCCGCGGGCCGGCTTTGCCCGCATCCGTCGCCGCGCCGCCCATCCTTGCTTGCTCATCAGCTCGCCTCTTTGCCACCGCCAGTGATGGACGCCGCCCCTAGCGCCTCCATGTTCCCGTGCCACGCCGCTCCTCTCGTCCCTGCATTGCCAGGGCCGCTGGGTGCCGCAGTCTCGCTCCTTATGATCCGGCACCATCCCGGACCACCATCAACATCCAGCTCCTCCGTGGGCCAGTGTCGCGGCCTCCTCCTCGTCGCCCCACGCTCGGCCTCCATGTCACCACTGGAGCGGCCATCTCCGACGGCCCCGTCGCGGTCACGCCCTTCTGCCACCACCTGGACGACCGCGCCGCCCCAACGGCTTGGTCTGCATCGCCTCCGACCACCTCGATCTCCATGCCTCGCCGGCCTTCCACAGCAAGTCGCCGGTGACCTGCCGAGTTCGGGTGGCCCCTACTCAAGCCGCCAAGTCCCCTGGCCAATGACCCCAGACTTGTTGGTTTCAAGACCGCAAGGCCACCGCATCCGAACGACCAAACTGGGAGGAACCGCAAGGCCAAGACCTCCGAGATCGACTTCATGGAAGACAAGTACCACGACGATGCGCCAAGTACCTTGACGCCCGATACGTGCGAGTACGACTACACGGATTCGCCAAGTACCACTACCGTCGTAAGAACTGAGACTGGCAAGTTCGAGCACCCCAAGTACCACGACATCGACGACATAGACATCTACGAACCTTGTACGACTACCGCCGACGAGTACGGCTACGAAACGTGAACGACTACTTCCACTACTGATGCCCCGAAAATGTTGGTTTCGTCAAGTACCTCTCCGAAACGTAACGTGAACGACTACTTCCCTCGACGACTCGTTTCGCCCCGAAAACGCTCGCTTCGAAGGTATAACTGCCGAGCCGATGACCCCGTGGATGAATGTTGTGTGATGTATGAGATGAAATACTGGTTTCCGCCGTGTCCGTTGTGTCGCTCGTTTCCATGCCATCGTCTCGTGGGAACCCGGTATCCGGGATCACCCCACCTTCTTTCACATGACATGCTCACGCCACCATTTTTTTTGCACCGGCATCTCAACGAGTTACCGGAACCGATATTTGCCATGGCACCATTTTTGGATTCATCGCCATGGCACCCCTTTCCTTCCACCACGGTGACGATATACTCCATATCTTCTTCATGTTAACTTTTAACTAAAATTGCATAAAACTTGCAAATGTCATCCGCATCATGATAACAACATTTAAATGACTAAAATAGTTGTTTGCTTAAAAATTGCTAAATGACATGGGGATTTTCCGGAGTTGTTGTTGTTATTTCCGGCCTCATTTAAATTGCCTAGATAGTTTAGTTTAATTGTGTTGCACCTCTTGCCATGCTAAAAAAATTAAACTTGTTGGGTTCATAAACGAGAGTCAACTAAATAAATAGAATGTGGTGTTTCATCAATATGCAACTCGTTGCATATTGAGCTCCACTTAAATTGTAGTGTTTTTTGTGCACTTTGCCATGCTATGAATAATTAAACCGTACATGCATCATACTTTGTTGTGCATCATATGCCATGTTTATGCTTGTGTGTTTACCATGTTGTTTTCTTCTTTCCGGGTTGCTTCTCGCGTTAGCTTCGGTTTCGTTCCAGAGATGTGAGGATTCGTTCAACTTCGTCTGTTTGTCTTCTTCATGGACTCATTCTTCTTCCTTGCGGAATCCCAGGGAAGATGACCATTCCTCGATATCACCTATTTCTTTGCCTTTGCTAGTTGTCTCGCTCTTTAGCTATGCCTCGATGCCTATTCCTGTTTTACCAGCCTCCTATGTTGCCATGAAACACTCTAACCGCCTTCCTAGCAAACCGTTGATTGGCTAAGTATGCTTTTCCTCAGCCCCTCTTATAGCGTTATTAGTTGCAGGTGAAGTTTCGAAGATTGCTCCATGTTCGAACTTGTTATTGGGATAACACAATATTTATCTTAATTAAATTAATGCACATATATATTGGTAATGGCTGGAAGGCTTGGCCTTCTGCTTGGTGTTTTGTTCCGCTCATGCCACCTTAGGACCCGATAAATCGGTGTTATGTTCCTTGATTTTGCGTTCCTAACACGGTTGGGGTTTATGGGCCCCCGTTGATAATTCGCTTTGCATAAAGCTTTTCCAACAAGGCCCAACATTGGTACTACATTTTCCTAACAACTAAAACATGCATAGGGAGTTATAAACCCGAGTTCTTAATCAACAACCCGAGCCAGTGCTCCTCATGAGTGTTGGTCCAAACTGGGGGTTTTGTAGGGCCACCTTGGGGAAACCCGAGGGCTGTTATTACCTATAGGATCGCCAATCCGGCCGTGGCCTGAGACGAGATACGCGCGGCTACTATCAGGGTGTCGGCACGCCGGGAGGTCTTGCTGGATTAGTTTTACCTTTGTCGAAATATCTTGAGCACATGATTCCTAGAATACTCGGGTCTTCCCAATTTGGAGTTGCGACTCCGTAGATCGTGAGCTTGTGATGGGCTAAGTTGGGACACCCCTGCTGGGTTTTGAACTTTCAAAAGCCGTGCCCGCAGTTATGTGGCAGATGGGAATTTGTTAATATCCGGTTGTATATAACTTGACACCATATCCGTAAGAATACACTACCTGTGTGAGTAACCATGATGGTCTCTTTCCGAAGGGCTTCGAGAAGTGAACACGGTGGGGTTATGCGTGATTGTGAGTAGCTAGGATCACCTCTTGCTCATCTTTGGCGACCGTTGGCACATATTCTCCCCTCGCTCTGAACTCGTAAGCTAGTTTCTTAGTGCTTGTTGCAAACACTTTATTACCTCTCCACACCTAAAGGCTTTATTAGTTTTGATACCCGGGAATGGGATTGCTGAGTCCTTGTGACTCACAGATTACTACACACACCAGATGCAGGTACAACCGAGAACGACGCAGGAGATGGACAAGAACTTCACTGGGAGTTCGATGAAGAGCGTGGTCGTTTTTATGTGACGTATCCCGACAATCAGTAGTGGTTCCTACTAGGGGCGATCAGGACTTGTGGTTGTGGTATCTTTTCTCGTTTGGATTTCGTCCATAGTCGGACCCTGTGTTATTTGGATGAATGTATGTTATTGCATTCATTGTGTGATGTGGCGAGTGTAAGCCAACTATTTTACTCTTTCATGCATGTTCTTTTACATGAGTTGTGCAAAGATACCACACTTGCGATCATTCCAGAATGCGCTTATGTCTCTAAGTTGTGCCTTGACACATAGGAGATATAGTCGCATCATGGGCATTACAATTTGGTATTCAGAGCCTTCTCCGACCTAGGAGCCCCCTGATCGATCGAACCGCTGACGGTTGAGTCTAGGCACCCACACAAAATGTTTTGAGTCCTATATATATCGGAGAGTAGGATTTCTGTTTACTCCCCATCCCCTTCGTCGCTCTGGTGAGGATTCATGACGTTCTTTTAACATCACTATCCTCAATTTTCACTAATTTTTTTAGGATCACCCGGGTATTGTTTGGATTGTTCCAGTATCTGTGTGACGAGAACATTGTTCTTGGTGCCTCCTGTCATTTAGGGGTTGTGGCAGTGTCCCGGGGAGTTGACCTCCGAGGTGTTGTCGTCACAAATGTATCACTGCGTTTCTAGAATACTAGAGGCGGCCGACATCGAAAACTCTTCTATGCGTGTCTGGCGGTGAGATAACCCCGATGTCACGCAGTACTAGTGGGATAGTTCGAGAGTATTGCCACAGCTAGTATAGCGGATGCGTTTCGAAGGTACGAGGTAAACAGTTTCCGAAGGTGCCTGGTTATGTGTTGACGAATGGATACAGCTGGATGTAGGATTTATTAGTTGAGTGATATGCGGCGCTTCCCCTATATCCCCAACACCAGATTGCATAACCGGAAAGCTTCGGGAATTAATAGGTGGGTTTTCAAGTAGCTCTTAGGTAATCTTCCAACGGGTGCATGATATGAGGTTGGGGTTCGACATCTAGTGGAGAGGCTATCATGGGCATTGTTGCACTAGGGGGTTGCATCTTAAAGGATCCTTAGCTATGCTGATCTGGGGATTGCAAGGCCCTTTGTAACACGTGCCATGGGGCTTCAGCACAAATATGTGGGACGAAACCTCTATTATATATTTGTTCCATCTGTTACCTTGTTGTTTTATTCTATCTTTTTGTTCTCCCAAGTGGCTTCTCGACAAGTTGATGTACCATTAAGCTTATGGAATTCATTTGTTAAATTCTCTATTCGAATGATATTTTGAAGATAATGTTGCAACATATCTATCCTTTGTTTTGTTTTGATTGTGGTATCCGAGTTGCTTCGATGCCAAATGTTGATTCCATACCTTTCTTAATACGTGTTCTCATATTTCTATGGGAGTGCTAATCCTTCTTGATCATCAAGATTGTCATGTTAAATTCTTTTTCAACCGGGGTGCTTCTCTTCAAGTTAACCGATCCTTTTAATATCTGCAAGACCATGTCTTGGTTTTTCTCAACAATGCATGTTTCATTTATCCCAAGTTGTCTTTGTTTTTCCCCACCCTCCCACCCTTCTTCTTCTCGGAGCCAGAAATTATCAAATGAAATATCCATTTTATTCATGTGATGTTTCTTCATTCTTTTCCTTCAATGTCCTTATCCGGTGATTCTCAGGAAGATGCTAAGGAAGATTCAAGTTCATCATTCTTCGTTCTCTTTTTCTTCTCTGGTGGACTTAATTCAAGTTCCGATGTTAATCATATCTTTTCCTCTTGTTTCACTTGTTTTTCCATGTTGGATTTCTTATCCGAAGTCTCTCTTGTTTATTCAACTCTCTCTAATTCTTATCCGGAGGCTACAAGGTATCTCAGAAGATTCGTGTTTCAATTCTTAATGCTTTCAAGCTATTTTGAGGATTGTCATCTTATTCAAGTCATTTAATTCAATCGGTGCAATATCACTTTCAAGTAATCATTCAACGTTGTTTCTTTTGAGTGGGCCCTAACCCACAGGTCTTTTCCCAGGATCTTACCTGACTCTTCTAATTTCTTTTTCCGGAGTTATTCTGAAATTCTTTTCAAAGTTTGACGTAACAATGTATTCCATCAGTCATATGCCTTCTCCAAGATCGCTTTTATATTTTTCATGTTTGATTCAACCTTTCCTCTTTTAATTCCTCCGGGGTATATCAAAATTCTTCAAGGTGTATCTCATCATCATTCTTAAATTGTGAAGACCCAAGAAGAATTTCTCCTAAATCTTGTTCGTTCTGTTTAAAATTCGTGGTTCTAGCTTCATGCCATCCCCATAGTTGTTTTGATCAGGAGGAATCTTTTCATATCATCTGAAGCATTTCAAGAATTCTTCCCATTGTGATCCTCCGAAGGCCATCATTTCAGAAGATTTCTTCGTTCTCAGTTTTCAACTTCGTCCTCCAACTATTCTTAATTGATGCCTCTTCGTTCGTCTCCATATTCTTACGGTGGTTCATTCAAGATTACTCTTCCGTTGTTATCGTATCAATTCATTTGTTCTTTTCATAATCCTACCGGTGATTCGTTGAATACTTTCTCAAGATTGTGCGAGATATCTCTTTAATTCATTAAAAGGAGAATAAGTAGTATGCCAAATCCATTGCTTGTCATCAATTTAATTTGATGAAGGATAAGCATATAGTAAATCTTATTCTTATTTCCTCGAAATGATTAATCTCTTCTTTTCCAGAGCTTGTTCATCATATCATATTCTCGGTTCCAAGTTGATCATCTTCTTTTCCGGAGCCGCAAGTTATTTCAATTATATCATTTCAAAGCTCCATGTAATCATTGCAAGGCTTCAATCTTATTCTTTTCATCCTTCACATCTTATCATTTTGTTACCGGAGTTCTTCATGGTGTTTCATCATGATTTAATTCATCCTCGAAGTGTTCATCAAGATTCTTGTGCGAGGGGTTCCAGTATTCTTCTTCTTGCATTCCGAAGTGCAATTCTTTCTACCTTATCGTTTGAGATGGTGGTATGTCATTTTGACAATTTTCCTTCATGTTTCATGATTCACAAGTTATCAAGAATGAGATATTTAAAACCATCATTTCTCTTTCTTGAGGAGATCTTTCGACCCTTTAATCCCTATGTTGAAGTAATCTTGGGTTGTATTTCACCTAAAAGCTTTCCCCAAACATTGTTGCTGTTGCGGTGCTTATAAATGACCCAATTTCTTCATTTATCCTCCCGGTGAAATAAGTTTTTCATCTCCTTGTTAATCTCAATCCAATCAAATGTTTCCATTAGTGGCCGGTTGTCACCTCACAATTTTGAGATGTTTTCATAAGTCGACGAGGAGTATATCATTTGATTGTTGATTCTTCAACAACCCAGTTCAACCCTTCCTCGTAAGGATGTTTTCAAATTCATTTCTCGCATAAGATGTTGTTGTTCTTCATTCTTCTCACTTCATTATTCGTTCCAGAGGCTTTGTGATATTTCTATCTTTGAACCATCATTATCGAGATCATGTTCTTTCTTTTGCTTATCCATTCAACTGGAGTGTTGTGTCCTTTGTTCAAGTTCTCTCATCCAATCAAGTTTTTCCTCTCTTTTCAACCGGAGTGCTGTCTGAAGCCTTTCCTACCCCTTGTGCCATTCGTTCAATAGTTTCGGAGGCAGTGTGTTGTTGATTTCATCAAGTATCATCCCATCTCCTCTAGTTCATGTTCAAATCCTTCCATTTTCAGTCGGAATGTTGTCCAAATTCTTCGTTCTTATTCCTTCTCTAGCTTTATTCAACTGGGGTGGTTTAAATTCTTCCATGATCCGTGAGCTCATGTTTCATGCCTTTCAACCTACAAGGTTCTCGTAATGTTCCTTCTTCCTCTTTTCTAATAGAGTGTTTTCATCTTCGTTCATCTCCGTTGTATTCTTCTTTCAATTTGGTCAACCCCTCAAGTTCTTGGTTTCACTCGTTTGTCAAAGAAGCAACTTTTGTTTACCTCTTCCTTTTCCCCTTCTATCCGGTGCCATCCTTAGTATCTCGGGTCGAGATCCTCTGTTAGTGTTGGAGACTTGCGACGCTCCAGAAGACTTCCGTATGTTCCAGGTTTCGCCGTGTGTTTCATTTGTGCTTGCTCTTTTTATTTTTTACATTGCATCATGTCGTCATGCCATCATGTCTATAATTTTTAAAACTCAACTAAATAAATTGTATGGATCTTCGATCCATTTAAATTGAGGGATATTCACAATGGTGACTTCTCTTTATAACATATAAAAGTCTCTCAGTATTTTTAGGGAGCTATATTAAACTATTCCATTTTTATGGAAACCACCAAAACAAACTTACATTTAAACCTCTCTCGTTTCCAAATATTATAATTCCCATCTTTCTCCAAATACTTCAATTCGAGTTGTGGCGCTTTGAAATATGTCAAAGTAGCTCCATGCCAGTTTTCCACCTCAACTTGTATTTATTTGGCCTTATTTTGCCTTGCCAAATAAATATATCTATTTCCCTTTCTTTTTTTGTAAAAGGGAAGAAACCTATTTTTCTTTCTTTTCTTTTAGAGCTAGCCAGGCCGGCCCAACTCTCCTTCCTCTCCTCCTCTCTCTTTTCACTACCTGCAGCCCACAACCACCTAGCCCAGCTGGGCTTCGAGGCAGCCGAAGGCCGGCCCAACCACTCTCTCCCTCGCTAACCCTAGCCCGCTCCTGATCCAATCTCTGCCTTGCTCTCTCCCTTCTCCCTCGACCCTCCTGTTTCCCGCAGTGCCGCACCGCTCTCTCCCTCGATCTCTCTCTCCTCCCGACCCATAGCTCCCTCGCTATCGTCTCCCTTCCTTGCACCTCCTCCTCCTCAAGGCCCTCGTCTCCAACGCACCCCGCTGCAACTCGCCATGGTGCCCCGCGGGCCGGCCTTGCCCGCGTCCGTCACCGCGCCGCCCGACCTCCCTTGCCCGTCAGCTCGCCTCTCTGTTGCCGCCAACAATGGCCGCTGCCCCGAGCGCCTCCATGTTCCCGCGCCACACCGCTCCTCCCGTCCCCGCATCGCCAGGACCGCCGGGTGCCGCCGTCTCTCCCCTTCTGATCCGGTGCCATCCCGGACCACCATCGACGTCCAGCTCCTCTGCGGGCCAGTGTCGCGGCCTCCTCCTCGTCGCCCCACACTCGGCCTCCGCGCCACCACCAAAGCGGCCATCTCCGAAGGCCCCATCGCAGTCACACCCTTATGCCACCACCTGGACGACCGCGCCGCCCCAACGGCTTCGTCTGCATCTCCTCCGACCACCTCGATCTCCATGCCTCGCCGGCCTTCCACAGCGAGTCGCCGGTGACCTGCCGAGTTCGGGTGGCCCCTGCTCAAGCCGCCAAGTCCCCTGGCCAATGACCCCAGACTCATTGGTTTCAAGACCGCAAGGCCACCGCATCCGAACGACCAAACAGGGAAGAACCGGAATGCCAAGACCTCCGAGATCGACTTCATGGACGACAAGTACCACGACAATGCGCCAAGTACCTCGACGCCCGATACGTGCGAGTACGACTACACGGATTCGCCAAGTACCACTACCGTCGCAAGAACCGAGACCGGCAAGTTCGAGCACCCCAAGTACCACGACATGGACATCTACGAACCCTGTACGACTACCACCGACGAGTACGGCTACGAAATGTGAACGACTACTTCCACTACCGATGCCCCGAAAATGTTGGTTTCATCAAGTACCTCTCCGAAATGTAACGTGAACGACTACTTCCCTCGATGACTCGTTCCGCCCCGAAAACGCTCGCTTCGAAGGTATAACCGCCGAGCCGATGACCTCGTGGATGAATGTTGTGTGATGTATGAGATGAAATACTTGTTTGCATTGTGTCCGTTGTGTCGCTCGTTTCCATGCCATCGTCTCGTGGGAACCCGGTATCCGGGATCACCCCACCTTCTTTCGCATGACACGCTCACGCCATCATTTCTTTTGCACCGGCATCTCAACGAGTTACCTGAACTGATATGTTGCCATGGCACCATTTTCGGATTCATCGCCGTGACACCCCTTTCCTTCCACCACGGTGACGATATACTCCATATCTTCTTCATGTCAACTTTTAACTAAAATTGCATAAAACTTGCAAATGTCATTCGCATCATGATAACAACATTTAAATGACTAAAATTGTTGTTTGCTTTAAAATTGCTAAATGACATGGGGATTTTCCGGAATTGTTGTTGTTATTTCCGGCCTCATTTAAATTGTTGGGTTCATAAACGAGAGTCAACTAAATAAATAGAATGTGTTGTTTCGTCAATATGCAACTCATTGCATATTGAGCTCCACTTAAATTGTAGTGTTTTTTGTGCACTTTGCCATGCCATGAATAATTAAACCGGACATGCTTCATACTTGGTTGTGCATCATATGCCATGTTTATGCTTGTGTGTTTACCATGTTGTTAGCTTCTTTCCGGGTTGCTTCTCGCGTTAGCTTCGGTTTCTTTCCGGAGTTGTGAGGATTTGTTCGACTTCGTCTGTTTGTCTTCTTCATAGACTCATTCTTCTTCCTTGCAGAATCCCAGGCAAGATGATCGTTCCCCGATATCACCTCTATCTTTGCCTATGCTAGTCGTCTCGCTCTTTAGCTATGCCTCGATGCCTATTCCTGTTTTGTCAGCCTCCTATGTTGCCATGAAACACTCTAACCGCCTTCCTAGAAAACTGTTGATTGGCTAGGTACGCTTTTGCTCTTATAGCGTTATTAGTTGCAGGTGACGTTTCGAAGATTGTTCCATGTTCGGACTTGTTATTGGGATAACACAATATTTACCTTAATTAAATTAATGCACATATATATTGGTAATGGGTGGAAGGCTTGGCCTTCTGCTTGGTGTTTTGTTCCACTCATGCCACCTTAGGACCCAATAAACCGGTGTTATGTTCCTTGATTTTGCATTACTAACACTGTTGGGGTTTATGGGCCTCCCCTTGATAATCCGCTCTGCTTAAAGCTTTTCCAGCAAGGCCCAACATTGGTACTACATTTTCCTAACAACTAAAACTTGCATAGGGAGTTATAAACCTGAGTTCTTAATCAACAACCCGGGCCAGTGCTCCTCATGAGTGTTGGTCCAAACTGGGGGATCTGCAGGGCCACCTTGGGGAAACCCGAGGGCTGGTATTACCTGTAGGATCGCCCATCCGGTCGTGGCCTAAGACGAGATACGCGTGGCTACTATCAGGGTGTCGGCACGGCGGGAGGTCTTGCTGGTTTAGTTGTACCTTTGTCGAAATATCTTTAGCACAGGATTCCGAGAATA
The DNA here is from genome assembly GCA_902687465.1 of Secale cereale. Lineage (NCBI taxonomy): Eukaryota > Viridiplantae > Streptophyta > Magnoliopsida > Poales > Poaceae > Secale > Secale cereale. Next base: position 317,665,558 of record LR738709.1, read on the forward strand.
CTCGGGTCTTCCCAATTTTGAGTTGCGAGTCCGCGGATCGTGAGCTTGTGATGGGCTAAGTTGGGACACCCCTGCAGGATTTTGAACTTTCGAAAGCCGTGCCCGCGGTTATGTTGCAGATGAGAATTTGTTAATATCCGGTTGTAGATAACTTGACACCATATCTGTCGTGTAATTAACCCGGCAGATGTCCGGTTTAACGGACTTGATGATGGAACCATCGCACGGGTTAGCTTGAAGGGGTTAAAAGCACACAAAGGACACAAAGGATTTATACTAGTTCGGCCCCTTCAATGAAGGTAAAAGCCTACGTCTAGTTTGGTTTGGTATTGCTTGGGCGTCGATGAATAGGGAGCAGATCGCTTGCATGTGTCTCGACGGGTTGTTTCTTGTCCTTGAACCGTCGCCGGGTCGTCCCTTTATATAGAGGCGACTCCCGGTCCGGTTTACAGAGTCCCGAAGCCGGCTCATATTTGTGTCCGCCTCGGTCTCTGTTCTTTCTTCCTTGTCTCTCAAGTTACATGATTAGGCAGTTTACAAATCGTAACTCTACACATGGGCCTTAAGCCTTCATGGGCCGTAACCTCTACTGGATATTTACAAGTATATAACTAAATTGCCATAATCCGGTTTACACTAAGTCGGTTCATACCTGCTTGTAATATCCCTGACATTAGGCCCCTGAATGATTTGAACTTGTTCACATCAATCTTCTCAGTCTTGCGTGATCCTTTCTTCTTGTGTCTTCTCATTTTTGTAAACCGGACCATGACGTCATCATTGAAAATCACTTAATTTAACCGTGACATCACCTCCGCATTTAACGTGCGCAGCTGTCTATCACCTTTATTTAAAGATTATCCCGAGAATCGAGGCGACAGGGAATCTTTATCCAATCTTCTGCCTCCTCAAATCTCACGCCTGCCGTTTCATCTCTGCCCCCTTATAAATACTGCTGCTTCTCCTCGTCGTCTCCTTCCGTTCATTCTTCTTCCGTCGCCCGAGCTCGAACCTCCGCCGTCGTCCGTCAAGTTCTTCTTCGCCGTCGTCCGTAAAGCTCTTCTTCGCCGGCCGCTGCATCAACCTGAGTACGACCAGAGAAACTCCGCCGGCACTTCTTGCTGTTCCAGGTACTTCACCTTCCTCGCTATAGATCTATAGCTTTTAGGGTTCTTCTCGCGCCTCCGCCATTAAACCTTGGAAAAAGCTTCATCTGTTCGGCCTAGGCACCAAGTTCGAAGTAGTTTCAGCCTTTAGATCTCACCCTTAATACTTGCCTCTGTTCCGCTGTCGTATGCTTAGATTTCGGCATTTTAGATTCAATCTTTCAGATTTGTCCGCTCTGTATAGGATCCTTGCAGTTCTTCCTGTAATAGTCTTGCATTTGTTTTTCTTTTTTCCTGGGCGCTCAGATCTGTTTTACTTTAGCTATCTGTAAAAACTTGTTTCTTCACCCTTATAGATCTGTAAAACATTCTCCGGTTTAGCCAGTCAAATATTACTTCTGTAATGCATCGATAATGAACACGACGGTTTAGCTCCTCTCTTTTGTTACTTCTGAACCGGCGGTAATGTGTTTCCTGCTTACTACCGGGTTAGCTATGTCATTAGTCCCTTGTCTAAACCGTCGGTGTGATTTCGCATATGCGATCCGGTTTATATATCTGTACTTGAATAATCCGGAGTTTATATTTTATCCTTTCAGCACTTCCACTTTGCTACTATGTCTGCCAAACAATTTGTTGCGTGTGACTGGGTCCGTTCCACCATTACGGAAGAAGATTTAATCAATGCTGCATCAGTCAGCACTCTGGGCCCTCGTTCAGTTTTGAAATGGCGGGCCCTAGGAAACGAATGCCCCCCTGCTCCTAAAGAAGGAGAGGTTATTGTCTTCTTTGATCACATGGCCCGAGGTTTTTCTCCTCCCGGTTCAAAGTTCTTCCGGGACGTGCTTGCCACTTTTCAGATTCACCCTCAGGACATAGGTCCAAATTCTATTTCAAACATCTGCGACTTTCAAGTTTTCTCAGAGGTATATTTGCAAGAGGAACCATCAGTTGACTTGTTCCGGGATTTCTTCCACTTGAACCGGCGAACCGAGTTTACTGGCGGTCCTCATCAAGAATTGGGAGGGGTTAGCATCCAAAAGAGAAGGGATGCAGTCTTTCCTCATGCCGCTCTGCACACACACCCTAAAGATTGGAATAAGTCTTGGTTTTATTGCCTTGACACTTCACCTGAAGGGGAAAACCCACTGCCGGGTTACCGTGAGCATCGTCTTCCTGAAGATCACCCTCTTCCACAGCGTCTCAGCTCCTCCGAACGGCCCCGGTTTGCTTCTCAACTTGCCAGGCTGAAGGCCTTTATGGCCAACGGTTTAACCGGAATTGATTTTATGCGCTGCTGGCTTTCTTGGAGCATCCTTCCTCTGAGTCCACGCCCGAGTCTGATGTGTAAATATTCTGGTAAACCGGATGATCCTCAACGTTTTTACAAGGATAAACTTTCTGAATCGGAAGTCATTGTATCTGCTAAGAAGATGCTCATTGTCTCCTTGGAAGAATGTAGTCAAACCGGATTGGCTCCGTATTATAAGAAGAATAAGCTGCCTGCAGTAAGTCTTACCCTCTTCTATATGTTTTTAATCCGTTCATATAAACCGTTTTCCAATTAACTATCTTTTTTGAACAGGCCGACGATCCTTTCTGACAAAGGAAACCTCAGGAGAAAACAGGCAAACAGCCGCGCCGGAAAGCTTACGCTGTCAAGAAGAAAAAGGCAGCTACTTGCTCCGGTTCTCATGCTGAAGATGACGATCCGGACTCTGAGGTATGAGTTAATCTGGCTATGACTTGTTTACTTTATCCAGATTTGTGTTAACGGTATCTTTTCACAGGAGTTGGCTGAAGGAGATAAACCGGCAGACATTGAGGTAACTATTCTTTCTTCAGATTCAGAACCACCTCCACCAAAAATTCGTCGGATAGTCCGGAAATATCAGTTTTCTCACCCTTATGCTCAATTGGACCCCAATTTTCTTTTGAAGAAACAGCAACATGAAGCCCTTCGCCGGACTACCCGCCATAGCGGCCTTGCAGTTGAATCGTCTGGAATATCTCTTACTCTAGCTCTGAGGTTATACTCTCTCCAACTCTCCTTCATCCCAAGGCCGGGCTTATACGCAAACCGCTTAAACCGTCTGACCCTAATTATCAGGAGACTCCCTTATCTTCCTCTGGCGAATCTACTGCCACACAAGTTCCTCCTCTGAAGACTGTCCCTGGGTAAGTCCTTTTCTTATCCGGTTTATCTTTGCATTTGCCTTACAGTTCTAACTTCTTTTTTCAATTTCTTCCAGCAAGCCTAAACCCAGCAAAAGGGCAAAGGCCAACAAACCAACGGTTGAGACTGCCACTGATGATCCGGCGGTTGATCCGGATACAACCGTCCCTCCGGAAGGCGAGCCCACAATTCCCCTTGAAGATCCTGCTCCTATGGATCATACTACTGCACCTGAGAATCCTAACCCTGAGAACGTCCATGACCCGGCGAGTCCTGCTCGGGTCGATCCTCCTCAATCTAGCCCTGCTCACACTAGTCCGGTTCACACCGCTACACCACCACCAGCAACTGCCCCTTCTCCGGATGTCCAGATAACTAGTACTGCTTATACTGCTCCTGCTGAACCCACTGTCTTAGCTAAGCACACAGCTAAAGCGGAGAAAATCCATCAAGAGAAAAGTAAATGGAGCACAGAGTTGTCTGGTTTCGCCGATCTGAGTGCCCAAGAGCTCTATTCCGGGTATTTGAACCGGCTTCACACCGGCCGGGACTATGAAGCGGGCTTAATCAGCATGATGAAAGAAAAATACGAGGTAATTCCCTTGTCTTTGTTTTACTTTTGTTGTGCTTCTGTCCATACCATGGTAGCCCCCAAGTTCCGGTTTAGCTGCATTTAGAAGGTGAACCGGTACTTCCTGTTTGAACAGATGATCTTACATTAGCCCCCAAGTGCCAAGGGCATAATTCGGTTTATGCGCCTAGGACTAGTTTGAATTTTTCCTCTGATACTTCAACTATCCATTAGCCCCCAAGTGTCAAGTAGACAACTTGTTTGTGTGCTTGAGACTTGTCTTTGAATTGCTACTGTTTGACGCTTCAACTGCCCATTAGCCCCCAAGTGTCAAGTAGACAACTTGTTTGTGTGCTTGAGACTTGTCTTATTTTTACCTTTATTCCTCTTGATTTTCCTTGCAGGCTGATTTGAACCGGTGGTCTGAAGAAATTACTGAACTCCGGAACAGACTTGTCGAAACTGAATCTGCCGCTGCTAAGGCCAAGAAGGATTTGGCGGTGAGTTTAACTACTGCTGAACAGCTGAAGAAATTCTTTGAAGAGGAGCGGACCGCCTTTGAAGTTCAGAAAAAGGATCTGGAGAAAAGGGCAAAGGACGCTGAGGAAGCCCTTAATCCGGTGACTGAAGAGTTAACCGGTTTAAAGTGGCAAATAGAACTGATGACTTCTGCTGTCTTCGGTAAGTACTTAATCTGCATTCCTGCTTTCATCCTTGCAATCTTTAATCCGTTCCGGTTTAACTGTGATAACCATATGCAGGGCGCCGTGTCACCCATCTTGGGGATGATTTACGGAAAAAACTCAAGGCGTGTTATACTTTGGTCGAGCAGCTGTATTCCGGCGCTCAAAGGATCATAAGCGCAACATCTTTCAATAAACCGGCCCCCACCACTATCCAAGGCACATTAGAGAAATTGTCTGTCTTGCCCGTGCGCTTGGAGGAAGTGAAGAAGTCTGCTGCTCGAGCCGGTTCTCTCATGGCGCTTACCAGAGCCAAAGCGTGGGTTACGAATTTTGATCCGGAAGAAGCCTTGAATGGGTATCCCAGCACTAAAGAAGACGGATCAACTTTCACTGCTAAAGACCTTCACGCTTTGACCAAGGAGATGCGCCCTCTCGCTAGCAAGCTTGCTGCCGAAACAGATTTGTCCAGGTATCATCCGGGATATGACTTACAGAACGAGCGGGTGGATCGGCCGGTTTATGATACCGTGAATCTAATCCCACCAGTGCGCCCTCATACTTTCGTTCCAGATATTGATCTGTCTGAACTTATCACGGAAGAGATGTACTTCCGCGCTTTAACGAAAAACGACTGGTGTGTCCCTGACTTCCAGCCGCTTCAAGAAGAGGAAGAGACTCCGGAACAAGCTGATCCCCAACCTTCACAGCACGAGGAGGCGTAGGCCATAATGTAGCTTTGTAATTGCAGTCTCATTTTGCTGTACAATCTTTAATCCGTTCAGGCTTGCTATGCCTTGTAATAGGATAGCATAAAACATTATTCGTCTTGATCCGGATGTTCCAACTTCTTGTTTTGACGTTGCCAATTTTAAATCTGGTCTGATATGGTTTATCATGTATATTATCTATTCCTGCATAGATAACACTGAAAATATGTCCTAGCGGCTTACCGCTGGACCAATTAAATTGCTCACACAATATATCAAACAAGTGTTTTGTTTGTACCAGAAAATAACTTCATACCTGAGATCAAGTATGCTTGATACTCTTGATCCGGCGAAATTCGCAATTTTCTGAAGGAGCCTTTGTGATAGACCCAATAACAATTCCGGGTTTAATAGTAGCTACCGGTTTAGATCATGCTGGAGCTCTGTCCAGACTTTTTGTAGATACGTGGTCAACTCTGAAGTTGTCCCACTTCGGATCAAAGAACCATAAAACACAAATACCAAAAATGCAAGTTTGCAAATAAAACCATGTAGTCGAGGCTTTTTATGAGCTGCCAGGCTCAAAGCAAGGTTCAGCCAATCAATGGATGCGGGTACCATCCAGAGGGCCTTATGGTTCCGATACAACCATAGGAACCGGATACACCCAACAGGGGTTAAGCTAAGATTCGGGTACAATCCTGCCCCCTGTTGGCTATATAAATCTTAGCCAATCAATGGATTCGGATACGATCCAGAGGGCTTATGCCACGTCCTCTTTGGTTCGGATACGACCTATGTTTGAACAGAATGGCATTATTAAGTTTGGGTATGTTCTCTTTGATTCGAATACGACCTATGTTTGAACAGGAATCCCTTCAGTAAGTTTGGCTATGTTCTCTTTGGTTCGAATACGACCTATGTTTGAACAGGAATCCCTTCAGTAGGTTTGGCTATGTTCTCTTTGGTTCGAATACGACCTATGTTTGAACAGGAAGCCCTTCAGTAGGTTTGGCTATGTTCTCTTTGGTTCGAATACGACCTATGTTTGAACAGGAAGCCCTTCAGTAGGTTTGGCTATGTTCTCTTTGGTTCGAATACGACCTATGTTTGAACAGGAAGCCCTTCAGTAGGTTACTGCTCTAGAGTGCATATGCCCTGCATTAATCAGCTAAACCGATCAAAATAT
>LR738709.1:317672002-317814402 GCA_902687465.1 Secale cereale
GTTTGGCTATGTTCTCTTTGGTTCGAATACGACCTATGTTTGAACAGGAAGCCCTTCAGTAGGTTTGGCTATGTTCTCTTTGGTTCGAATACGACCTATGTTTGAACAGGAAGCCCTTCAGTAGGTTTGGCTATGTTCTCTTTGGTTCGAATACGACCTATGTTTGAACAGGAAGCCCTTCAGTAGGTTTGGCTATGTTCTCTTTGGTTCGAATACGACCTATGTTTGAACAGGAAGCCCTTCAGTAGGTTACTGCTCTAGAGTGCATATGCCCTGCATTAATCAGCTAAACCGATCAAAATATTTGAAATATGACATATGATAAGAAATGTATGGTTATCACCATGAGACACTTGTATTGGAAAAAAGGCTGAGCCCCCGGTTTACCGAGGGTGCCGGTTTATTCATTAATCATAATATATACATAGGATATAGTAGAGCTCATGGTTCAGGTATAGTAGGGCCGCAAGAGGGCGATGTTCCACGGCCTCTTTGTCTCTTCTTCCGATGTCCGTGAGTCCTTGTGTTCTCGAACGTCCACCAGATAATATGAACCGTTGTGCAGATTCTTGCTGACCACAAAGGGCCCTTCCCAAGGCGGGGATAGCTTGTGCATATCTGTTTGATCTTGGATAAGCCGGAGTACCAAGTCTCCCTCCTGGAACGTCCTGGTCTTGATTCGGCGGCAGTGATATCTGCGCAAGTCTTGTTGATAGATTGCAGATCATGCCGCTGCTATATCACGCTCTTCATCCAGCCGGTCCAAACTGTCTTGTCTCGCCTGCTCATTGGTTGCTTCAACATAAGCCGTCACCCATGGCGAATCATGACGGATATCACTTGGAAGGACCGCTTCAGCATCGTACACCATAAAGAAAGGTGTGTAACCTGTGGACCGGTTTGGCGTAGTATTGATACTCCAAAGGACAGGAGGTAACTCCTCAACCCAGCACCCTGGTGTTCTTTGCAAGGGAGTCATAAGTCGGGGCTTGATACCTCGCAAAATCTCCTGATTTGCTCTTTCAGCTTGACCATTAGATTGAGGGTGAGCTACAGAAGACACATCCAAGCGAATATGCTCCCGTTGACAAAACTCTTCCATCTCTCCTTTAGATAGATTGGTGTCGTTGTCTGTGATGATGATGTGTGGAAAGCCAAACCGGAAAATTACTTTTTTGATGAATTTTACCGCTGTTGCCGCATCACACTTGCTCACAGGCTCTGCCTCAATCCATTTTGTAAACTTATCCACAGCCACCAGTAAATGAGTTTTCTGATCTTGGGATCGTTTGAAGGGTCCAACCATATCAAGCCCCCAAGTCGCAAACGGACAGGTTATCGGTATCATCCGGAGCTCCTGTGCCGGAACAAGAGCACGTCGCGAAAACTTCTGGCAGGCATCACACTTCCGGACCAGATCTGCCGCATCAGCATGGGCTGTCAACCAATAGAACCCATGTCGAAAAGCTTTAGCTACCAAAAATTTTGAACCGGCATGATGACCACAATCCCCTTCATGGATTTCTCGAAGAATATCACAACCTTCTTCAGCTGATACACACCGCTGAAACGCTCCAGAAACGTTGCAATGATGAAGTTCTCCATTTGCAATTGTCATGGACTTAGAGCGCCGGATTATCTGTCTTGCTTCGATCTTGTTGTCCGGCAGCTCTCCTCGGCTTAGATACGCCAAATAAGGCAGCGTCCAATCCGGAATAACATGAAGTGCCGCAACTAGCTGTGCCTCCGGATCAGGAACAGCCAGGTCTTCCTCTGATGGTACTTGAACCGATGGACTGTGCAGCTCATCCAAAAACGTATTCGGTGGTACCGGTTTACGTTGAGAACCCAGCCGGCTCAAAGCATCGGCCACTTCATTCCTTCGTCGGTCTATGTGATCCACTTGATATCCTTTGAAATACCCTGCAACTGCTTCAACTTCTCGTCTGTAAGCTGCCATGAGAGGATCTCTTGAGTCCCATTTACCGGATACTTGTTGTGCCACTAAATCTGAATCGCCGAAGCACTTGACCCGGCTCAAGTTCATCTCCTTGGCCATCCGCAAGCCATGAAGCAACGCTTCATACTCTGCTGCATTATTAGTACAGGGAAACAATAAACGGAGGACATAACAAAAATTGTCTCCTCGCGGGGAAGTTAAAACAACTCCAGCCCCCGAGCCTTCTAACTGCCTTGAACCGTCAAACTGAATCGTCCAGTATGTAAGATCCGGCTTCTCCTCTGGTGTTTGCAGTTCTATCCAATCATTGATGAAATCCACCAATGCTTGAGATTTGATAGCAGTGCGTGGCACATATTTCAATTCGTGTGGGCTGAGCTCAATGGCCCACTTTGCCACTCTGCCCGTAGCTTCCCTGTTCTGGATTATATCCCCCAATGGAAATAATGTTTCAACTTCCGGTTTGCCATGAACACACCGTATACTAGCTTCTGCCAATGTGGGTATCTTTTCTTGGACTCAATGAGAACTTCACTGACGTAATAGACCGGACGCTGAACCGGGTATTCTTTCCCTGTCTCCTTGCGTTCAACCACGATTGCCATGCTGACTGCCCGTGCATTGGCGGCAACGTATAACAGCAACGACTCATTATCAACAGGGGCAGCCAGGACCGGCGGCTTTGCCAGCTGCCGCTTCAAATCCTCAAACGCAGTGTTCGCCTCATCACTCCATATAAATTGATCCGTCTTTTTCAATATCTGATAAAGCGGAATCGCCTTCTCCCCCAAACGGCTGATGAACCGGCTCAAGGCTGTGATCCGGCCGACGATACGCTGAACATCATTGATGCAAGCCGGTTTAGTCAAAGATGTGATTGCCTTGATCTTCTCTGGATTAGCTTCTATTCCTCTGTTTGACACTAAGAATCCAAGGAGCTTGCTCGCCAGAACACCAAAAGCACACTTCTCCGGGTTAAGCATCATTTTATAGGCCCGAAGATTGTCAAAGGTCTCCTTGAGGTCCTCTATCATCGTTTCCTCCTTCCTCGATTTTACCACAATATCATCTACATAAGCATGAACATTCCTGCCTATCTGCCCCTTAAGACAGTTCTGTACACAACGCTGGTAGGTTGCTTGGGCACTCTTAAGTCCAAAGGGCATAGACACATAGCAAAAAGCACCAAAAGGTGTTATGAAGGACGTCTTCTCCTGATCTTTAACTGCCATCTTGATCTGGTGATACCCTGAATATGCATCCAAAAAACTTAGCCGCTCACATCCTGCTGTAGCATCGATGATCTGATCAATGCGAGGGAGTGCAAAAGGATCCGTTGGACAAGCTTTGTTTAGATCCGTGTAATCCACACACATTCTCCACTTTCCATTCTTCTTTAGCACTAGCACCGGATTAGCCAACCACTCTGGGTGAAAAACTTCAACTATGAACCCTGCAGCCAAAAGCCTGGCCACCTCTTCTCCTATAGCCTTACGCCTTTCTTCGTTGAAGCGGCGCAGATACTGCTTGACCGGTTTAAACTTTGGATCAATATTAAGACTGCGCTCAGCGAGTTCCCTCGGTATACCTGGCATGTCAGAAGGTTTCTATGCAAAGATATCCCTGTTCTCATGGATGAACTCGATGAGCGCGCTTTCCTATTTGGGATCAAGGTTAGCGCTGATAGTGAATTGCTTGGATGAATCGCCTGGCACAAAATCAACTTGCTTGGTCTCTTCTGCGGATTTAAACTTCAACGCCGGATCATGCTCCGTAGTTGGCTTCTTCAATGGGGACATATCCGCCGGATCAACATTGTCTTTGTAAAACTTCAACTCCTCCGTAGCACACACTGCCTCCGCGTAGGCAGCGTCTCCTTCCTCACACTCCAATGCAATCTTGCGGCTTCCATGAACCGTGATTGTTCCTTTGTGACCCGGCATCTTGAGCTGCAGAGAAACATAACACGACCTGGCCATAAACTTGGCATAAACCGTCCTCCCAAACAGAGCATGATAAGGGCTCCGGATCTTGACCGCTTCAAAGGTTATCATCTCTGACCTGGAATCCTGTTCATCTCCAAAGGTAACTTCTAGGTCAATTTTTCCAACTGGGTAAGCTGATTTACCTGGCACCACTCCATGAAACACCGTGTTTGATTGCCTTAGCTTTTTATCCGTCAGCCCCATGCGGCGGAAAGTCTCATAATACAAGATATTGATGCTACTGCCACCGTCCATGAGGACTTCAGTAAACTTGTAGCCACCCACCTGTGGTGCTACTACCAAGGCCAAGTAGCCCGGATTATCAACTTGCAGCGAGTGATCCTCCCCGCACCACGCAATGGGCTGCTCTGACCAGCGCAGGAACTGCGGCGTTGCCGGTTCAACCGCGTGGACAGCCCGCTTCAAGACTTTTTGATCTCGTTTACATAAACTCGTAGTGAACACATGATACTGCCCACTACTCAACTTCTTCGGATTACTCTGATATCCGGATTCCTGTTGTTGTTGCTGACGCTGCTGATTACCTTGGCTGTTATGATTACTCTGGCCCTGCTGTTGGTTGTTTTGGTTATTGTAACCACCTTGACCATGCTGCTGATTGCCTTGGTTATTATAGCCGCCTGGACCATATTGGTTATTTCCTTGGTTATTATAACCACTGTTGTTGCCACGATATCCTGATCCGGAAACGTTCCCCTGGTGACCCGGACCATAAAATCCCGGGCCTGAACCGCCTCCTGGAGGCCCGTTGTTGGAGTTGAACCGGCTCATTACGGCTTCCATCATGTTCTTGCATTCTCCTATAGTGTGTTTTGCTGGACGTTCCCTTGTGCCATGCTTCGGACAAGGCTCATTTAGTTCTTGCTCCCAGCTAACGTTCCCTCCGCCGGTTTGTGGAGGTGGCTTACCCCTATTGCGCTGAAAACCCCCCTGAACTTGGGTATTGGCCACAAAATCAGCGCCACCCTCCGCTTTTCGCTTGCCTAAAAAGCTTGTACTAGCCGGATTAACCTGCGCCGGTTTACCAGGCTTATTGACTTTTCCAGCTTTGTCTCCTTCCGCTTCTGGATACTTAGTGTTGTCGGAGTCCCCGTATTTCACCAGAGCGCTCATGAGAGTTCCCATGTCATTACCATCCCGTTTAAGCCATCCCAGTTTTAACTTTAGAGACTCAAACCGGCAATTGTTTTCCAGTGTCACTATTGCCGTACTGGGATTGATACCATTCGAAGAGTGCAAGATTTCTGATACTCGCCGCACCCATGCACTTGTAGACTCCTGCTCACCTTGTATACAAGCTGCTAGATCTACCACTGACATCGGCTGCTTGCACGTATCCTTGAAGTTTTTGATAAACTGGCGACATAACTCTCCCCACGATCCGATAGAATTAGGGGGTAAACCCTTCAGCCAGGTCCGGGCTGTACCTTCAAGCATCATGGTGAAGTATTTCGCACAAGCCGCTTCATCCACGTCCAGCATCTCCATGGCCATCTTGTAACTCTCAACCCAAGCTTCTGGAGCCAAATCTGCTGTGTAATTAGGCACTTTACGTGGACCTTTAAAATCCTTGGGCAGCTTCACGCTCCGTAAAGCGGGGATAAGACATTGCACCCCAAAGGAACTCGTTGTGACTCCTGTCTCTGATGTGGCTGTGTGAACCAGCGTCGCTTGACGGATCTCCTCACGGGCCACTGATCTAACCCGGTTTGCATCCTGAGCTTGTGCATCCGCGCCTGCCGGATTTTTTTACCTCTGACGGTGTCGCCTGCGTTCACTACTAGACAATTCTGGTTCCTCCCAATGCCTAGTGTAACTCCGGCTGTGGCGTGGTGTTGAATGGAGCCTCTCCATGTTGTAAGAATACGCTTGCTGCTGTGTTAATGCCGTATTAAGCAGATCCTTGACCCTGCATGCCTCCAATGCCACGGGGGATGTCCCTTCAATGGGTAAAGCGGCCAGGCATGAAGCGGCAGCAACAATGTTGTCCAAAGGGTTTGAGTAATGACCCGGAGGGGTCGGGATATGAGGCGCAGGCATGACCCGTCGATCTTGCTCTGCAGTGGGCTGCTGAACCGGCTCATCCCTAGCCGGGGCCGCCCTCCGGTTTGTCGCTGGATCGTTGCTGGTTCCCGCTCCTGGCGTCCTGAAAAGATCCGTCGCCTCGTAAACCGGCGGTAGACGAGACTGGTACTTCCGACTCCTTACTCCTTGTATAGAGGCCTGTTCCATCCTTAGCTGAAAAGCCTGATCATCCAGTTCTGCCTGTCTCATTGCCATCATAGCCTTTTCTGCCTTCAGATTTTCTTTCGCTTGATCGATCCGGCCCTTTAGCTGAAGGAGCTCTGCATCGTGTTGCGCCTTGTCTGCTGGAGCTACCTCTGCCATGGCTCGGGCTGTGAACTCCTCGATCAAGGTGGATAGAGCGTTAGAGGGCGAGAGGGTCGAGCCGCTCCCCCCTACACCAGTTTCTGCTGTCGCCCCGGTCACCGTGGACTGTGGTGTAGGTTGTGAATCGGCCATAAAGATAGCCACTCGGTTTGGCGGATCAAAGGGGTCCGGAATACTGTCTCCGTCGGACACACCCTCAGACCGGCCGTCCCGCAACTGATACAAAGACTCAGTCTCTCCGAATGAAGATTCATCATCGGAATAGATAACTGTCTCGCCACCGGAATCCGATCCGTCCTCGGTTTGAACCCTGTGAATTGCTCCAACGAAAACGCGCTTCATGGCAGGCTGAATCCGGGCCGATCTCGCACGCTGAGCCAGCTCGACGATGTTGGGGATGACGTCCGGCTCAGGCCCCGGTTCACCGATCTTGCCAATGAAGACGTGGATGCCGCCGAAGGGAACCCGGTACCCGTATTCGATTGAATCGGCCTCCGGTCCCCAACCTGCGTCGTCGATGTAGATCCGGCCGCGGCGACTCTTTGTCATCCGGCCGACCGCGTAACCGAGCCCTTCAAAGCTGCCCTTCAAGAACTCGAAACCATCGTGCGGAGGCCCCACGGTGGGCGCCAACTGTCGTGGAATTAACACGGCAGATGTACGGTTTAACGGACTTGATGATGGAACCATCGCACGGGTTAGCTTGAAGGGGTTAAAAGCACACAAAGGACACAAATGATTTATACTAGTTCGGCCCCTTCAATGAAGGTAAAAGCCTACGTCTAGTTTGGTTTGGTATTGCTTGGGCGTCGATGAACAGGGAGCAGATCGCTTGCCTGTGTCTCGACGGGTTGTTTCTTGTCCTTGAACCGTCACTGGGTCGTCCCTTTATATAGAGGCGACGCACGGTCCGGTTTACAGAGTCCCGAGGCGGGCTCATATTTGTGTCCGCCTCGGTCTCTGCTCTTTCTTCCTTGTCTCTCAAGTTACATGATTAGGCAATTTACAAATCGTAACTCTACACATGGGCCTTAAGCCTTCATGGGCCATAACCTCTACTGGATATTTACAAGTATATAACTAAATTACCATAATCCGGTTTACACTTAGCCGGTTCATACCTGCTAGTAATATCCTTGACAATATCCTTTAGAATACACTACCTGTGTGAGTAACCATGATGTTCTCTTTCTGAAGGGCTTCGGGAAGTGAACACGGTGGGGTTATGCATGAACGTGAGTAGCTTGGATCACTTCTTGATCATCTTTGGCGACCGTTGGCACATATGCTCCCCTCGCTCTGAATTCGTAAACTAGTTGCTTAGTGCTTGCTGCAAACACTTTATTACCTCTCCACACCTAAAGGCTTTGTTAGTTTTGATACCCGGGAATGGGATTGCTGAGTCCTTGTGACTCACAGATTACTACACACACCAGATGCAGGTACAACCGAGAATGACACAGGAGATGGACAAGAACTTCACTGGGAGTTCAATGAAGAGCATGGTTGTTTTTATGTGACGTATCTCGACGAACAGTAGTGGTTCCGACTAGGGGCGATCAGGACTTGTGGTTGTGGTATCTTTTCTCGTTTGGATTTCATCCGTAGTCGGACACTGTGTTATTTGGATGAATGTATGTTATTGTATTCATTGTGTGACGTGGCGAGTGTAAGCCAACTATTTTACTCTTTCATCCCTGTTCTTTTACACGAGTTGTGCAAAGATACCACGCTAGCGATCATTCCAGAATGCGCTTATGTCTCTAAGTCGTGCCTCGACACATAGGAGATATAGTCGCATCCTGGGCATTACACCACATGTCATCATCTATCGCTCGGAGATAGATCTTCATCTTCTCCTTTCATAAGGGATAGTTCGTCCCATCGAAGATGGCAATCTTGAGATGCGATTTATAGTTCACTTAAGGCATACTTAAACTCCAAAGGTTCTAGACTAAATTGAGCAGAGTCAAGGAGTACCTCACTCTGATACCAATTGTAGAAATGAAGTATGTCTACCAAAGGGGGTGAATGGGAGTTTTAAATTTTCATCGGAAAAATTCAAAACTATCAGAACCCAGCAGCGGAACGAATGCAAAATAGACTTCAGCGAACTAAAACTGAGTATTGAAAGGAAACAAAGTTATGCATTGATACAATTCACATGAACAAAATGCATCGAAGGTAAACATGGGTGATAGAGATAACCAGTGATGCTTGATGGTGACAAGGTATTTCATCTACCAGTTCGTCCTTCCGCACAAGGACTGCGTCTTGTTGGAGGGGATGTGACTTAACATGGAAATTAAACTCTCTTCACCCTATTCTCCTCAACAGTCGATTCGTCAACCAATACCGATCATTCGTGGTAGATACTTGAAGGCGATCTCCGAACCTTTACAGACTTCTTCTTCCAGAACCACAATCACTCTTGGTCTCTGAAGAAATCAACACCTAACCGTCTAGAGAGTTTGCGGCTCTCAAGAGTAATAGGCGTAGCGTATTAAACTTAGATTCCAGTGATGCTGAACCACTATCTAATTATTTGGCTCTAGGCTTTTTTCTCTTAGTGGATTTAATTTCAAATCACAATGAGAGTGGGTTGCTCAACAAAATTCTCAGAATCAAACGGAGCATGCACCGGACAAAGCTGGCGTGGGGTGGCTATTTTGAAGGAAATATGCCCTGGAGGCAATAATAAAGTTGTTATTTATATTTCCTTATATCTTTATAAATGTTTATTATTCATGCTAGAATTGTATTAACCGGAAACTTAGTACATGTGTGAATACATAGACCAAAATAGAGTGTCCCTAGTATGCCTCTACTAGACTAGCTTATTAATCAAAGATGATTATGTTTCCTAACCATATACATGAGTTGTCATTTGATCAACGGGATCACATCATTAGGGGAATGATGTGATGGACAAGACCCATCCGTTAGCTTAGCAACTTGATCATTTAGTTTTACTGCTACTGCTTTCTTCCTGACTTATATTGCTTTCTTCATGACTTATGCATGTTCCTATGACTATGAGATTATGCAACTCCTGAATACCGGAGGAACACCTTGTGTGCTATCAAACATCACAACGTAACTGGGTGATTATAAAGATGCTCTATAGGTGTCTCCGAAGGTGTTTGTGGTGTTGGCATAGATCGAGAATAGGATTTGTCACTCCGAGTGTCGGAGAGGTATCTCTGGGCCCTCTCGGTAATACACATCGTAATAAGCCTTGCAAGCAAATGACTAATGAGTTAGTCACGAGATGATGTATTATGGAACGAGTAAAGAGACTTGCCGGTAACGAGATTGAACTAGGTGTGATGATACCGACGATCGAATCTCAGGCAAGTAACATACCGATGACAAAGGAAACAACGTATGTTGTTGTGCGGTTTGACCGATAAAGATCTTCGTAAAATATGTAGGAACCAATATGAGCATCCAGGTTCCGCTATTGGTTATTGACCAGAGAAGTGTCTCGGTCATGTCTACATAGTTCTCGAACCCGTAGGGTCCGCACGCTTAACGTTCGATGACGATTTGTATTATGAGTTATATGATTTGATGACCGACATTTGTTCGGAGTCCCGGATGAGATCACGGACATGACGAACAGTCTCGAAATGGCCGAGACATAAAGATCGATATATTGGAAGGCTATATTCGAACATCGGAAAGGTTTCGAGTGATTCGGGTATTTTTCGGAGTACCGGAGAGTTAAGGGAATTCGTATTGGGCCTTAATGGGCTATACAGGAAAGGAGAGAAAAGCCTCAAGGGTGGCCGCGCCCCTTCACCATGGACTGGTACGAATTGGACTAGGGAAAGGGGGCGCCCCCTTCCTTCCTTCTCCTTCTTCCTTCCCCTTTTCCTATTCCAAATGGGAGGAGGAATCCTACTAGGACTAGGGTGTTCTAGTAGGACTCCACACTTTGGCGCGCCCTATGAGGGCCGGCCTACTCCTCCCTACATCCTCTATATATGTGGCCAGGGGGCACCCCATGGAGACCCAAGTTGATTTTAGCCGTGTGCGGTGCCCCTCTTCACAGATCACACCTCGGTCATATCGTTGCAGTGCTTAGGCGAAGCCCTGCGTCGGTAGCTTCATCATCACGCCGTCGTGCTGACGAAACTCTCCCGTGACGCTCAACTGGATCGAGAGCTCGTGGGACGTCATCGAGCTGAACGTGTGCTGAACGCGAGGTGTCGTACGTTCGGTTCTTTGATCGGTTGGATCGCGAAGACGTTCGACTAAATCAACCGCGTCACTAGACGCTTCCGCTTTCGGTCTATGAGGGTACGTAGACACCCTCTCCCCTCTCATTGCTATGCTTCTCCTAAATAGATCTTGCATGATCGTAGGATTTTTTTAAAATACCATGTTCCCCAACAGTGGTATAAGAGCCAGGTCTATGCGTAGATGATATCCACGAGTAGAACACAATGAGTTGTGGGCGATAATAGTCATACTGCTTACGAGCATGTCATACTTTGATTCGGCGGTATTGTGAGATGAAGCGGCCCAGACAGACATTACCCGTATGCTTACGCGAGACTGGTTTCACCGTTACGAGCACTTGTTGCTTAAAGGTGACCGGCGGGTGTGTGTCTCTCTCACTTTAGTTGAATCGAGTGTTGCTACGCCATGTCCTTGTGAAGATAAAACATCACACTTGATGAAAAATCGTTGTGGTTTTGTATGCGTAGCTAAGAACGGTTCTTGCTACGCCCGTAGTAGCCACGTAAAACTTGCAACAACAAAGTAGAGGACGTCTAACTTGTTCTTGCAGGGCATGTTGTGATGTGATATGGTCAAGACGTGATGAGTTATACGTTATTGTATGAGATGATCATGTTTTGTAAAGTTATCGGCAACCGGCAGGAGCCTTATGGTTGTCTCTTTATTGTATGTATTGCGAAGGCCATGTAATTGCTTTACTTTATCACTATGAGTTAGCTATAGTAGTATTAGCAATAGTTGGCGAGACGATCACGACGCTTCGATGAAGATCATGGTGTCTAGCCGGTGACGATGGAGATCATGACGATGCTTTGGAGATGGAGATCAAAGGCACAAGATGATGATGGCCATATCATGTCACATATTTTGATTGCATGTGATGTTTATCTTATTATGCTTCCTATTTTGCTTAGTACGGCGGTAGCATTATAAGATGCTCCCTTACAAAATTTCAAGGTACAAGTGTTCTCCTTGAGTATGCACCGTTGTGAAAGTTCTTCATGCTGAGACACCACGTGATGATCGGGTGTGATAGGTTCTACGTTCACATATAATGGGTGCAAGACAGTTTTGCACATGCGGAATACTCGGCTTAAACTTGACGAGCCAAGCATGTACAGACATGGCCTCGGAACACTGAAGACCGAAAGGTCGAGCGTGAATCATATAGTAGATATGATCAACATAAGATGTTCAACCTTGAAAACTACTCCATCTCACGTGATGATCGGACATGGTTTAGTTGATTTGGATCACGTGATCATTTAGATGACTAGAGGGATGCCTATCTAAGTAGGTGTTCATTAGTAATATGATTAATTGAACTTTAATTTATCATGAACTTAGTCCTGGTAGTATTAGCATATCTATGTTGTAGATCAATAGCTCGCGATGTAGCTCCCCGTTTATTTTTATATGTTCCTAGAGAAATATAAGTTGAAAGATGTTAGTAGCAATGATGCGGACTAGGTCCGCGATTTGAGGATTATCCTCACTACTGCACAGAAGTATTATGTCCTTGATGCACCGCTAGGTGACAGATCTATTGCAGGAGCAGATGCAAACGTTATGAACGTTTGGCAAAGCTCAATATGATGTCTACTTAATAGTTTAGTGCACCATGATTTACGGCTTAGAACCGTGACTTCAAAACGTTTAGAACACCATGGAGCATATAAGATGTTCCAAGAGTTGAAATTAGTATTTCATACTCATGCCCGTGTCAAGAGGTATGAGACCTCTGACAGTACTTTGCCTACAAGATGGAGGAGAATAGCTCAACCAGTGAGCATGTGCTCAAATTGTCTGGGTACTACAATTGCTTGAATCAAATGGGAGTTAATCTTCCAGATAAGATAGTAATTGCAAAGTTCTCTAGTTACTATCACCAAGTTAGTAGAACTTCCTGATGAACTATAATATGCAAGGATGACGAAAGTAATTCCTGAGCTCTTCGCGATGCTGAAATCGGCGAAGGTAGAAATCAAGAAAGAGCATCAAGTGTTGATGGTTAACAAGACCACTTGTTTCAAGTAAAGGGCAAAGGGATAGAAGGGGAACTTCAAGAAGAATGACAAGCAAGTTGTCACTCCCGTGAAGAAACCCAAAGCTAAACTCAAGCCTGATACTAAGTGCTTCTACTACAAAGGAAATGGTCACTGGAAGTGGAACAACCCAAGATACTTGGCAAATAAGAAGGATGACAAAGTGAACAAAGGTATATTTGATATACAGATTATTGATGTGTACTTTACTAGTGTTCATAGCAATCCCTGGGTATTTGATACCGGTTCAGTAACTCAAAACGGGAGTTGCAGAATGAATAGAGACTAGTTAAAGGTGAAGTGACGATGTGTGTTGGAAGTGGTTCCAAGATTGATATGATCATCACCGCACACTCCCTATACTTTCGGGATTAGTGTAGAAGCTAAATAAATGTTATTTGGCATTTACGTTGAGCATGAATTTGATTTGATCATGTTTGTTGTAATATGGTTATTCATTTAAAGTCATAGAATAATTGTTATTCTGTTTACATGAATGAAACCTCCGATGGTCATACACCCAAGAAAAATAGTTTATTGGATCTCGATCGTAGTAATACACATATATATAATTGTCGGTGTACTAAAGTAGGGGTACCTTAGTATCCCGACTTGTGCACGGGCAGTAGCAGCGTCCCGTGGTCTGGCTCACCACGCGCCCGCCAAAGCCCACTCTAGACCCCTTTAAGCCATTCAAGAACAAAGTATTCAAGTCAAGAGACAAGACCCCGGCAAGAGGAGCTTGCCGGGAAGGCCACACCAGGCTCAAGGTTATCTTTCCAGCACAAGACCCTGGCAAGAGGTGCTTGCCAGGAAGGCCAAAGAACGGCACCTCAAGAAGGTGTATCGCGGCGCATCATGCGCCCCGGCAGGACCCGGAGAGCGACAAACTCCCGGGCCCGGCAAGGTTGCGACCCCGGCAAGGTGCTTGCCGGGGGAGGCCTACACTGTGTGCCTGCGTCCCAGCTCATCTGGCCACGCGTCGCCCTGGGGCCCTTCCAGGGGCACGTGGCAGATGGCTGTGCGGCCTGGGGTACACGGTGGCAAGCCGCGGTGACAAGGCTATCGCCGTGGCGAACGGAGACGCATGGACGGACGCTTTTTGGGGCGACGGCGACGGGCATTCAAGGCCCTTGTCCCCCACCATCAAAGTTAGGTGAAGACAACTGTTCATACACTATTCATACACTGTTACAACTACCACCGATTTTACGTTTTTACCCTCCTCTACGTTGACACCTGTCGGTGACCCCTTTGAGCTATAAAAAGAGGCCCATGCACAACGTAGAGGGGGTTCGATTCCAGAAACTAGTTCACTCCCTCGCTCGGTGTAGCTGGTACTGTAGATCCTCAAGCTCCCGAGCCCCAGAACTCAATACAGCCAAAGCAGGAGTAGGGTTTTACTCGTCCGCGCGGCCCGAACCTGGGTAAACTGCCCGCGTGTGCTCCTCGATCTGCTCTCCGTGCTCCCTCCGCTCCCTTAATGCAACGTAGAAGGGGCTCCGGTCCCATAGGTGTTCGTGGGCGTCCAGTTTCCCCGACATCTTTGGCGCGCCAGGTAGGGGGCGTCGAGGTTGTGCGAACCTGATCCGGCGCTCACGTGGGCGCAACCTTCAGCAACTTCACCAGCTTCATCAACCTCATCGACTACATCAACATGCCTCCGAAGAAGAAGGCTTCGAAGGTCGGAGGCCCGTCCGCGTCGAGCCCACCACCACCAGAGCCAACGGTTGGTGGGGAAGACGCCGGCGGAAGGGTGAACGTCGGTGGGGAGACTCACGGCGCCACCAAGTCCAAGGACAAAATGGACGACTGAGCGAACTCCAAGGCCTCGGTGTCCGTGCACGCACCACGTCCCTCTCAGGAGGTGCCAGACCAGCAGCGACGTGGTACCGGAGGTACCATACGCTTGCTGGGACGTGGCCAGGCCGGCGGCACACGGGACGCTCAAGGCCAACGTCCTGGCACGAGCAAGGCGCGGTCGCCGGGACGGGAACATGCTCCTTCTAACGCGGTTAGAAGTCCGAGCGTATCCCGCTCCTCGCACCGTTCGCCACCGTTTCCCTCCTCTCCAGCAGAAGCCTTAGCCAGGGCTCAGCTACTCCTCGACTTCCCTCCAGCGGCGGACAAGGCCGAAGACTGGAGGGCGACGATCCAGAGCCTCATCGCCTTCGCCAACAACGACGCGCCGCAGCAGCCGGCAATTTCACGGCCGCGGCAAGTCGACCAAGCGAAGGCCGACGGTGACAAGACCGCCGGGGGTGCGACTACCGTGCACTCCCCGCCGCGGAAGCAGAAATCGCCACCCCGCCGGATCAACGTCGACGACGACTCCACGGCGTCGTCGGATCCGCGGGCTCGCCGCGATCAGCGCCAAGTCCTCGACGACAGGCGACAAGAGGACACTCGAACTCGTATTGAGCGTCGAAGAGAAGCCAGAAGACAGTCTGATCAGCGCGCCGGGACCGCTGTCGACATGCGTGCGCCCGGTGAACCAGGCGACTTGCCGTACGCGGCAGGCTGCCCTGCGTTCACTCGAGAGCTGCGGCAAGTCCAGTGGCCCAGCATGAAGAACTTTAAGCCCGACGTACTCGAGAAGTACGACGGCAAGACACACCCCTCAGAGTTCCTTAGCATCTACACCATTGCGGTGCAGGCTGCCGGGGGACGAGACGAGAAGATCCTAGCCAACTACTTCCCGCTCGTGCTTAAGCCAAACGTCAGGTCTTGGCTTATGCACTTGCCGGAGAACTCCATCTCTTCATGGGCGGATTTGTGCCACCAGTTTGTTGGCGCCTTCACGGGCGGCCACAAACCCCACGGCCAGGAGAGCGATCTCCACATCCTTGCCTAGAAGGAGGGAGAGTCCCTGCGCAAATACATCCAAAGGTTCAGCCGCGTTCAACACAATATCCCCGATGTCCACCCTGCCGCGGTTATCAGTGCGTTCCACCAGAACGTGCGTAACCGCCGGATGAGGGAGGAGATGGCAATGACCAAGATCCGGGACGTCAGCGAGCTTTACGCTCTGGCTGACAAATGTGCGCGTGCTGAAGAGGGGAGGAGACTCCCCGGAGAGGATGCCGGTGCAGGAGGAAGCGACAGCGAGGATGCCGCCCCGGCAAGGAAAAACCGGCGGCGGAACAAAAAGAAGAAGAACAAGGACGTACTAGTTGTCGAGCAGTCCGGCAAGGAGGCTGCCGCCAAGAAGACACAGGCCGGTGGCTCCGGCAAGGAGCCCGCCCCTGTAGCGGCAGCCGACAAGCAGGACGGCTCCGACAAGCAGTACTGCAAGATCCACCGCACCAAGGGCCACGATCTCCAGAACTGCAAGAGGGTAGAGTACCTCGTAGAACAGCAGAAGGCTGAATACGAGCGTCGCGACAAGGAGAAGGCCCAAGGAGGCGGAGGAGAGCCCAGCAAGAAGCGGCCGTTCAATGGCCGGGGAGGACGCCGCGGCAAGGCCAAGCAGCGGCAAGGAGACAGACCTCCCCGGGGCCGCGACAAGGATTAAGACGAAGACGATGACGAGGACATGGATGAAGGAGACAACAGCGAGCAGGAGTTCCAGAAGGCCACAGAAGTTCTGTGCGTCGATGGAGGTGCCTCTCTGCACACTTCCCACCGCCAACTCAAACAATGGGTGCGGGAAGTGAATGCAGCTGAGCCACCCGTCGAGTCGCGCAGGCTGCTAAAATGGTCCGGCACGCCCGTCATCTTCGACCTTGAGGACCACCCTGACCACACAACTGCGGTCGGGTGCTTGCCGATGTTGGTTTCCCCAACTATCCGCAACCTCAAGGTCACCAATATGTTGGTTGACGCCGGGGCCGGCCTCAACTTGATCTCCTCCGATGTGATCAAGAAACTGCAGATCCCCGACAGCGAGCTCGAGGAAACCGGGATGCTCCAAGGAATCAACCCGGGAAGGAGCAAGCCGAAGGGGAAGATCACGCTGCCAGTGACCTTTGGCGGAGAGCTCAACTTCGGGACGAAGAGGATAACGTTCGACGTCGCCGATATCCCATTACCATACTAAGGGATACTTGGTCGTCCTACGCTCGCCAAGTTCATGGCAGCTTCCCACTATGCCTACAACATGCTCAAGATGCCGGGGCCGATAAGCGTCATCTCTGTCCCCGGCGACAAGAAGGATGCGCTTATCTGCGCCGACAAGATCTACCGGGATGCAGCAGCCGCAGCAGACAGCAAGGCACTTGCCGCTGAAGCTCCCGGGGGGAAGACCAAGACCAAGTCCGGCAGGAGCTCTGGAGCCCACTCCGGCAAACGCACCTCTTCGGAGTGCTGCGCTGCCGTCGAGGACGCACCATCGAGCTCCACCGGCAAGTGCAAGAAAGGAATGGCAGCTCCGCCGGCAACCAAGAAGGTGTCCGCCAAGGAGGACGGCACTGGTGGTACCTTCACCATCAGTGCTACACTCGACCCCAAATAGGAAAGCGCGCTCGTTGCCTTCCTGCGGGCGAATGTCGACGTGTTCGCATGGCAACCGTCTGACATCCCCGGCGTTCCCAGGAAGGTAATTGAGCACAAGCTCGCTGTTTGTCCTCATGCGCGGCCCGTCAAGCAGAAGGTCAGGAAGCAAGCGGTGGAGCGCCAAGAGTTCATCGCCGAAGAAATCAAGAAGTTGGAAGCAGCAGGCCTTGTTAGAGGTGTACTCCATCCCACGTGGCTGGCCAATCCAGTTGTCGTACGCAAAGCTAATGGGAAATGGAGACTTTGTATAGACTTCACTGATGTGAATAAAGCATGCCCCAAGGATCCATTTCCCTTGCCGCGCATCGACCAAATTGTGGACTCCACGGCTGGATGTGAGTTGCTTTCATTTCTCGATGCATACTCAGGTTACCATCAGATATTCATGGCTGAGGAAGATGAAGAGAAGACTGCATTCATCACTCCATGTGGCACATATTGCTTCATACGCATGCCCTTTGGATTAAAGAATGCGGGTTCAACATTTGCAAGGGTGGTACACACTGCTTTTGAGCCACAGATACACAGAAATGTAGAAGCATACATGGATGATATAGTGGTCAAGAGCAAGAGCAAAGATACCCTGATTCAAGACCTAGGAGAGACCTTTGAGAATCTGCGCAAGATACAACTCAAGTTGAACCCCGAGAAGTGCGTCTTCGGAGTCCCCTCCGGCAAGCTTCTCGGGTTCTTCATGTCCCAGAGGGGGATTGAAGCCAATCCCGACAAGATTAAAGCCATCGAGCAGATTGAAGCCCCGAAGCGCGTCAAGGACGTAAGGAGACTTGCTGGTTGTGTGGCTGCCCTCAGCAGGTTCATTTCGAAGTCTGCAGAACGCGCCCTACCTTTCTTCAAAATCTTGAAAAAGGCAGGTCCTATGAAATGGACTCCGGAAGCGGAGGCTGCGCTGCAAGACTTGAAAGGATACCTATTTTCCACTCCAATACTTGTCGCACCTAGGCCACAAGAGAAGTTGCTGCTGCACCTAGCGGCAACCAATCAAGTGGTTAGTGCTGCGTTAGTAGCGGAGAGGGAGGCGGATGAGGAACCCACGTCCCCGGCGAGCGCATCCAGCGACAAGCAGGGGGCTTCCCCGACAAGCTCTGGCCTCGACAAGGACAAGTCTGCGCAGGAACAAGGAGAAGTGCGAAAGAAGATGGTGCAGCGCCCAGTTTATTTTGTAAGTTCCCTCTTGCAGGGGGCTAGATCAAGATACTCTGGAGTATAGAAGTTACTTTTCGGCCTCCTCATGGCCTCAAGAAAACTGCGCCATTACTTCCAAGCACACGAGATAACAGTGGTCACTCGCTTTCCGTTGAAGAGGATATTGCAAAATCCAGAAGCAACAGGCATGATCGTCGAGTGGGCACTGGAGCTGTCAAGCTTTGGTCTCAAGTTTGAGAGTACTTCAACCATACAGAGCAGAGCTTTGGCAGAGTTCATAGCGGAATGGACCCCAAAACCAGATGAAGAAGTTCCAGAGACAAGCATCCCCGTCCAAGAAGCAAGCAAGGAGTGGATAATGTACTTCGATGGTGCCTTCTCGCTGCAAGGTGCCGGCGCTGGCGTGTTACTCATAGCGCCCACCGGAGAGCACCTCAAGTATGTTGTTCAAATGCACTTTCCCAAGGAGCAAGCGACAAAAAATACTGCCGAGTATGAAGGTTTGCTTGCCTGTCTCAGAATTGCGGCCGAACTTGGGATCAAGAAGTTGATTGTGCGGGGAGACTCACAGTTGGTGGTCCGACAAGTGAACAAGAGTTACCAGAGTCCCTTGATGGAAGCTTATGTCGATGAAGTGAGGAAGCTTTAAGAACACTTTGAAGGCTTGCAGATGGAGCACGTTCCAAGAGCTCAGAATGATATCGCAGATGGCCTCTCAAAGTGTGCTGCAATGAAGTTACCTGTGGAACCAGGAACCTTCGTGCTCAAGCTAACTCAACCATCCGCTACACCATCAGTTGGGCAGAGCAAGAAGAGGAAGTTGGTCTCCGGCGACTACTTGCCGGCGGATCTTCCCGAAGCCGCCGCCAAGGTCCCCAAGATCAGCAACCAAAATGCTGAGGAACAGTCTGCTCCTGCGGACCCAAGGGTCTGTACAGTTGAAGCAGGTGCTCCCGACAAGCCTTGCCCCGGCAGGCTTGCCGGGGAACCTTCAGCTCCGGCAGAGACACATGTTCTTGCCGTAGAAGCTGAGGTTCCCGCAGCAGCCCTGATGCCTTTAGTCCTTGTTGTTGAGCCTCAAGCTCCAGCATGGGCACAGCAAGTCGTCCGTTTTCTTCAGACTGGAGAACTTCCCGAAGAACCAGAAGAGATAGAGAGGATAACCAGGCAGTCAAGTATGTACCAGTTCATTGGCAACGAACTATACAGAAGAAGACTCAACGGTGTCAGGTTGAAGTGCATTTCCCGGGAAGATGGACAGAAGCTGTTGGCAGAGATACATGGAGGCATATGTGGCCACCACATTGGCGCAAGAGCACTTGTCGGGAAGGCGTTCCGGCAAGGGTTCTTTTGGCCAGAAGCCCTCCAAGATGAAACTACACAAGTAACCAAGTGTGAAGCGTGCCAGTTCCATGCCAAGCAAATTCACCAGCCAGCTCAAGCTCTCCAGACGATCCCTTTATCCTGGCCCTTCTCGGTCTGGGGGCTCGATATCCTCGGCCCCTTTCCCCGCGCAATCGGGGGCTTTGAGCACTTGTACGTTGCAATCGACAAGTTCACAAAGTGGCCAGAAGTGGAACCAGTGAGAAAGGTGACAGCAGAGTCAGCAGTCAGGTTCTTCAGGTCAATCGTTTGCCGTTTCGGAATCCCTACCAGGATCATCACCGACAACGGCACACAGTTCACAAGCCGCACCTTCATGCAGTACGTCCAAGACCTTGGCGCCAAGGTCTGCTTTGCTTCTGTTGCTCACCCGAGGAGCAATGGACAAGCAGAGAGGGCAAATGCTGAAGTGCTGCGCGGGCTCAAGACAAGAACCTTCGACAGGCTGCACAAGTGCAGAAGAAACTGGATAGAGGAGTTGCCGGTGGCTCTTTGGTCAATCAGGACGACACCAAATCGAGCCACCGGACAGACACCCTTTGCTCTTGTCAATGGAGCAGAGGCAGTTCTCCCCACGGAACTCGTATACGGGTCTCCTCGAGTGCTCGCTTACGACGAGCTCGAGCAAGAGCAACTGCGACAAGATGATGCATTGCTCCTTGAGGAGGAACGTCTCTAGGCTGCTGTACGAGCTGCTCGATACCAGCAAGCCTTGCGTCGCTATCACAGCCGCAAGATCAAGGCCAGGAGTCTCGAGGAAGGCGACCTTGTTCTTCGGCGCGTTCAATCTGCCAAGAACTCCAACAAGTTGACGCCGAAGTGGGAAGGCCCTTATCGGGTGAGACAAGTCACAAGGCCCGGCGCTGTCCGCCTTGAGACCGAAGAAGGCTTACCGGTGAGCAACTCCTGGAACATAGAGCATCTTCGCAAGTTTCACCCATAAGGCGCGGTTGCCGTGATCCGCTCCGGCAACCACCTTTTGTACAAGTCTTGCCGCTGTTGCATGTAAACTTTTGTACAGAGCCGGGCACAGACCCCGTGCATCAGTAAAGCTTTTGTGCTTCGCACCATTTGTCATTTCGTGCTTTTCCTTTTACTTGCATGTATCATCTGACATTTTGTGCAGCACACATCCCCGGTAAGCAGTAACAAGCCGCAAGGCTCCGTACTTGTATTTCTTCCTCTTTTGCCTTTCTCTCTGAAACAGAAGGAGTGTTCCTCGCGCATAAGTTTGCCGGGGGAGAAGGAGATAGAAGTATGGACCAAGTGCTGTTCAAGAAAGGGAAGCCTTGTCGGGAAGCAAACAATCCATAAAAGCTAAGTTGAAAGAATTTGAGCAATTCAAATTTTTAAATTTTTTGTTGTCTTCCTTGAACAACCACACTTTGTATGGAAAACCTGTGCGCGGAGGAACCTACCCGTGGCTAGCCGCGCCCTTACTTTGTTTCGAGCACGCTCAACGACCTAAGTGAGCTGCGACAAGTGTCGTGCCCTTACTTCGTTTTCGAGTTCGCTTAGCAATCTAAGTGTGCTGCGACTAGCCGCGGCAAGGTTTCTTGCCGGCAAGGGGTTTGCTAGCAGGCTGCTAAGAGTCCCGCACTCAACGCTCGCGGCAAGGGCCCCTTTGCCGGCAAGTTTCCCTAAAAGCGTAGGGTGGAAAGCATACAAAGTGAAGGGACTAAAGCAAGAGAGATAACATTGCATTGATTACCCGAAATAAAAGTATATATTACAGAGATAACTTGCCGCTGTTCTAAACAACTACTCCCTATGACTTAATTGACAGCGGCGAGGGAAGCAAGGTGCCTAGTCTCTTTGGTCCCCGTCAATCCTCTGGATCTTGCCCACCTTGGCTACGATGTGGGCAACTTGGGCCTTCAACGCCTCCTGGTCGGCTTCGGGTGGCAGGGTCCGGAGGACGTTGACGAGGTTGATCCCGGGGTTGCGGTAGACAATCTTCGACAACACCCGCTCCATAGTACCCATGCAAAGCCAGCGCGCCTCGTCAGCCAGCTGCATGGGGATCTTCTCCCGTAGCCGCGCGAGAGCCGGCGCCACTCCTCTGAGGAACAAGCTCAGCTTGGCGTTGTGGGGGAGATTCTCGTCGGGGGAGTACGCGAGGTGCTCCGCCCTCAGCGCCACCATCTCCATATCGATGTTGGCGGCGGAGGTGACGAGCTCCTCGGTCCACTGCTCCACCGTCCGCTGGAAGTGGTTTTGGGAGACGGCGGCGCTCTCCAGCAAGGCCCTCTCAGTACGGAGATCGTCCTTCAGTTTCGTCTCGCGGTCCCGGGCGGCGTCAAGCGAGTCGGTGAGGGTGGAAACTTTCAGCTCCTAGTCAGCAATGGAGTCCCTGGCGTCAGTGAGCTCTTTGCCTTTCTCGGAGAGGTGGATTTGCAACTCCGAGTTGGTGTGGGCGTCCTTCTCCCGCGCCACATTGAGCGCGGCGACCCTGTCTTCACTCGCCTTCAAGTTCGACTCCATCTACGCCACCCTGGCCTCCAGATCCCTCTTGGCGGTCTCTGCAGCAGCAGCGGCATCCCTCGCCTCCTGCAGAGCCCCGCCAATGGCCTGCTCACGAGCGGTGAGGTCGTCCTCGTGGCTGTCGAGGTCGACCTTCCGCTGGTTGAGCTCTCCCTCCCGCCGAGACAGCTCTTCGGCGGCCAGACGCTGCTGCTCCTCCACCTCGGCCTTCTCGAGGAGGAACGCCTGGTGTGCCCCGGCAAGCTCTTCGCGCTCCTCCGCCAAGTTTCGGAGGGCCGCCTGGTTGGCGGCACGGAGCTCCGCGGCGCGCTTCTCCAAATCAGCACCAGCCTTGGCAGCCAGCGCCTCCTGAGACTCCAACTTCGCTTGCCTGGCCCGGTACAAGGCCAGGAGTCGACGCAGGAGTTGCTCTTCTTCGGGCTCGTCGCTGCTGCCGGGCGCATCGACAACCTTCAACCCGGTGGAGGCGAGAACTTCTCCGTCAAACGTCTCTCCCTCCGCGGGTGCCCTTGATGAGGACGCCCACGGGACTTGGATAAAGACCCCGTTGGCGGGCTCCAGATAGACGCCCGACCCAGCCGCGGAGGCGGAAGGATCGGCGGCCGGTGCAGCGTCCGGCGCTCCTGCGGCCTCCAGGCCAGCAGTGCGGTCGCCGGTCCCTTCCCCAGCCGCGGCGTCAGCGGTCGGGGCGGTCTCCTCGGCGGCTGGCTCATCGACGCCGGCCGTTCCCTCTGCGGCAGTGGCATCGCCAGCATCGCCGCGCACCTCCTCCTCGGCGATGGTTTCCGTCTCCATCGGCTCCGGGGCGGGCGGGTCTGACAACAGAAGAAAAAGAAAAGAAAGAATCGTCAAGCAAATATCCAAAAAAGAAGAATCCAAGAAAAAGAAATTACAAGAGTTACCTTCGCGGGCCTCTTCAACAACGGGGTCCCTCGCCGGGGAGTTATCCCTTGGCGGCGTAGAAGAAGCCCCCGCCGGCGGAGGGCCGCTGGCGCCTTCCCTTGGCGGGGAGTCCACCCTTGGCGGGGTGCTTGCCCTTGGCGGGGTGCTCGCCCTTGGCGGAGTACCCGTCCTTGGCGGAGCACTGTCCCTCGCCGGGGAGCTCATCCTTGGCGGGGAGGGTGGAACAAGCGGCTCGTCAGGGGCGACCTCTTGGTGCTCCTGCGGCTGCGGCTCCACTTCTGCACAAGACAACAAGACATCAGTAAGGGTAACAACCTCAAGCGCGCCCATCGAGCGGAAAAGTGAACGCAGGACTTACGCTGGGGGTTGCGCTGGGGGCTGCTCCCCGGAGCAGCAGGCTGGTCCGACAAGTCTGTCGCTGGCACATCACCTGCCGCTGCGACGGGCTCGTCGTCCTCGAGATCGACCACAGGGATCTTGGCCCTCTTCGCCATCCGCTGGGTCAAGGTCCTGGAAGCCAAACAAGATCAGAGTTAGATGAAAAAGAAACCAAGACAGAAGCAACAAAAATAAAAAGAAAATTGAAATTGCAAGCGCTTACTCTTCCTCCTCTTCGTCGGGGCTGAGGGCGGAGAAGTCAAACCCAGCCTCGTGTGCTCCAGCGCGAGGAGCTGGAGGAGAAGGCTCCCTCGGGCGCTTAGCGGGCTCCGGGGCTGTGGGCTGTGAAGACCCAACACCGGTCGTCGCCGAGGATCGAGGGGCAGAAGGAGCACCAGAGCCACTCCGGGAAGATCCCCCTCCGCTTGTCGCTCGGGCACGGGGCGCCTCCTTGACGACCTCGCTCGTCGTGGTGGCACGAGTCGCACGGCGCTTCGGCTGCTGTCGAGGCGCCTGTGGCCTCGTCGTCTCAGCTGCCTTGCGGAGGCGCTTCTTCTGCTGTGCCGGAGGACTTGGTGGCGGCGGAGAGTTCTTCGAGGATGAGGAGGCGTCGTCGTCAAGATTCAGAGACCCGCCAGAGTCTTCGTCGGAATCACCGGACTCGGCGTCCTCCTCCTCCTCGGCGGGCCCGCTGGACTCAGTACCCTGCCTGGCAGCCTCGCCCATCCCGGCAGGCTCCCCGGTAGGCTCCCCGGCAAACTCCTCGGGCGCGAGCTTCAACAACTTGAGGATTTCCTCCTCCTCAGCCTGACTCACCGCTTCCGCCGCCTCCGCTTCATCCACAGTGTATCCAAATTCACCTGCCGCCGCAGCCGCGGCGGCCTCCTCCATCCTGGAAGCAATGTACGCCACATCTCGCTCGGTGGTCTCCCGGGTGAGCCCCTTCTTCTCCTCGGCTTTGCGTGGTTTTTCAACCAGGTTGTTGAAGAAGGCTTGCACGGTCTCCGCTGAAGGCACCAGCCAAGTGGGCACGACCCCGTGGGAGTCGCACTCAGGCATCACCGCGTGGATGGCACTCAGGGCAGTATTGTTGCACAAAGGGACTACTCCGACCGACGGTCTGAACCACTCCGGGTGCTTGGGGTCATGCTTGAACAGCTCCCGGACCATCCCCTTCAGCTCCAAGACGGTGAAATTATAGTTCAGCCCGGGGCGCAGCCTTATACGGTCTGCCGCGTTGCCAAACTCCCAGGCAGGCCTCTTCCTTTCCTGCAGAGGGGCAATGCGGCGGCGGAGGAAATCGGCCCCGACTTCGCCTATAGTAAGATTGGCAGCCCGGAGACGGAGGATTCTAGTAAGGGCAATCTGCAGCTTGTCGTCTTCCGGGGCCAAGTCGCTCCAATCCTTGCCGCGCACTATTGCAGTCTGGCGCGGCAAGGTAAACTGCTCGGGCTCATCCTCTATGACCCAGCACCAGTCAGCTCTCCACTCCTCCCACTTGCCGCGAAGCTCTCCTTTCAAGTACGCCTCCTTCTTGTTCAGCCTAAAGATCCAGGAGATACCGCCGGAGAGTGGGGATTCAGATTCTACTCTAGGCGTGAAGAAGTGGCGGAAAAGAGCTACATTTGGGTGGACCCCGACATAGTTTTCGCACAGATGTGCGAAAACGGCCAAGGTGAGAACGACATTTGGGGTGAAATCTAAGAGGTGGAGGCCATACGTGTTCATCACATCACAGAAGAATTCCGAATACGGAGGGCAGAGACCAAAATAGAAGAACGAAGCAAAGAAGTGGTAACCTCCCGGGAACATGTCGACGGCCACGGCGGGGAGGACTCTGGTGCGCGGGTGATCCTTCGTCTCCCTCGCCCGGAACAAGTAGTACTTGTCCCGCAGCTCCCTCGGGCCGAGCCTCGGCGGGAAGACCACCATTCTTCTCCGCATGGCTGCCAGCTTCGCCGCCTGCTCAGACTTCTCCTTCTTCGCCTTGTCGCTCTTCGCCTTGTCGCTCTTCGCCTGGTCGCTCTTCGGGGCCATGGCGGGGACGGCGAGGGAGGACGACGGCGCTGCGGGCGGGGAAGACGGCGGAGGAAGGGCGGAAGCAGGGAGCGGCGGGGGTTTCTGAAGATTCGAGGAGCAATGAAAGCAATGGGGGAAAACTGCCCCTGCTTCCTCTGCTTTTAAGGGGGAAGTAGGGGACGTTCCGCATTTCCCCATTAAAGAAACAGGCCACAATCTCTCCCACGACACCGCAATCGACGCGTGCCGTTAGGGAGGGCTGCGGCGAATCTGGAGTGGGAAACGACGCGCCGTGGGCCGCATGTGCCCGTGCACTATTCTGGGCCTGGCCCAACAGCGCTCGGCATCGTGTGTGGCCCAGGCCCGGGGGCTCCTGTCGGTGTACTAAAGAAGGGGTACCTTAGTATCCCGACTTGTGCACGGGCAGTAGCAGCGTCCCGTGGTCTGGCTCACCACGGGCCCGCCAAAGCCCACTCTAGACCCCTTTAAGCCATTCAGGAATAAAGTATTCAAGTCAAGAGATAAGACCCCGACAAGAGGAGCTTGCCGGGAAGGCCACACCAGGTTCAAGGTTATCTTTCCAGCACAAGACCCTGGCAAGAGGTGCTTGCCAGGAAGGCCAAAGAACGGCACCTCAAGAAGGTGTATCGCGGCGCATCATGTGCCCCGGCAGGACCCGGAGAGCGACAAACTCCCGGGCCCGGCAAGGTTGCGACCCCGGCAAGGTGCTTGCCGGGGGAGGCCTACACTGTGTGCCTGCGCCCCAGCTCATCTGGCCACGCGTCGCCCTGGGGCCCTTCCAGGGGCACGTGGCAGATGGCTGTGCGGCCTGGGGTACACGATGGCAAGCCGCGGTGACAAGGCTATCGCCGTGGCGAACGGAGACGCATGGACGGACGCTTTTTGGGGCGACGGCGACGGGCATTCAAGGCCCTTGTCCCCCACCGTCAAAGTTAGGTGAAGACCACTGTTCATACACTGTTCATGCACTGTTACAACTACCACCGATTTTACGTTTTTACCCTCCTCTACGTTGACACCTGTCGGTGACCCCTTTGAGCTATAAAAGGAGGCCCATGCACAACGTAGAGGGGGTTCGATTACAGAAACTAGTTCACTCCCTCGCTCGGTGTAGCTGGTACTGTAGATCCTCAAGCTCCTGAGCCCCAGAACTCAATACAGCCAAAGCAGGAGTAGGGTTTTACGCGTCCGCGCGGCCCGAACCTGGGTAAACTGCCCGCGTGTGCTCCTCGATCTGCTCTCCGTGCTCCCTCCGCTCCCTTACCGCAACGTAGAAGCGGCTCCGGTCCCATAGGTGTTCGTGGGCGTCCAGTTTCCCTGACAATAATATTGAAGCCAAAAGATGCAAAGTTGATATTGATAGTGCAACTTATTTATGGCACTGCCAATTCATATTGGTGTAAAGCGCATGAAGAAACTCCATGCTGCTGGGCTTTTGGAATCACTTGATTATGAATCACTTGGTGCTTGCGAACCATGCCTCATGGGCAAGATGACTAAAACTCCGTTCTCCGGAAGAATGGAGCAAGCAACTGATTTGTTGGAAATCATACATACTGATGTATGTGGACCGATGAGTGTTGAGGCTCGCGGCGGGTATCATTATTTTTGGACCTTCATTGGTGATTTGAGCAGATATGGGTATATCTACTTGATGAAGCACAAGTCTAAAACATTTGAAAAGTTCAAAGAATTTCAGAGTGAAGTTGAATATTATCGTAACAAGGAAATTAAGTTTCTACGATCTGATCGCGGAAGTGAATATTTGAGTTTCGAGTTTGGTCTTCATTTAAAACAATGTGGAATAGTTTCACAACTCATGCCACCCGGAACACCACAGCGTAATGGTGTGTCCGAATGTCGTAACCGTACTTTATTAGATATGGTGCGATCTATGATGTCTCTTACCAATTTACCATTATCGTTTGGGTTATGCATTAGAGACAGCTGCATTCACGTTAAATAAGGGCACCATCTAAATCCGTTGAGGCGACGCCTTATGAACTGTGGTTTGGCAAGAAACCAAAGTTGTTGTTTCTTAAAGTTTGGGGCTGCGATGCTTATGTGAAAAAGCTTCAACTTGATAAGCCCGATCCCAAGTCAGAAAATGTGTCTTCATAGGATACCCAAAGAAAACTGTTGGGTACATTTTCTATCACAGATCCGAAGGCAAGATATTTGTTGCTAAGAATGGATCCTTTCTAGAGAAGGAGTTTCTCTCGAAAGAAGTGAGTGGGAGGAAAGTGGAACTTGATGAGGTAATTGTACCTTCTCCCGAATTGGAAAGTAGTACATCACAGAAACTAGTTCCAGTGATTCCTAAACCAGTCAGCGAGGAAGCTAATGATGATGATCTTTAAACTTTAGATCAAGTTACTACTGAACCTCGTAGTTCAACCAGAGTGTGTTCCGCACCAGAGTGGTACGGTAACCCGGTTCTGGAAGTCATGTTACTAGACCATGATGAACCAACGAACTATGAGGAAGCGATGATGAGCCTAGGTTCCACAAAATAGCTTGAGGCCATGAAATCTAAGATGAGATCCATGTATGAGAACAAAGTGTGGACTTTAGTTGACTTGCCCGATGATCAGCAAGCCACTGAAAATAAATGGATCTTTAAGAGGAAGACTGACGCCGATGGTAGTGTTACTATCTACAAAGCTCGACTTGTTGCGAAAGGTTTTCGACAAGTTCAAGGAGTTGACTACGATGATATTTTCTCACACGTAGCAATGCTTAAGTCTGTCCAAATCATGTTAGCAATTGCCGCATTTTATGATTATGAAATCTGGCAAATGGATGTCAAAACTGCATTCCTTAATGGATATCTTGTGACACCCCGAGACCGGTGCGCCAGGTGTCAGCCAGTTATTCGTCGTTGTTGCCATGTCATCTGCTTGCGTGTGCATCCTTGCCTTGTCATCATGTGCATTGCATCAGCATGTTTTCAAAACTTGCATCCGTCCGAGTTCCCTCGTCCTCTCCGTTGTCCGTTCTGAGCCCAGACACACTTGCAAGCGCCCGCGGTGCCTCCGAATATTTATTTTGTGCGTGGCTGGAAAATGTTCTCAGAATGGGATGAAACTTGGCATGTGGTCTTATTATAGTGTAGACAGGCCGCCTGCCAAATTTCATCGCATTCGGAGCTCGTTTGATAACCCAACGGATATTATAGCGGCACTAGTCGCCGGTTATTTCGTCGGACGTTTTCGGTGTCCGAAAACCCCCGTGGGCCTCTTCTCTTCTCTCCCCACAACCCCTCCTACACAGCCCACTAACCTCCCCTAGGCCCATCCTACCTCACCTCGCGATCGGATCCGTCGGATCACGATCGGAGGGCTCCCAAACGCTCCAAAACCATCAAACCCTAGCCCTTTCCCTATAAAACTACCCCTCCATGCCATTTTTGGGCATCCCTAGCATCTTCCCCTACCTCCCAGCCTCCATTTCGGCACCCAGCCAGCCCGCCGACGCCACATGGCAAGTCGCCACTGGCCAGCCGCCAGCCAGGCGTGCCCCCGAGCCAACCAGGGAGCTCCACGCGTCCCTGGCCAGCTTCCCCGCCGTCGCGGCACGCCGGGCCCAGGCGCGGCCCGCCCAGGCCCGCGCGGCCGCCTGTCCACTCCGCCTCCCGCGTCGCCTCGCTCGCCCCGAACCGGATTGAGGGGAGGAGCCCCTCGACCCCGAGCTCCCCGCCGCCGGTCGTTGCCCCACCACCATGCCGGAACTGCGCCGCCTCGCCGCCACCTTGCACCAACCCCGCCGCTGAGGCCGCCGCCGGCGTCGTTCCCCGCTGAAGCCCCGCATCGCCGTTGTCCCAGGGAGTCGAGGCCCCGTCGTGGGTGCTCGTCGGCGTCCGCGCCCTTGCCGACCCCGGCCGACCTCGCCGGAGGCTCGCCGCCGCCGCTTCCCTTCGCTGGATCGGCCGGCCTTCGAGCTCCTCCATCGCCAGATCCACCGATCCGCGTTGACCTCTCGTGCCACTGGCCAGTGGGCCCCTGACGCCGCGCCGACAGACATGTCGGGGAGGAGCCGGACATGTCCGCCTTCCCTCTACTGTGCCACTACCACGCGGGCCCCATTCGTCGGACGTGTCCGCCGGGACACGGACATGTCCGTTTCCCCGAGGTCCTTTTTTTCCTCTAAGTCCCTAAATCTGTCATAATTTTATTGCATCTTTGCATGCCTGTAATTTGATGTGTGGTGATCCAAATTGAGTGTATGATATGTCAAAATGATCGTGGTGATGTGCTCTACACTTTGTTCCATTGTGCCAAGCTTGTTTGACTTCATCTAGATGCTCTAATCTCTGTTGCAAGAGTGCTACTTGTTATAAAGTGCTGCAACTTGTTATTTTCATGCCATGTTTGAGATATGATAACTTGGTGCATGTTTATCCAAATGATGCATATGATATGTCAAAATGTTCATTATGAAGTGTACTACATGATGGTTGATGTAGCTTGCTTGTTTGAGTCCATATTGCCATGTTAATCTTTGTTACAAAAGTGCATTTGGTTGTTATGTGCTGAAACTTGTTACGAGATGCTGATTTCAATTGCTCTTGGCTATTGATGTGGTTGTCCTCTTGCCACATGTCTAGATGTTTTAGAAGCACAATAATATGGTCTTTGTTGTGGTGCATTTATATTTTCATGATATGCCTTGAGGTGACTTAAACATGCTTGTAAACATGCCATGTTGTTATTACTGTTTTATACTTCGTGAAAAAACTGCTAAGTCTGGAATCTGTTATATCCTGATGCCATGTTTGCTTGATGCCCTAGTCAAATCCATGCTTGTTTTGGAGTGGCCAATAATAATGCCTTGTTATCCATGTTATTGCCTATCCATTCATGCCCTTACTTGCACATATGACCTGCTGTAGCTTATTTATTTCTTGCTCTCAAGTTGCTATAAAATATAACTGTCGGGATTTTATCAGCATGTTCAATTTGGTGTAGCTTGTTGCTATTGATCCATGCCTCCTATGGAGATGCTCCAATGGAGTTGTTTGCTGTAGGATATGTCTACTACATGTCCATGCTCTTTATGTTCTTATTAGAGTTGATATGCTTGTTGTTTTGTGCCTCCGAAGGCAGCATCATGATGATGCTTTTGCCTTCCCAGATTTTGGCTAAGTCTGGATAACTTTATTGCAACTTGCCATGCTTATTTAAATGTGTCCCAGCAAGATTTTGGGTGTGTTCTAAGTTCCTACTTGTTAAGTATCATGTCTACTTCACATCCATGCTTCTTGTTATCATGTTTGGGTGCTGTAGCTTATATTTACCTTGCTCCAAAGTTGCTATGTGGTTGTTAACTTCAGCTTGTTGTTATATCTTGTTTCATGTGTATCTTCTAGCCCGTTGCTCCGTTTTGAGTGTGCCTTATATGAAACTTGTGTGATTTTGCATGTAGAATCATAATATCATGTTGTTTTCATGTTTGGAGTGTGTTTTCTTGATGTTTGGGTGCATCTTGCACCGTTGACTTGTTTGTCTTGTTTTGCTCATATCTTCTAGGCCGTAGTTCCGAATTAAATGAACTTTATATGAAACTTGACTAGAATTTCATGTAGATCATCATGGTGCATGTTAACTTGCTGTTTAACAACTTTAACTTAAGTTTGTTCAGATCTGGACTAATTTCAAACTATGCATATGAGGACTTACCGGATTTGTTATATGTAGTTTCCGGCCTCATTTAAACTTGTTGACTTGTGTTGTTTTTCTGTGCTTCGTACCTTGTCATGTATTGCATCATATATAGACTTGTCTTGCATCATACTTGCTTGAGCATATTGTCATGTTCTTGTGCTGTTTTTCTGTGCTTCCTACCTTGCCATGTATTGCATCATATACAGACTTGTCTTGCTTGCTTGAGCATATTGTCATGTTCTTGTGTTGTGTGTTTACCATATTGCTTGCTTCTTCTCGTTAGTGCTTGTTCTTTTGCGATCGTGAGGATTCGTTCGTCTACCCGTGGTTCTTCTTCAAGGCTTCTTCTTCGTCTTCTTCACGGATCTGTTCTTCTTCACGAATGACCATCACCTAGGATACCTTTACTATCATTGCCATGCTTAGTGTCTCGATGCTATCGTTATATGTCGCGCTACCCACCATTATTGTCAGCCCCTCTCCTTGTTGCCATGAAACCTCTAACCTTTGACACCTTCCTAGCAAACCATTGTTTGGATATGTTACCCGCTTGCTCATCCCCTCTTATAGCGTTGTTAGTTGCAGGTGAAGATGAAGATCGTTCCATGTTGGAGCTTATTGTTGGAATATCACAATATCTATTATTATTATTATTAACACACCTATATACTGGGCATGGGTGGAAGGCTTGGCCTTTTGCTCGGTGTTTTGTTCCACTCATGCCACCTTAGGCGCCGATAAACCGGAATTATGTTCCTTGATTTTGCGTTCCTAACACGGTTGGGTATATGGGGACCCCTTGACACTTTGTCTTTGAATAAAACTCCTCCAGCAAGGCCCAATATTGGTTTTATTGCAACATAATAAAAACTTAATTAATTAATTAATTGCATAGGGAGTTAGCGCTACCCGTGGATTCTTCTACATACAGGGGGGTGGGGGCAGTGCTGATGGTGTTGGTCCCAAACAGGGGTTATGCGGGGCCACCACGGGGAAACTCGAGGTTTCATTTTACCTGTAGGATCACCCATCTGGTCGTGGCCTGAGACGAGATACGCGTGGCTACTATCAGGGTGTCGACACACCGGGAGGTCTTGCTGGACTTGTTTTACCATTGTCGAAATGGCTTGTGCATCGGGATGCCAAGCCTGATCGGATTTCCCTAAGATAAGGGGTAATAATTATTATTACTTCAGCTGATCGTGAGAGCTTGTGAAGGGCTAAGTTGGGACACCCCTGCAGGGTTATGATCTTTCGAAAGCCGTGCCCGCGGTTATGTGGCAGATTGAAATTTGTTAATGTCCGGTTGTAGAAAACTTGATAGAGGATCCGAAGTAAAACACACAACTGTGTAAGTAACCGTGACTGTCTATTTTTACTTTGAGAAGAGAACACGGTGGGGTTATGTTTGACTCGTAGGTAGTTCAACATCTTTAGCTATCACTACTAGTTTGCGACTGCTTGCGTAGATGCTCATGTTATTCTTGTACTCGTAAGTTAGCCTCCATATATTGCTTAGCCGCTGATGCAACCTCACCACTTTACCTCTTCCTACCCATTAAGCTTTGCTAGTCTTGTTACCCATGGTTATGGGATTGCTGAGTCCTCGTGGCTCACAGATACTACAACAACAGTTGCAGGTGTAGGTTTCCGATGACTTGACGTGAGAGCGTTGTTCTTTTGTTGGAGTTCTTCTTCTTCAGTCTTGGGTTAGGTTCCGGGTCGGCAACCTAGGATAGCAGATGGATGTCTTGTGCTTTTCATGTTTGTATCCGTAGTCGGATACCTTGTATTGATGTTGCTGTATTCATGTGACTTGTATGTATTGTTGTATCCCCCATGTATGTATGTAATGGTACGATGTAATGATATCCATCTTGCTAAGCGCCCGAAATGCGGTTGTGCCCCAATCACGTAAGTGTCATGTGATCGGGATAGAATCGCATCTTGGGCCTGACATATCTTAAAGAAGAGTTGTATATGATGCAACCAGAAGGTTTTTGTCGATCCTAAAATAGCTAACAAAATATGCAAGCTCCAGCGATCCATCTATGGACTGGTGCAAGCATCTCGGAGTTGGAATATACGCTTTGATAAGTTCATCAAAGCACATAGTTTTATACAGACTTGTGGTGAAGCCTGTATTTACAGGAAAGTGAGTGGGAGCACTACAGCCTTTCTGATAAGTATATGTGTAATGCCCAGGATGGGACTATACCTCCTACATGTCGAGGCACGACTTAAAGGTATAAGCCCATCCTAGAATGATCTCAAGTTTGGTATCTTTGCACGACTCATGTAAAAGAGGGATTAAATTGCAAAAGAAGATAGTTGGCTTACACTCGCCACTTCACACAATACAATACATAAGCAAGACATGATTCAAAACATCACAACCCGACTACGGGCGAAGATCCAAAGAAAGATACCAAAACAACATAGAGCCACAGGTCAGGATCGAATCCTAGTAGAAAACCACTACTGATCGTCGAAAACGTCACAAGCATACGGCCACTCTCTTCATTGAGCTCCCAGTGAAGTACTTGAACCAGCTCCTGCATCGAACTCGGCTGAACCTGCATCTGGTGTGGTGAAGTAACTGTGAGACACAGAGGACTCAGCAATCCCGTTCCCGGGTAACACGACTATTTAAGCCTTGGGTGAGGAACAAGGCTGGAGAAAGAATAAGAGGTGAAGGAACAACAAGAGTCTGCAGCAGCAACTAGCACTAACTTACATAAAAGAGAGCGAGAAGAGAAGGCGCATCGGTCGAGAGATGATCACGAAGTGATCCTAACTAAAGCCAGTCAAACATAACCCCACCGTGTTCAACTCCCGAATCCCTATTCGGAAATTGACAGTCACGGTACACACGCTGGTAGTGTATTGAAACATTGTGTCAAGTTATCTACAACCGGATATTAACAAGCTCCCATCTGCCACATAACCACGGGCACGGCTTTCGAAAGTTCAAACCCTGCAGGGGTGTTCCAACTTGACCCATTACAAGCCCACGACCCGCGGAGTCGCAACTCCATAGGTGGGAAGACCCGAGTATTCTCGGAATCCCGTGCTCAAGATACTCCGAACTAAGGTAAGGCTAATCCAGCAAATCCTCCCGGCGTGTCGACACCCTGATAGTAGCCGCGCATATCTAAGTCTCAGGACACGACCGGATGGGCGATTCTACAGGTTTTTACCATACCTCGAGTTTCCTAGTGGTGGCCCCGCAGACTCCCCGTTTCGGACCAACACTCATGTGGAGCACTGGCCCGGGGTTGTTGAATTAAAATAAAAGGGATTGCTAGTCCACATGCAAGTTTTATTAGTTATTAGGCAAATAGTACCAATGTTGGGACTTGCTGGAAAAGACTTAGGACTTAGCGGTTTATCAAGGGGGTCCCATACACCCCAACCGTGTTAGGAACGCATAATCAAGGAACATAACACCGGTTTATACGGTTCCTAACGGCATGAGTGGAACAAATCACCAAGCAAAAGGCTTAGCCTTCCACCCTTGCCAATATATAGATGATTTCATTTAAGCATTTATATAGTGTGATATAACCCAACCAAACTTCAACATGAAGCAAGCATCTTCAATCTTCACCTGCAACTAACAATGCTATAAGAGGGGCTGAGCGAAGCCTACGTATAGCCAATCAAAGGTTTGCATAGGTAGGGTGGTTAAACAGGTTCATGGTTACAATAGGAGGCTGACAGGAAGACATGGGCATCGAGGCAAAACTATAGATCGAGACTACTAGCAATAGGCAAAGATAGTAATGTTATCGGGGTTCGGTCATCTTGCCTGGAATTCCACAGAGAAGAAGAACGGATCCATGAAGTAGACGGAGCAACACAGACGAGAGAATCCTCACAACTCCGGAACGAAACCGAAGCTAACAAGAGAAGCAACCGGAAAGAAGCAAACAACACGGTAAACACACAAGCATAAACATGGCATACGATGCACATCCAAGTATGATGCATGTCCGGTTTAAATATGCATGGCATGGCAAAGTGCACAAACAACACTACAAGTTAAGTGGAGCTCAATATGCAACGAGTTGCATATTGACGAAACACCACATGTTAATTATTTAAATGACTCTCGTTATTTACAAGACAAGATTAAATGTTTTTAGCATGGCAAGAGGTGAAGCAAAAGTAAACTAACTATTTATACATTTTAAATGAGGCCGGAAATAACAACAACATATCCGGAAAATCCCCATGAGCATGTTTAGCAATTATAAACAAACAACAAACCACACTTATAATGTTGTTAACATGATGCGGATGACATGATCAAGTTTATGCAATTTTTATTAAAAGGCTAACAAGAAGAAGATATGAAGTATTGTCACCGCGGTGGAAGGAAAGGGTGCCACGGCAACGATCCGAAAATGATGCCACGCAACATATCGGTTCCGGTAACTCGTTGAGAGTCCGGTGCAAAAGATGGATGGCGTGAGAGAGTCAAGCAAGAAGAAAGTGGGGCGATCCCGTTACCGGGTTCCCACGAGTCGGCGACGCGGCAACCGAGGAACATGACAAAAGGACGAAACGGGCACGGTGCACACACGGGAAACATTTCATACAACACAAGCATTCCACGGGTCATCCACGGGGTCGTCTCATATACCTTTGAAGCGTGCGTTTCGGCGCGGTTCGAGTCGTCGAGGGACGTAGCAGGGGAACGAGGCAACCGAGCGGATGAGCTGCGGGCTCGGTGAGGCGGTCGGCGCCATGGAGGGACGAGGCCGGGCGCGGCGGTCCTGGCGCAGAGGAGAGGGGGAGGCGATGAGGCGCGCTTGGCTGCGCGGGGAGGAAGGGCGTCGCGGGGCCAGAGGTGAGGCTCCCTTCGCGTGGCCTGGCTGGCCTGCTCGCGCAGAAGAGGAGGGGCGCTCGGGAGACGGCGCTGGAGTCGGAGGGAGGAGCGCGGGCTGGTCGAAGGGATGGGGTGAGGGAGAAGCGGGATCGGGGAATCGGGTTCGAGGCCAGAGGGGTTCGGTGGGAGGAGGGGTGCGGCGGACAGAGGGAAAAGTGACGAGAGGGAGAGGTGTTGCGGTCGCTAGGGTTTGCAAGGGAGCGCTAGAGGCTGGGCCTCGGGAGCAGGAGGGCCTAGAAGGGAGGAGGGCGCGGCCGGGCTGATGGGCCGGCTGGGAATGGCAGGCTGAGAGGAGAGGCCGCAGGTGCGGCTGGAGGGCTGGAGGCAGATGGCTGCGGGAGGAGATGGGCCACGGTGGCTTTGCTGGGTCGCAGGGAGGCCCAGTACAGCGGCACGGTAAGGCCTTTCCCGTTTTAAATTATTTCTGCAAATAACCAATCCACAGAATATAAGACGGGAAAAGGCCAGGGGCTCACGGGATGAATTTGAAAGAAGTAGCAATACTTCGGGACTCCTGGAATTATGCACCATTTAAATAAAATACTCTGGCATTATTTAGAGATAGAAAAATAATTCAAGTTTGAATTTAGTTCAAACTAGAGCCATTTTTGAATCTGACCAGAGCATAACTGAAAAGGATGAAATTTGGAGGAGGGGCATATGGCATGGTCTAGAATTTTTAGGAAAAGAATGACCATTAATGGAGGTAGCGAAGAACTCACTTGCATGATGAAGTAAAAGAATAAGAGGAAGAAGAAGAAGAAGGATGGTTGTTGCATGAGACATATACAAGTGTGTTGGGTTAATTCCAACGAATG
This sequence comes from Secale cereale, assembly GCA_902687465.1. Taxonomy (NCBI): domain Eukaryota; kingdom Viridiplantae; phylum Streptophyta; class Magnoliopsida; order Poales; family Poaceae; genus Secale; species Secale cereale. The sequence goes on from LR738709.1 coordinate 317,708,874, forward strand.
GAATATTTATTAATATATCTCCCTAATAATATTGAGAGGCTTTTATATGTTATAAAGAGAAGTCACCTTCCCTCGATTTAAATGGACCGAAGGTCCACACAATTTATTAGGTTGAGATGCAAAGAAAAAATGACATGATGGCAGGATGACATGATGCAATGCAAAAAATAAATAACACAAGCACCAATGAAACACACGGGCAACCCGGAACATCTGGAATCTTCTGGAATCTTCTGGGACGTCGGTCTTCGGGCGTCACAACTCTCCCACACTAACAGAGGATCTCGACCCGAGATCCTAGAGATAGCACCGGGTAAAACGGAAGAGGAAGGGGTAAAACAAAGTTGCTTCTTTGACAGACGAGTGAAACCAAGGAACCTTGAGAGGTTGAACAATCTTGACGGAAAGAATGCAACGGAGATGAACGAAGTTAAGAGCACTCCGGTAGAAAAGAGGAACAAGGAACATTATGAGAACCTTGTAGGTTGAACGACGTGAAACAATAGCTTACGAACGAAAAGAATAAGAAACCGCAATGGTATAGCCAAGGAATAAGAATGACAGAATTTGGACAACACTCCGTCTGAAAATGGAAGGAATTAACAAGAACTTGAGGAGATGGAATGATACTTGATGATTTCAACAACATACTGCCTCCGAAACAATTAAAAGAATGGCACAAGGTTAAGAAGGATTCAGACATCACTCCGGTTGAAAAGAGAGGAAAAGCTAGATAAGATGACCGAATTGAATGAATAATACAACACTCCAATCAAATGATAAGCAAGGGAAAATATGATCTTGATAAAAACGAGATGATGGTCAAAGAGAGCAACATCACAATGCCTCCGGAATGAAAGAATAGAATATAGATCGTTGGAAAGAAAAGAACGGAGAAAAATATGACAACTTCTCTCAAAATGAATTAGGAAAACCTCCTTACAAAGAAGGGTTGAACGGAGTTGTTGGAAAAATCAACAACGAAACGAATAAGCTCTTGTTGTGGGCTTATGGAAAACATCTCAAAATTATGAGGTGACAACCAGCCACTGACGAAAAACATATAATTGGATTGAGATGAACAAGGAGATGAAATCTTAACTCACCGGAATGATAAATGAAGAACTTGGGTCATTTATAAGCACCATAATTAGCAACAATCCTTAGGGAAAGCTTTAGGTGAAATATAACCCAAATCACTCCAACAAATAAATTGAAGAGTTGAAAAGATCTCCTGAACAGGGAAAAATGATGGTTTTAAATATCTCCTTCCTGACAACTCGTGAATCATAAAACATGAAGGAATTATCAAGAATGACATAACACCATCTAGAAAGACAAGGTAGAACGGATTTTAATTGGAGTGCAAGATGAAGAATGCTTGAGCTCCAACAAGAATCTTGATGAAGACTTCAAGGATGAATTAAAACATGATGAACCACCATGAAGAACTCCGGTAATGAAAGCATGAGAAGTGAAAGATGAAAAGAATAAGATTCAAGGCCTGCGATGAATTAGATGCAGCTTTGAAATGATATAATAGAAATAACTTGTAGCTCCGGAAAAAAAAAACAAGATGGAGAACTAGAACCGAGAATATGATATGATGAACAAGCTCCAGACAAAGAATTAAATAACCTTGAAGGAATAAGAATAAGAATTATGTCATGCATCTCCTTCACCAATAAAATTGATGACAACCAAAGGATTTGGCATACTACTTATTCTCGTTGGAAAGAATTAAGAGAGATCTCACACAAGCTTGGGTAATGTTCAACGAACCACCGGTAGGATTATGAAAAGAACAAATGAATTAAAACAATAACAACAGAAGGGTAATCTTGAATGAACCACCGTAAAAATTGGAGACGAACAAAGAGACATCAATGAAGAATATTTGGAGGACGAAGTTGAAAACTGAGAACGAAGAATCTTCTGAAATGATGGCCTTCAGAGGATCACAATGAGAAGAACTCAAGAATTGCTTTGAAGGGGCATGAAAACAATTCCCACAATCGAAAACAATTATGAGGATGGCATGAAGCTAGAATCACAACTCATCAAGAGAACGGGTCAAAATTTAAGAGAAACACTTCTCCGGTCTCCAAATGTTGAGAATGAAGACGAGAACTACCTTAAGAATTGTTGAGCACTCCGGAATGAAGAATTAAAAGGTTGAACCCATGATGAAAAAGAATTTGAAAGCGATCTTGGAGAAGGCATGTGACTGATGGAATCATTCTTATGTCACACTTTGAAAAGAATTTTAGAATAGCTCCGGAAAAATTAGAAGAGTCAGGTAAGATCCTGGAAAAAGACCTGTAGGTTAGGGCCCACTCAAAGAAATCACCGTTGAAAAGATTGCTGAAGAGATATTGCACCGGTTGAATTAAATGGCTTGAGTAAGAAGACAATGCTCAAAATAATTTGAACGGATTAAGAATGGAAACACGAATCTTCAGCACTCCGGATATGAATAGCAAGAGGAGAATGATTAATTGGTTCACCGGAATAAGAAAGCATTGTGAAATGAGGAAAAGGATAAGATCAACACCGAATTCTTGAATTAGATTCACCGGCAGAATTTGAGAACAAAAGAATGATGAACTTGAAGCTCTTGAGCATCTACACGATAAATCACCGGATAATGGAATTGAACGAAAAGAATGAAGAAACATCACATTAATAAAATGGATACTTCATCTGAGAATTCTTGCTCTGAGAAGAAGAAGGGTGGGAGGGTGGGGAAACAAGACAACTTGAGACGAACAGATGGACACCGGTTGAAAGAATTTAACATGAAGATCTCGATGGTCAAGAAGGACTAGCACTCCCATAAAAATATGAGAACACTGATTATGAAAGGTATGGAATCAACATTTGACATCGAAGCAACTTGAATACCAGAATCAAAACAAAACAAAGGATAGATTTGCAACATGATCTTCACAATATCATCCGAACAGAGAATTGAACGAATGAATTCCGCAGGTACATCAACTAGTCGAGAAGCCACTTGGAGAACAAAATGAAAATAAAAAGGAACAAGGAACAGATAGAACAAATACAAGATAGAAGCTTCGTTCGACATCTTCGTGCTGAAAGCTCATGGAACGTGTTACAAAAGGGTTTTGCAATCCCCGGATCAGCATAGCCAAGGACCCTTTAAGATGCAACTCCCGATCAGAACAAGTCCATAAACCACTTCACTCAATGTAGAACCCCGAACTTCATATCATGCACTCGTTGGAAGAATGCCTAGAACTACTAGATGAACCCACCTATAGATTTCCGAAAGTTTCCAGTTATGCAATCAGGTGTTGGGGATACACGGGAAGCACCGCGCAATCAACTCTAAACCTACATCCAGGTGTATCCATCCTTCAACACATAACCAGTCTTTCTCAGAAACTGTTTACCTCGGACCTTCGAAAAGCATCCACTATAACAAGCTATGGCAATACTCCTGAACTACCTCCCCAGTACTGGGTGATGTCGGGGTTATCTTGCCACTAACCGCATAGGAGAGTTTTCGATGTCGGCCATCTTAAGTATTCTAGTACTGCCGCGATGGATTTGTGACGACAACACCTCGGAGCTCAACTCCCCGGGACACTGCCACAACCCCTAATGATAGGAGGCATCGAGAACAATGTTCTCGTCACAAAGACATCGAAACAATCCAAACAATACTCGCGAGATCCTAAAAAAAATTGGTGCAATTTTTCAAAGTAGAAGAGACAAGAGTAGACGTCAGGAGTCCTCACCAGAGAGAAAGGGGATGAGAAGCAAAGAAATCCTACTCTCCGATATAAATATAGGACTCAAAAAGTTTTTCAGTGTGTGCCTAGACTCAACCGTCAACGATTCGATCAATCAGTGCGGGCTTCTAGGTCGGAGAAGGCTCTGAATACCAACTTGTAATGCCCAGGATGGGACTATACCTCCTACGTGTCGAGGCACGACTTAAAGGTATAAGCCCATCCTAGAATGATCTCAAGTTTGGTATCTTTGCACGACTCATGTAAAAGAGGGATTAAATTGCAAAAGAAGATAGTTGGCTTACACTCGCCACTTCACACAATACAATACATAAGCAAGACATCATTCAAAACATCACAACCCGACTACGGGCGAAGATCCAAAGAAAGATACCAAAACAACATAGAGACACAGGTCAGGATCGAATCCTAGTAGAAAACCACTACTGATCGTTGAAAACGTCACAAGCATACGGCCACTCTCTTCATCGAGCTCCCAGTGAAGTACTTGAACCAGCTCCTGCATCGAACTCGGCTGAACCTGCATCTGGTGTGGTGAAGCAACTGTGAGCCACAGAGGACTCAGCAATCCCGTTCCCGGGTAACACGACTATTTAAGCCTTGGGTGAGGAACAAGGCTGGAGATAGAATAAGAGGTGAAGGAACAACAAGAGTCTGCAGCAGCAACTAGCACTAACTTACGTAAAAGAGAGCGAGAAGAGAAGGCGCATCAGTCGAGAGATGATCACGACGTGATCCTAACTAAAGCCAGTCAAACATAACCCCACCGTGTTCAACTCCCGAATCCCTATTCGGAAATTGACAGTCACGGTACACACGCTGGTAGTGTATTGAAACATTGTGTCAAGTTATCTACAACCGGATATTAACAAGCTCCCATCTGCCACATAACCGCGGGCACGGCTTTCGAAAGTTCAAACCCTGCAGGGGTGTTCCAACTTGACCCATTACAAGCCCACGATCCGCGGAGTCGCAACTCCATAGGTGGGAAGACCCGAGTATTCTTGGAATCCCGTGCTCAAGATACTCCGAACTAAGGTAAGGCTAATCCAGCAAATCCTCCCGGCGTGTCGACACCCTGATAGTAGCCGCGCGTATCTAAGTCTCAGGACACGACCGGATGGGCGATTCTACAGGTTTTTACCAAACCTCGAGTTTCCTCGTGGTGGCCCCGCAGACTCCCCGTTTCGGACCAACACTCATGTGGAGCACTGGCCCGGGGTTGTTGAATTAAAATAAAAGGGATAGCTAGTCCACATGCAAGTTTTATTAGTTATTAGGCAAATAGTACCAATGTTGGGACTTGTTGGAAAAGACTTAGCACTTAGCGGTTTATCAAGGGGGTCCCATACACCCCAACCGTGTTAGGAACGCATAATCAAGGAACATAACACCGGTTTATACGGTTCCTAACGGCATGAGTGGAACAAATCACCAAGCAAAAGACTTAGCCTTCCACCCTTGCCAATATATAGATGATTTCATTTAAGCATTTATATAGTGTGATATAACCCAACCAAACTTCAACATGAAGCAAGCATCTTCAATCTTCACCTGCAACTAACAATGCTATAAGAGGGGCTGAGCGAAGCCTACGTATAGCCAATCAAAGGTTTGCATAGGTAGGGTGGTTAAACAGGTTCATGGTTACAATAGGAGGCTGACAGGAAGACATGGGCATCGAGGCAAAACTATAGATCGAGACTACTAGCAATAGGCAAAGATAGTAATGTTATCGGGGTTCGGTCATCTTGCCTGGAATTCCACAGAGAAGAAGAACGGATCCATGAAGTAGACGGAGCAACACAGACAAGAGAATCCTCACAACTCCGGAAGGAAACCGAAGCTAACAAGCGAAGCAACCGGAAAGAAGCAAACAACACGGTAAACACACAAGCATAAACGTGGCATACGATGCACATCCAAGTATGATGCATGTCCGGTTTAAATAAGCATGGCATGGCAAAGTGCACAAACAACACTACATGTTAAGTGGAGCTCAATATGCAACGAGTTGCATATTGACGAAACACCACATGTTAATTATTTAAATGACTCTCGTTATTTACAAGACAAGATTAAATGTTTTTAGCATGGCAAGAGGTGAAGCAAAAGTAAACTAACTATTTAGACATTTTAAATGAGGCCAGAAATAACAACAACATATCCGGAAAATCCCCATGAGCATGTTTAGCAATTATAAACAAACAACAAACCACACTTATAATGTTGTTAACATGATGCGGATGACATGATCAAGTTTATGCAATTTTTATTAAAAGGTTAACAAGAAGAAGATATGAAGTATTGTCACCACGGTGGAAGGAAAGGGTGCCACGGCAACGATCCGAAAATGATGCCACGCAACATATCGGTTCCGGTAACTCGTTGAGAGTCCGGTGCAAAAGATGGATGGCGTGAGCGAGTCAAGCAAGAAGAAAGTGGGGCAATCCCGTTACCGGGTTCCCACGAGTCGGCGACGCGGCAACCGAGGAACATGACAAAAGGACGAAACGGGCACGGTGCACACACGGGAAACATTTCATACAACACAAGCATTCCACGGGTCATCCACGGGGTCGTCTCATATACCTTTGAAGCGTGCGTTTCGGGGCGGTTGGAGTCGTCGAGGGACGTAGCAGGGGAACGAGGCAACCGAGCGGATGAGCTGCGGGCTCGGCGAGGCGGTTGGCGCCCTGGAGGGACGAGGCCGGGCGCGGCGGTCCTGGCGCAGAGGAGAGGGGGAGGCGACGAGGCGCGCTTGCCTGCGCGGGGAGGAAGGGCGTCGCGGGGCCAGAGGCGAGGATCCCTTCGCGCGGCCTGGCTGGCCTGCTCGCGCAGAAGAGGAGGGGCGCTCGGGAGACGGCACTGGAGTCGGAGGGAGGAGCGCGGGCTGGTCGAAGGGATGGGGCGAGGGAGAAGCGGGATCGGGGAATCGGGTTCGAGGCCAGAGGGGTTCGGTGGGAGGAGGGGTGCGGCGGACAGAGGGAAAAGTGACGAGAGGGAGAGGTGTTGCGGTCGCTAGGGTTTGCAAGGGAGCGCTGGAGGCTGGGCCTCGGGAGCAGGAGGGCCTAGAAGGGAGGAGGGCGCGGCCGGGCTGATGGGCCGGCTGGGAATGGCAGGCTGAGAGGAAAGGCCGCAGGTGCGGCTGGAGGGCTGGAGGCAGATGGCTGCAGGAGGAGATGGGCCACGGTGGCTTTGCTGGGTCGCAGGGAGGCCCAGTTCAGCGGCACGGTAAGGCCTTTCCCGTTTTAAATTATTTCTGCAAATAACCAATCCACAAAATATAAGACGGGAAAAGGCCAGGGGCTCACGGGATGAATTTGAAAGAAGTAGCAATACTTCTGGACTCCTGGAATTATGCACCATTTAAATAAAATACTCTGGCATTATTTAGAGATAGAAAAATAATTCAAGTTTGAATTTAGTTCAAACTAGAGCCATTTTTGAATCTGACCAGAGCATAACTGAAAAGGATGAAATTTGGAGGAGGGGCATATGGCATGGTCTAGAATTTTTAGGAAAAGAATGACCATTAATGGAGGTAGCGAAGAACTCACTTGCATGATGAAGTAAAAGAATAAGAGGAAGAAGAAGAAGAAGGATGGTTGTTGCATGAGACATATGCAAGTGTGTTGGGTTAATTCCAACGAATGGAATATTTATTAATATAGCTCCCTAGTAATATTGAGAGGCTTTTATATGTTATAAAGAGAAATCACCTTCCCTCGATTTAAATGGACCGAAGGTCCACACAATTTATTAGGTTGAGATGCAAAGAAAAAAATGACATGATGGCATGATGACATGATGCAATGCAAAAAATAAATAACACAAGCACCAATGAAACTCACGGGCAACCCGGAACATCTGGAATCTTCTGGAATCTTCTGGGACGTCGGTCTTCGGGCGTCACAATATGTGAATGACATATTATCGATCGAAAATGATGTAGAATTTTCTGGAAAGCATAAACGAGCGTTTGAAAGGAGTTTTTCAAAGAAAGACCTCGGTGAAGCTACTTAAATATTGAGCATCAAGATCTATAGAGATAGATCAAGACGCTTGATAAGTTTTTTCAATGAGTACATACCTTGACAAGTTTTTGAAGTAGTTCAAAATGGAAACAGTCAAAGAAAGAGTTCTTGCCTGTGTTGCAAGGTAAGAAGTTGAGTAAGACTCAAAACCCGACCACGACAGAAGATAGAGAAAGAATGAAAGTCATTCCATATGCCTCAGCCATAGTTTCTATAAAGTATGCCATGTTGTGTACCAAACCTGTTGTGTACCTTGCCATGATTTTGGCAAGGAGGTACAAAAGTGATCCAGGAGTAGAACACTCGACTGCGGTCAAAATTATCCTTAGTTACTGGTTGACTAAGGAAATGTTTCTCAACTATGGAGGTGATAAAGAGTTCGTCGTAAAGAGTTACACCAATGCAAGCTTTGACAATAATCCAGATGACTCTAAGTATCAATCTGGATAAGTATTGAAAGTGGAAGCAATTACCTATTGTAGCTCCATGCAGAGCATTGTAGACATCGAAATTTGCGAAATACAAACGGATCTGAATGTAACAGACCCGCTCACTAAACTTCTCTCACGAAGCAAAACATGATCACACATTAGTAATCTTTGGGTGTTAATCACATGGTGATGTGAACTAGATTATTGACTCTAGTAAACCCTTTGGGTGGTGGTCACATGGCGATGTGAACTTTGGATGTTATTCACATAACGATGTGAACTATGGATATTAAATCACATGGCGATGTGAACTAGATTATTGACTCTAGTGCAAGTGGGAGACTATAGGAAATATGCCCTAGAGGCAATAATGAAGTTGTTATTTATATTTACTTATATCATGATAAATGTTTATTATTCATGCTTGAATTGTATTAGCCGGAAACTTAGTACATGTGTGAATACATACACCAAAACAGAGTGTCCCTAGTATGCCTCTACTAGACTAGCTTGCTAATCAAAGATGGTTATGTTTCCTAACCATAGACATGAGTTGTCATTTGATCAATGGGATCACATCATTAGGAGAATGATGTGATGGACAAGACCATCCGTTAGCTTAGCAACTTGATCGTTTAGTTTTACTATTATTGCTTTCTTCATGACTTATACATGTTCCTATGACTATGAGATTATGCAACTCCCGAATACGGGAGGAACACCTTGTGTGCTATCAAATGTCACAACGTAACTGGGTGATTATAAAGATGCTCTATAGGTGTCTCCGAAGGTGTTTGTGGTGTTGGCATAGATCGAGAATAGGATTTTTCACTCCGAGTGTCGGAGAGGTATCTCTGGGCCCTCTCGGTAATACACATCATAATAAGCCTTGCAAGAAAATGACTAATGAGTTAGTCACGAGATGATGTATTACAGAACGAGTAAAGAGACTTGCCGGTAACGAGATTGAACAAGGTATGATGATACCGACGATCGAATCTCGGGCAAGTAACATACAGATGACAAAGGGAACAACGTATGTTGTTATGCGGTTTGACCAATAAAGATCTTCATAGAATATGTAGGAACCAATATGAGCATCCAGGTTCCGCTATTTGTTATTGACCAGAGAAGTTTCTCGGTCATGTCTACATAGTTCTCGAACCCGTAGGGTCGATGATGATTTGTATTATGAGTTATGTGATTTGCTGACAGACATTTGTTCGGAGTCCAGGATGAGATCACGGACATGACGAACAGTCTCGAAATGGCAGAGACGTAAAGTTTGATATATTGGAAGGCTATATTCGGACATCGGAAAGGTTCCGAGTGATTCATGTATTTTTCGGAGTACCGGAGAGTTACGGGAATTCGTATTGGGCCTTAATGGGCCATATGGGAAAGGAGAGAAAGGCCTCAAGGGTGGTCGCGCCCCTTCCCCATGGACTGGTCCAAATTGGACTAGGGAAAGGGGGTGCCCCCTTCCTTCTTTCTCCTTCTTCATTCCCCTTTTCCTATTCCATATGGGAGGAGGAATCCTACTAGGACTAGGGAGTCCTAGTAGGACTCCACACTTTGGCGCGCCCTATGAGGGCTGGCCTACTCCTCCCTCCATCCTTTATATACGTGGCCAGGGGGCACCCCATGGAGACCCAAGTTGATTTTAGCCATGTGCGGTGCCCCTCTCCACAGATACACACCTCGGTTATATCGTTGCAGTGCTTAGGCGAAGCCCTGCACCGGTAGCTTCATCATCACCGTCATCACGCTGTCGTGCTGACGAAACTCTCCCGTGATGCTCAACTGGATCAAGAGCTCGTGGGACGTCATCGAGCTGAACGTGTGTTGAACGCGGAGGTGTCGTACGTTCGGTGCTTGGATCAGTTGGACCGCGAAGACGTTCGACTACATCAACCGCGTCACTAGACGCTTCTGCTTTTGATCTACGAGGGTACGTAGACACACTCTCTCCTCTCGTTCCTATGCTTCTCCTAGATAGATCTTGCGTGATCGTAGGAATTTTTTGAAATACTACGTTCCCCAACATATTTATAGCTGCAACCTTCCCAGATGGGAAATGACCATTTTGGACACGCGGTCCGGCCAATGGCCAACCGACACATTCACAATGGTCGGATTTTGGAGCAACGATAACATTACTTGAAGAACAAGTAATGCTAACTTAGTCTAAGGCAAATCTCTCACAGCGAAGAAGATCAGAGTCTCTTGCTGACGAGTATTTCCTCGAAGCACAAAGACATTTCTGTCGCAACTTTCATAGGATTTGGGTTTAGCATCAGAGAATCAAAGTTTCGAAACGCTACACCCCTCTTAAAATTACGGTGGTCCTATGAATCAATGGAAGAAGAAAAACAACGAGACAAATGCTAAGTCTTCACTTCGTCTTCATTCTCCCGGAACACAGTCATTTTTCTCCAGACAGGCACCGAACCAACTGCTTCACTTTAGCAATTTTTAGGGGTCACTCTTGTTTAACATCATCTTCGGTGATAACCATCGCTGCATGCATGGAGATTATCTTTGTCGTCTGCATCAGACTCCTTGATACATTAGGGACATGTTACTCTGTGTGCACTAGCAAGCACATAAGTCCCATATAGTTTATGTCAACAAACTCCAAAATATAAGGGGCCCATCGTTGCACCAACACTCATCCACTTGTGCCCCTACTCCCTCGGAGACCAAGGCCTCCTAGGAGAAGATCCCCCAAGTGGATTCAAGACCCCCTTGTGGGAAGATCCATCATGCATTCAAGACCTCAACTCCTTCAAGGATTGGGATGAACTAGTTACCCTTTGTACCCTCTTGTGTTGGATTTGGACCTTTGTGATCTCTTTGTGTGTTTCGATCTAGCACATGTGTGATTGGATCAAGTCTATTTGAGTGTTTCCTCTCGTTTCCCTCTCGTGTTCTTCGCGTTTTTCGTAGAATCTTCTCCAATCATGAAAGATCGGCCTCACCCCGTATCACATGGCATGCAGCACGACCACGCTATCCCGCCATCCCCTGAGGTCAAGCCATAGGAGGAGGCGGCCCACCAGGTTGTGCTTGAGGCGGCCTTGTAGTGCACTTGGGAGCAGAGCACGCGTGACGAGGACTCACATTGGGAGGGCCTGGAGGAGGCCCTCATGATGTCCGCTGCTGGCGACTGCATCATCCCCCCATTGGCCCTCCCCAAGCCCAAGGTCGAGTTGCAGCCATCGAGGAGCCCGATCCGGTGCGGTACTTGTCGACTGGACAACTCCGGGAATGGGTATGTGCATCGCCCGTGTGGCCCGGCGCGACACGAGAACAGGAGGCGACGTACATCCAACAATGAAGGACACGTGCGCTGGTAAAGGAGCGTGCCGATGGCGAGCGTAAGTTGGAGCTTGAGCTCCGTTGGGATGGGAAGAGGAGGAGGAGCGTCGGGAGAGGGAGGCGGAGTAGCACGCCAGCAAGCCGTCAGCGCGAAGTATGTGGCGTGGGCCTAGGAGGCGGCATTCCCCTATGCTGACCCAGTGTCGGAGCTCATAGACCTCACCGGCCCGAGCAGGATGACGACACCTAGGGCAGCTCGTCGGGAGGCGAAGTCCTTTTTAATGTTTAACTATGTTTAATTTAGTTTAAGTGGACTTTGGCCCGCGTCTACTAGTTTGGACTTCTTTGTGCGGGTTTTTTAGTGTGCGCGCAAAAACATGCATCCGACCAGCGTTGGGTGCATGCGCCTACCAAAACGAAAAAACAGACACACGCATCCGCTTGGCCGACGCAAAGGGACAAAAGGCGGACAAAATGTGCGCATGTTTGGGTCGCTACATTGGACTTGCTCTTAATGGCATCTCCAACGCCGACCCTCAATCTGTCCGAATACGTTTGGACCGTGCTGTCCGGACGTGTTTTCTTTAATCAGGTCCGGACGTGTTGTGCCATCCAACATGGGCATTTATCGGTCCAATCCAGACGCAATTATTGCCGCAAACCGAGACAAACATTGGGGGGCTTTATGGGCATTCGGAGTGCTGCCACACCTGCGTTTGACCTCCATGCCCCACCCAAACCCCCTCCCTCTTCCCGCCCGCTTTCCACCCGAAACGGGCAGCCCCGCTCTAGAGCTTTAGTGTCGCATTCATAACCGGCCAGAGCAGACACAACCTCTCACTGACGCCGGCATTGAAGCAGTGGGCCGACTGAGAGATCAGCGCCCGCGGCACTTCTCGGTGCACGTGACTGTTCCGCGTTCGGACAACACTATGACCACCCGTTCACCTGTGTGCTGACCGCATTAATAACACACGGTTGTCGAGGAACCTACTATGGTGCCACCCATCTGTCCCTTTGCCGCGTACCATTGCTGCTTCGCCCACTACATAAACTGCAGCCCCGGCCATAGCCACATTCATCCTCCTCAAGTCCATTTATCCTCTTCCAAACCACTCCCACCATCGCCTCCTCACACACTAAAGATCTGTGGGATGGGCTATCATTCGAGCAGTAGAAGTACATGGCCGCAATTGCTGCTGGCAGGCATGCAGAGGCCGATAACGTCTTAATGGAGGACATAGGACCCTCCTCGCCGGTGCATTGCACCATGACCATCGGTGAGGCTCTCACTCATTACATGTACATGGCGCGCGAGGAGCAGTTCCAGGAGGCGCAGGCCGACGCGGCCTACAACCTCCAGCTCTTCTAGGAGCACCAATACGCATATGAGCAGCTCATCGCATGTAGGAAGATCATGCTAGACGCGGATGTGGCGGCGCAGCCAGCGCTGCTCGAGTCCTACCGCTCCACTCGCGAGATCCGCTCGCTCGATGGCGGTATCGCCAGCTTCAGGCGGAACTGGAGACTGCCTAGAAGGAGTTTGACGAAGCGGTTGATGTGGTGTGAGCAAGTCCGACGACAAGGATGAGGAGGAGGACAACGCTAGCTCCGCTCCGCCTAGGCCATGCCCCGCCACAACAACTATGACGCTGACACATCTACGGACGTCGCCGGCAACGAGGAAGAGTGGTGCACGTTAGGACACCGTCGCTCGGGTCCCAAGAAGGCCATCCCTCCTCCCCTCCCGTTGAAGCCATCGATGGTCGATTAGTCGCTTGGCGGCGACGCAGAGGCGAACAACTTGACTTCCCGGAGCTCTGGAGGCGGAGTTAGAGAGCGCCGATGTGAAACTGGAGATGGCAAAGCTTCAGTTCTCGGGACTCATGGCCAGACACGGGGAACGGGCACCGGCGATATTTTAGATCAGATAAATGAGTTATACCTCCACACAAGGACGACCACCGCTTAGTTGAAGTATGTACGAAATGTAATGAATTATGTCATGTTTATATTAAATCCATCGTGTTTAAATTAATATCTTTTGGTTCCTATGATAATTCGGATGTGTTTGCATGAATTTTGTCAAGTTGTTTGGATATTAGTTGATATGTATGCGGGCACCGTTGGATGGCGGCCTCCCGCATTTGTGAGGAAATTTACTGGTCACTATTGGAGATGCCCTAAGCAAAGGTAGATATAGTATTTATAAATGGCCAGTGCATGCCATCCACTCGACCTAAAAATTTGGTCGATCGACCCTTGGCCGTAAGATAGAACAACTCCAAACCGTCAGACCTTCCCTCTCTGTTCATCCCCACCTCCCACCCCACATCGCGCGCACATGAGAGAGCCCGGAGTTGCCACACATACTGCTTCTCCTTCGGCGGGTACCGCATTTATCGGGGTCGTCCCCTCAGTAGCAGCAGTGAAATACCACTTGTCATCCCCTTGATGCGTTGCCGCCCTGATTGCAGCACCTGAGCTCCAGCTTCTGTCGTTGATGAGGACGCGGCCAATGTGGTTGCCATCATCTCCAAAGTCGCTGCCTCCGGCTCACCGGTGACCATGCACTACCGTGTCCAGCAAAAAGCTCGGAGACAAAAAACTCAAGTATATGTGGGCCACAACAAAAACATTTGCTCATTCTAGAAAAACTAATCCCTGGTTCCAACAAAATTTACCACTGTCTCTGTCGCCAGTCACCGAGATGCAACACGCCGAGTCATCGGTTCACTACAAACTTTGCTCTATTTTGCAACGTTTCACTTGTGTCATGTATAACCCTTTTTCCTCAAGAAAAATACACGGGTGATATTTTTCAGCCGTCACCCCATTGTCACCGAAGCGTCGTCATTGAAAATAATTGTTTTACGGTACCACTTTTGTCGTCACGCAAGTTTGCATTTTATATGGCGAACCAGAAAATGTCATCAGTGGCTATGTTCAGTGAGGGCCCATAGTGTCACCTATGATAGCCGAATCTGTCACCTAATATATTTTGGTGACAATAATCCCATCACCGGTGATCTGTCCGGGGGTTTGACCGGTTAAATATTCTAACAGGTGGGGCCAGCAGTTGCTGAAGTGGCTTCTTCTATGTGGGTCCGTCCTAGGTTTTATCGTCGATGGTCCCATCAGAAATAACTCGGCGTCACTTTTGACTAGTCAACAATGCTGACATGTGGGCCTAGAAGATGCTGACGTGGTAGCTGACAAGTGGGACCAGGCTTTGTTTTTTGGCGACGATGTAGTTAATGGTTCTGACTTGGGGGCCCATTGTTGTGCTGAAGTGGATGATAGCAGGCGGGTCCATACATGGGTGACGTGGCATCTTACATGTGGGGCCATACACCGGTGACGACGCCATAACCGTCATACTTTGTATGCACTGTCAATTTGTTTTATATTGTAAAAATGGCAGGCTTTTATGAAAATTTTAATATGAATTTGTGCAAAATATCGATGCAAATTGAGTTGTTGTTGCTATTATTAGACCGCAAACTTGACAATTGTCAATTAGACAATCTCATCATTACAATAACCCACCAGGGTACAAAGCCGCCATATAAAATTAGACAGATGGCTCAGTTTTACGACATCCTAGCAATGCAACCCAGACAATGTACCTAACAAGGGCATCAAGTTCATCAAGTCTCTTTTTGATAGCCGTAGTTTCCTCTTCCTTCGCATTCTTGGCGACAGCAAGTTTTTCCTTCTGCTCTTGGAGGTCGTTATTGTTAGATCAAATACTGCTGTGTTGATCAAACACCCCCAATTTCAGGTCCTCAATGTCATCTTGTTGCTCTGGTGGGGAATTATTGATATTATAAAGTACCTTTTGCTGCTCTCGAATGGTATTGTTGACATATTCAAGTTGATGACGCGCACCTGACAGGAGATGCTTCACAGCTTCACACTCATGTTGTTGCTCTGCCATGGCTTTCTTGACAACTTGAAGTTCTAGCTGCTGCCATGTCAGTGCCTTCTTCATTGTATCTGGTTCGTCATGCTGGTTTGTGAGGCCGTGCTCGACTCCTACTGGTTCTTCCTGCTGCACTGCCAGTGCACTCATGACTGGTTCAGATTGGTATCTAGGTCAAAAGACTTGATGAACTATCATCATTTGAGCGTCCTAAATGTCCCTATAGAAAAAACACATACATGTTACATTACATGTGAGAACTCCAACGATGTGTATGGTTACATGATGTGTACATCTAAGTGAAGGACCACGTGCTCGTAGATGTGATAAAGGTGGGTAAACTATCATACGACAACAATACCAAGCTAGTAACTCGAGAAGTTTTTCCTGTCAATACAGGTTCTTCTTCATCATTCCGTTTGTATGCTTGTCCCACTCCGTTGTTAACATGTCAACATCTGATGCGTAATGATGATCAGTAGTTGATAGTAGGTGCAAAACGAGGCGACGATAATTTCAAATATTGGTGCCACAATGATTAAACACATGCTTAATTACTCTTAGATCAAGGTGATGAAGTAGTAATAAGAACCCTAGCTGGATTCACCAGCTTTCTCGCCCCGATTAAGAACCCTCAAGTTCATATCTTGTTAACACAACAACAACCATCATTTAGGAAACTAACTAGATTTGGTAAGGTAAACAAACTTGAAAAATTGGTGGGTTACCAGGGGAATAACTAAGATATACGAGAGGATGTCTTGTGTCTTTAAGGGGACGTGGCTGTTGAATAAATAAGTGACGATATTTTGTGAGTTTCAGCATGTACATGATCTACGATCCAGGAAATGAACTTGCAATCGGCATAAGACCAAAAAGCATCTTGAGTAAACATACCGCCTTAATCAAAAGAAGATATACTAAAATATTACATCAATGATTTGGTAATAAACGAATCGTAGGTAGAATGGTATGTTATGTTAACCTGGGGTGCAATAAGAACCCTAATCGTAAACCCAAATAAGGATCGAAGGTTATACTCCATCCGATCGATCCATACTACTTCTAGTCCCAATGGATGTGTCTCGACGTATTTTAGTGGCAGATCATCCATTTGAGTCAGATGTAATATGGACATGAGGGATCCGTTTAAATACAAGAACACAAAGAGAACTCATCGATTCAAATGAGATCTTGGGGAACTTTTACAATCATAGCAAATGGGCATAGCAGAACACCGTCCATCGGGAGCAGCTCCCTAACCAAACGGTTTGTGCCCATAGCTAGCGAGAACCACCGGTGGGGAGGGGGTTGATATGGAAGCGAAGAGAGAGAGAGAGAGAGAGATAAAGGAGGAGAGAACTCATTTTATGGGAGGGGGTGTGATTGGTGTTGAAAAAAGAGGCGATATTTGAGGAGGGTTGGGATTAGGTGAGCACGCGGGCAGTTCAAAAATGAGTCGAGGGAAGGAAAAATTGAGTGAAGGCTTAGTGGGGGAGGCAACGATAAAATCGAGCTTTCTTCAGTTCATTTTTTCCTTCATATTATGCATGTCCTGACTATTTTCGTATGAGAAAAGAAACCATAGTTCCTATGACACCATGTTCCTCACATAAATGTTGGTTCTACTTTCATATGAAAAAAATAAACCACAGTTCCTATGACACATGTATCTCACATAAATGTTGGTTCTACTTTGGTTTGTAATGTGTTAATGTATTTCTTGTGACCATAGGTTTGCAATGCACATTCATTTTGTTTGTGCATGTCCGTTGTTGAAAGAATACTCGTCATGTGAGTGTGTCACGACCGTTTACAAGTTCAAGCTCGTGGTGTTGGTTGTCACGTCACACTTTCTTATTATACTTTGCACACGAAAAGAGGCCAGTAGTACAAGGATTTGATAGATCATGAATCCAAACACACTACATACTTTGCAATCAGGATTCAAACCACTTAGTCTCATGATTTTTTTCTAAAGTACTATTCATTGTTTACATCACACTATGGCCTTTCGGCATGCAAATAAGGTTAGGTTATGCATGGTGTTATATATCGGCCATAGTTGATTGGTCATATAACTATTTGTGTTTGACATTTTGTTTGCTTCTATAATTCTGATCATGGTAATATGTGTTCATGTGGTACCATGTTCCTCACATATTTAAGGCAAACCCAAGAGGTTTGAAATCTAGAATCAGTTTGTTCGTTCATCATGTGAAGTGTACTATTTACACATTCTAGTGCGCATGGCCGGTTGTCACATCATACTTTGAGCTTCTACCACGAGCATGCGGAAAGGTGCCTCCATAGGTGAATGTTCAAAAAACTATGTGCATCTGACATTTTTTTTCTTATGTACTACTGATGGGTAAATGTTCATGTGTTGGGATGTTCATTGCATATGTAAGGTGATCCCAATTCATTTTTGCAATGCACATACGTTTCTTTTGTGCGGGTATCTTGAATAAAGCAAGTTCATCGTGTCAAGTGTGATGCCCGATTACAAATTAAAGTCTAGGGTACCAGTTCTAGTATCATAATTTGGTACTTCCTTTAAACCATCACAGGTGGAGCGTGCTATATCAAGACCATGCACAACACAGGCACGTCGAGGGTGCAATGTCGGTGCGGTACAAAATATATTGCTCGAACCCACCTAACAAAATTGCTCGAACAGACGCATGATTATCGTGCGTCCTGGAAGCACCGGGAGATGTCCAAACTACTCTTGCTAGTTACCTTTTTGCACGAGAAATTAACAATCACATTCCTTTTACTGCATCCATTTGCATCTTCTTCCTCGCTCATTCCTTGTCATGCTCCACAAACCCCCACTCCCACCCTGCAGCCATGGAAGACAAGAAACTAACAACGGAGACCCACCACATCAGTGCCCATGGCATAACCATGCTGGAGGTGGTGTACACCAACGAGCCTAGGATTGTGGAGCGAGTCATCACCATGTACAAGCAATGGCTCCAGAAGGACAACAACAAGTTCGTTGACCTTGAACTACAGTACACCCGTTCGAGTAGTTACAGTTGACACGAGGTCACTGTCATGCAACTCGCAATGCGCGTGCATCACTACTGCATGATGCTGCTAACGCAACACTACAATCAGAGACCCTTCGATGAAACAGTGTGCGATGCTTTAATCGCAAATGGTGGTGTAAGAAAAACGTCAAAAATGATACGAACTGATTGCGATAGAGGAGACATCAAGCACAATTCATATTAGAGTTGCATGTGCGATACCTGGCATACAATTCACTCGAATGAACTGTTTGCAATGAGCATAACAACAGAAACGGTCGGCCATATGAAGGTGTGTGCGATATACAACATATAGTTCACTCGGATGAACTACTTGTCATTAGGGAACACAATAGAAACAGTCATCTAGATCAAAGGTGTGTGTGCGATATATGGCATACAGTTCACTCAGATGAACTGTTTGCGATAAGAGAAAATAACAGAAACGGTCTGCCAGATCTAGGTGTGTGTGATAGATGGCATACGGGCACATGGATGAATTGTTTGCCATTAGCCACAACAAAGTGAAACGCTCAGATAGATCATGGTGTGCGTGCATACGGGCACACACTCTAAATAAAATAAGCATGCACGATGGTACTCATGAGCGCACCCTTTTGATTGAACAAGTCGTGTGCTGATATCGCCGATTGCGGTGCATCCTATGGTGCAAATGCCATGTACGCATCCGAGAATGGGTGCCCATGTTACGCCATCCAGGAATCGTGCCGCACCTCGAAACTAGAACCATCAATAAATTTTGATCTTGCTTCCCGTCACATTCCAAATTACCATGCTATTTTAATTGCAAACATGTTCACACCGATCAAAACCTAAACGGTTTCCCATTTAGCAACATATTACTAGGTTATAAATACCACCTACTCCACGATGACTGCACATTCCTCTCCCCTCCTCAATTCCTCATCAACAAACAAATAAGTCTTTCTTCATCGTTCCTTCTGCCATGGCCTACATGAGTTCTGGGTCAAGAAATTACCAGGGAGATGCGAGCATGAAAGTGGAAGCACGAGATATGTCCCGCCTCGCCGTGAAAGCAATAGAGATATCCTGTCGCGCCGCAAAAGCAGCACATAGGTCCTGCCCCGCCGCCGAAGCAACACAGAGGTCCCGCCACACCGTCAAAGCATCAGAATGGTCCGGCCGCGCTACAGAAGCAACACAGATGTCCCACTGCACCACTGGTACGTCTCCAACGTATCTATAAATTTTTTTATTGCTCCATGCTGTTATATTATCATTCTTGGATGTTTTACAATCATTTTATAGTCATTTTATATCATTTTTTGGTACTAACCTATTGACATATCGCCAAGTGCCAGTTGTTTTTTTCTGCATGTTTTTTACATCGCAGGAAATCAATATCAAACGGAGTCCAAACGCAGCGAAACTTTTTTTGGATTTTTTGGACCAGAAGAAACCCAATGGGCGAAGGTAGCACCTGGGGGGTGCTCCGAGGGGAGCACAACCCAACAGGGCATGCTAGGAGGCCCAGGCGCCCCCTGGTGCGTTGTGCCCACCTCGGATGCCCCTGGGACCTCCTCTTTGCTCTATCAATACCCCAATATTCCTGAAACACTAGGGGATCAGATGGAATTTTGATCCAGCCGCCGCAGAGTCCATAACCACTAGATCCAATCTAGACACCATCACGGGAGTTTCACCACTTCCATTGGTGCATCTCAGATGATGCGTGAGCAGTTCCATGTAGACCTTCGGGTTCGCAGTCAGTAGCTAGATGGCTTCACCTCTCTCTTTTGATTATCACTACAATGGTCTCTTGGAGATCCATATGATGTAACTATTTTGTGGTGTGTTTGTTAGGATCCAATGAACTTTGAGTTTATGATCAGATATATCTTCTTATATCCATGAAAGTTATTTGAGTCTTCTTTTGATCTCTTATTTGCATGATTGCTTATATCCTCGTATTTCTTCTCCGATATTGGGTTTTGTTTGGACAACTTGATTTCAGTGACAGAAGGGGAACCGGCACGTATGTATCGTTGCTACTAAGGATAAAACTATGGGGTCTACTTCTACATAAATAGATCTTGTCTAATCATGGCGTCGTTCTTATTGCATTACTACGTTTCTCCATGAACTTAAAACACTGGATGCATGCTGGATAGCGGTCGATGTGTGGAGTAATAGTAGTAGATGCAGGCAGGAGTCGATCTACTAATCTTGGACGTGATGCCTATATAATGATCATTGCCTAGGTATGGTCATGATTATTTGAAGTTCTATCAATTGCCCAACAGTAATTGTTTTCCCACCGTTAGCTATTTTCTCGAGAGAAGCCACTAGTGAAATCTACGGCCCCCGAGTCTCTTTCTCATAATTTTTGCCTTTGCAATCTATTTTACTTTGCCTTTATTTTCAGATATATTAAACCAAAAACCCAAAAATACCTTGCTGCAATTTATCTTATTTAGCGTTCAATCTATCAATATTTATATCTCTCTCATGTCCGTTACCCGAAAGGGATTGACAACCCCTTTTACACGTCGGGTTGCAAGTATTTGTTATTTGTGTGCAGGTGTTGTTTACGTTGTGTTGCTTGGTTCTCCTACTGGTTCAATAACCTTGGTTTCATCACTGAGGGAAATACGTACCGCTACTATACTCCATCATCCCTTCCTCTTTGGGGAAAAAACTGTCGTAGCTTTCGCAGCCATCAAAAGGAATTTTCGGGCGCCGTTGCTGGGGAGCACCTTCAACATTTGACATAGTGCCAAGTGCCAGTTGTTATTTTCTGTATGTTTTTTACATCGCATGAAATCAATATCAAACGGAGTCCAAACGCAGCAAAACTTTTTGTGGATATTTTTCGGACCAGAAGAAACCCAATGCGCCAAGGCAACACCTGGGGGTTGCTCCGAGGGGAGCACAACCCACCAGGGCGCGCCAGGAGGCCCACGCATGCCCTGGTGGGTTGTGCCCACCTCGGGTGCCCCCTGGACCACCTCTTTGCTCTATAAATACCCCAATATCCCAGGAACCCTAGGGGAGCAGACAAAATTTCGATCCAGCCGCCGCAGAGTCCAAAACCACCAGATCCAATCTAGACACCATCATGGAGGGGTTCACCAGTTCCATTGGTGCCTCTCCGATGATGCGTGAGTAGTTCCTTGTAGACCTTCAGATCCGTAGTCAGTAGCTAGATGGCTTCATCTCTCTCTCTTTTGATTATCAATATGATGTCTCTTGGAGATCCATATGATGTAACTCTTTTGCGGTGTGTTTGTTGGGATCCGATGAACTTTGAGTTTATGATCAGATCTATCTTTTTATATCCATGAAAGTTATTTGAGTCTTCTTTTGATCTCTTATATGCATGCAGATAGCCTCGTATTTCTTCTCTGGTATTGGGTTTTGTTTGGCCAATTTGATCTCTTTATCTTGCAATGGGAAGAGGTGCTTTGTAGTGGGTTCGATCTTACGGTGCTTGATCCCAGTGACTGAAGGGGAACCGACACGTATGTATCGTTGCTACTAAGGATAAAACAATGGGGTCTATTTCTACATAAATAGATCTTGTCTACATCATGTCATCGTTCTTATTGCATTACTCCATTTCTCCATCAACTTAATACACTAGGTGCATGCTGGATAGCGATCAATGTATGGAGTAATAGTAGTAGATGCAGGCAGGAGTCGGTCTACTAATCTTGGACTTGATGCCTATATAATGATCATTGCGTGGATATCGTCCTGATTATTTGAAGTCCTATCAATTTCCCAATAGTAATTGTTTTCCCATCGTTTGCTATTTTCTCAAGAGAAGCCACTAATGAAATATACGGCCCCCGGGTCTCTTTCTCATATTATTTTCCTTTGCGATCTATTTTCCTTTGCTTTTATTTTCAGATCTATTAAACCAATAACACAAAAATACATTACTGCAATTTATATTTTTTGGCGTTCAATCTATCAATATTTATATCTCTCTCACGTCCGTTACCCAAAAGGGATTGATAACCCCTTTCACACGTCGGGATGCGAGTATTTGTTATTTGTGTGCAGGTGTTGTTTACGTTGTGTTGCTTGGTTCTCCTACTGGTTCAATAAACTTGGTTTCATCGCTAAGGGAAATAACTACCACTGCTATAATCCATCATCCCTTCCTCTTTGGGGAAAAAGCCGATGTAGCTTTTGCAGCCATCAGCCGCAGATGCAGTAAAGAGGTCCTCCCACGCCGCGGCGAACTGGAACGATCTCTCGCGAGCAGGTGAGGACTCTCACAGGTGCATGCGTGCTTTTGTTCAATAACTTGATGGATCGGATGTCCGGCTGGGCAAAGCTGCATGAGAAGAACAATGCCTCATCTGATAATGCTACTGGCGTCATCTGGGGACTACGGGAGGACAAGGCGAAGCTCCGCACTAAGCGCGGCCTGCTAAGGGCGAAGATCGCCAGAAGGGTGAAGTAGCACAAGGAGACCACTGCCTTGTGGAAGAAGACGGACGTCTACATCAAGAAACTTATGGACGATAATGCCATGCTACGCTTCGAGCGCGAAAGGCTGGTGGAGGAATCTGTGGCTGCTGCCAAGCGACGTATTGAGGACATGAAAGAGATGATCACCACTCGCTGCAAGAACTAACCATGGAGGCGATGAAGAAAGGTGTTGGAGGAACTCTGCGCCCTACCACAACGCATTATGAAAGTAGAGAGCAACAACCCATATCGTCTTCTTCGTCTTTGTCGGCATTCTGGGAACAGGGGTACCCAGACTTGCTTGCCTGCGACCCAGGGCGTGGCTCATCCAGTGGCCTGGTACGACCAAACCTCATCAGCAACCACTCAAGACCCTCACGAGGGGCCGAGCCCCGCGAGGCGGACGACGCAAGACCTCCGCTAGGGCGGCCTCACTAGGCTGGCTACCGAGGAGCAGAGATGTCAAGGCAAGGGGCACCTCAGGAGGTCCTCGTGAAGTGAGCCATGAAGACCAAGGCCAAGTGGGCGCCAGCGGGCCCAGGGTGTCAGTTTCCTCTTTGGTGCTAAAGTGGCAGGCACAGGCGAGGAGTCCCGAGGCATCAGGCAAAGGTTTCCTTATCGGTGCAACAAAACCAAGACCAACAGGACGGCAGAGCAGAGGTCATCGCGGAGCCCACGGTGGCGTCACCACCTGAGCCTTTGGCAGGCGAAGACCACCTTTTGTCAAGATAGCTTGTACTAGCTGTCCCCCTTCAAAATTGGCCGTTGTGGGATCCCTTCCCGCTCAATATAAGGGAAGAGGACTCGGGCCTCTATAAATAGGACTAGCCACCACCATATGGGGCATCTGATTGAGATCCACCCAAAACCTAGGATGAGGGATCAGATCATGAAGATCACCCTCGCTCTCTCCAAGCATAAGAACACATCTCCTCAGGAGGCTGTTCTTCCCATGTACTAGTTCTTCCTCAGCCTATAAGGCAATCCACCACAGCACACTGGATTAGGGTATTACACCACAACGGTGGCCTGAACCAGTATAAACCCTTGTGTCCCTTGTTCTTCGGGTCCGACGAGCTAGGCTTAAGAATCGGTGAGTAGGTGAGCTAGAGCGGAAAGGACAGATCTTCGTGCGCACCCCAGTGTTCGAACCACAAGGGTTTTGCCGGAACCCAAGATCCGACATTTGGCGCGCCAGGTAGAGGTGTGCCGAAGCTTCCCTTCCGTCGATCCATGCTCCGTAATCCCACCGGCTCGATGACCGATGCTTGTAGAGCCCATGCTGAGCGATGGGCCGCCCTTGCCGCCCGCGTTGCTCAGACAGCTCCCGCCGGCGGACCTCCTCGCCATTCCCCATCGCCTCCTACCAATGCCACCACTGGCCCGGTGCGGCACGAGCATCAGGCCTCATCTCTGCACCCCCCGTGCGGCAAGACGGACACAACACGACCCCATCACTGACCCCGGCGGGCTCGTCGTCTCACGCTCGCCGCGGACCCACGGACGCGCAGGCTGCGTTGCTCATGGCACGTGAGCTCCTGCGCTACCGCCCCGTCAACGACTTCTACGAAGAATGGCTCGACCATATCGCTGAGATAGTTAGGGCTCTCCTGCGCCATCCCTCTCGCTGCATCGTCCGCCTCCCCATGCGGACGACATGGCCCATGAAGTGCCTCTGCCACCTCCACATCAAGGCATCGTCCAAGACCCAAGGAAAGTGGCCTTGCGGCGCGACCCCCTGCGCGCGGCGCCAGTGTACGAAGAAGGAAGCTGCCAAGAGATCCAGCGGCCCCGAGGAGGAGCGCCAGCGCTCCCTCCACCACCGCGTCGAGATCGTCCGCCCCCTGCCATGGTGGCGCGCGAGGACCAAGATGAAGCTCCGCCTCCACGACAAGGGCCGGTGTCGACAGCAGGCTGCAAGGCCCTCGCCCGCGAGCTGCACAACGTCAACTGGCCTGGGACCCGCTTGCCTCCGTGCTACAACGGCACCCCCGACCCTGCTGAATTCCTGCAGCTCTATGAGCTGAGCATCAAAGCTTCTGGCGGAAACGAGAAGATCATGGCGAACTGGTTCCCCATGGCTCTCAAGGATGGCGCGCGGTCGTGGCTCCTGAACCTGCCCGCGGGATCGATCTCCACCTGGGGAGACACGCGCGAGCTGTTCATTGCCAACTTCCAGGGCACCCGCGACCGCCACCCGGCCACAGGTGACCTGTGGCACATCAAGCAACAACCGGGAGAAACCTTGCAGAAGTTCATCAATCGATTCAATAGTGTCTGTGTCAAGATCCCCAAGGTCACGGACGAGGCCATCATTTCAGCGTTCTTAGATGGCGTCCATGACGTCAAGATGAAGGAGGAGCTCTCCATCCACGAAGATCTGTGCATGACCCTGGAACTGTTCAACCTCACGACCAAGTGCACCAGAGCTGAGGAGGGGCGCCTCTCCCTCGTCGAGCTCCCCGCTGCTGCACTGAAGAAAAGAAGACCAAGAGCAAGGACGTGAAGTGCAAGGGAGTGGCAGTGCTTGCGGCTGAGCCAGAGATGAAGCTTGGCCGCGACTACCCGGAGTCATCCAAGAATAGCCTCCCGTTTTGCGCCTTCCACAACGTGCACAGCCACAACACCCATGACTGTCGAGAGCTCAGGGCCCTCCGCTAAGGACGCGTCAGTCAACGCCCCGAGCGCGGCAACTATGCCTACGGCCGCGGAGGAAGTCGGACCGGGGGACACTGGGATGACGGCGGCCCCCGCCAGGAGTGGCGTGACCAGCCTCGGTAGGACCGTTGGCGCGATCAGCCTCATGAGGGTGCATGAAGGGACCAGCCTCGTGAGGGTGCCTGGAGGGACTAGCCTCGCGAGTACCATCACCAGGGCAAGACTGGCCTCCCTCCTCTCCCGCCACCGAGATAGAACGACGACCAGGATGAGGGGGCTGGGGGCTTCCAGGAGCCTCGCGACATCGCCTACATCTTGGGTGGAGCACGGGCCCCGGCCTCTCAACTCCTCTTCAAGTAGTTCGCCCAAGAAGTGAACGCGGCTCTCCCCAAGCTCGAGGCCACACACCTACTCAGGTGGTCCAAGTGCCCCATCACCTTTAGTTTAGCAGACCAGCTCAAGTGCGCGGCGACGGCCGGCGCCCTCCCGATGCTTTGTTCACCCGTCATCAGCAACGTTCAAGTTACCAAGACCCTCATCGATGGCGGCGCAGAGCTCAATGTCCTGTCCGTTAAGACGTTTGACAGTCTCCAAGTACCGTACGATCGGCTACTTCCTACCAAGCCTTTCTCCAGAGTGACCGATGGCTCCACCACCCCTATAGGGCAAATCCGCCTGCCTGTCACCTTCGACAAGCATGACAACTACCACACCGAGCTCATCAACTTGGACATCGCCCACATTCGTCTCCCATACAACGCCATCCTCGGGTACCCAGCCCTGGCCAAGTTCATGGTAGTCACTCACCACGGCTACAATGTCCTCAAGATGCCAGGAAGCGGCGGCATCATCATCGTTGCTTGCGAAGAGAAGGATGCAGTGTGCTCACTCGAGCGCGCTTACCAGGCAGCGGTGGTCGAGGATCCAGACAATGATGGTACCATCTACCCTCCTAAGGTCGTCCCCAAGAAGAAGAAGCAGCTACTCGCCCTGGAGCCTTATGAAGTTCCGGCGCCTGGTGGCTGCACCTCAGGACCTATGCCTAGGGATGGGGCACCTCCCTCCCTCGCATAGGAAGGTGCGCCCGACGCTCCCCTCAGGCTGGGCTCGGGGGCTCTCCTCTGGAGGACCTCTGACCTAGCCAATGTCTCGAGGGAGGCGCTCAGGCACCATGTGGAGGCGTGCTTCCCCGCATGTTTCCCTCCGGAGGCCTCAAGGCGTGAGGCACCAAGCGCTTAGGAGTTCATCAGCCAGACCATCGAAGACTTGTAGGTGCCAAGAGCAATACTGGGCGAGCACTGCCAAGAACCTAGGAGTGCAGCTGTCGCCCCAGGCTCGGGCGATGGGCTGCACGTCTATGTCAACGTCCCAGCACTCAACGGGATCGCGTCTCAGGAGCTCTACTGGACCTCTTAGGTGGGCCGGTGCGAGGGCCCCCCTCGCAGCTACTTCGCATGCCCTTCGGCCTACCGAACCAAGCAACCCTGCACCAGTGCCACATGCGGGAGGTCCTGGCGACTCGCGAGTCCAGGCATCAGGAGATCCTGGCGGCGGTGGCCTCGGTTCTTCGCGAGCTCTAGGAACCTCCGGAGCCTCGCGAGGCCCCGGAGCCAGGCGGCGCGTAAGGAACGACATCTGCATCAAGTGTCTTCAGCTGCACCAACACTACTTCAGCAACAGTACCAAGTGACATTTTCCAGTTTTTTTCAGCTGGGAGCACCCCCCGGGCTGCATCATTCCCAAGTCGCACGGGCCTGTCCCTGCGGCATGTATCCTTTTGCATCTTTAGCTTACTTTGCTGGGAGCGCCCCCTTGGGCCACATCATCCCTAGGCCGCTTGGGTCCGTCCCGGTGGCATGTATCGTTCTGGCGTCTTACCTAAACTAGTGTCACCTCCCCCATCAGCAACCTAAAATTATTTACCTGCCTGACCGGCACCTCGATGCCACGAACGTTGTACGCCCTTACTAACCTGCTTGTGACCACCTCATGACTTAGGACAGGCACGACATCTGTGCTCGGGTCCGTCCCTGCAGTGTCACCAAATCCAAGCAGCCGAGCTCTGGCTCGCGGGCCACCCTAGTGTACGTCACCTCCCGTGGTCCTTGGTGCCTCGCCCTCGCATGAGCTGGGTGCGAACATGCGGGTAAGGGCGCGCAACATGGTGCCTCGTCACTATGGTAGCCGCGCGTCGGTTGTCTGCCCTCAGGGTATCCGCATGAGAAGACTAGGCACGACGTCTGTGCTCGGGTCCGTCCTTGCAGCGTCGATATACCCAACGGCTGAGCTCTGTCTGGCGGGCCGGCCCCGTTCACGTCACCTCCTGGGGTCATTGGTGTCTGGTCTTCTCATGTGGCAACCTCGAGGGATTCACTTGGTGCAGGGTGCCTAACCAACTTGCAGGATCACCTCAAGCACTCTCACTCAAGACCAGGCGCAACCAGCGTTGAGGTTGGGCCCCGTGAGTCCCGCGCTGGCTCACGGGTGCCAAGATACACCTCGTCTAGCCCTACCGTGCAGGCCACATGTCAGGGCGGGGCTATACACGCCCCGAGGGCTCTCCGCAGTAGGGAGTCCCCTCCCACGTTCCAGTGGAAGCACCATGCTCCGTTCTGGCAGTCGACACGGTCGAGGAGCGGCTATGCCCATGCAAGAACGGTAGAGCCATGCTCCGCGCTGGTGATAAACAACTGGGGGTGGCCTCATGGCTGCTTTAACATCAGGGAGCCACCCAGCACGATGGCCAGCCCTGTCGTGCTGCACTCCCCTCGGGAGGGTAGCGCGAGGGGGCTGGGAATGGGGGTTACGCTCAGGTCACGCCTAGCGTACGCCCCAACAGGTCGCCCGGACCTGGTCGTCGCAACCCTCCCGAGCGAAAGCCCGACGAGGAAATGTATGAGGTATGTTCGTACGTCAAGGGGGACCCTTGGGCATCGCGACCCAAGGGACTAACTGGCCACATAGCCCCTCACACCCTGGTCTTGTCCTGGTGATCCGGACAAGCCAGCGGCGGCTGAGGTATGCGCGGGGCTGGGCCCTGCCGACACAGATCGCTAAGGCCAGCTCTAGCATTACTCTCCTAAGGGCTGTTCGTACGTCAAGGGGGGCCCTTGGGCATCGCAACCCAAGGGCCTAACTAGTCTCGCAACCCCTCACTCGTTGGTCTTGTCCTAGTGATACGGACAAGCCAACGGCGGCTGAGGTCCGTAGCCCTGCCTAACACTGCTAACCCAGAACGCTAAACGCTAAGGCCCTGCCGACGCAGAACGCTAAGGCCCTGTTTTGCGCTTCCTTCCTAGAGACCGTTTGCACGTCAAGGGGGACTCACGAGCATCGCGACTCAGGAGCCTAACTGGCCACGTAGCCCCTCACTTCCTGGTCTCGTCCTGGTGATCCGGACAAGATAGTGGCGGCTGAGGTACGTGCGGGGCCAGGCTTTGCCGACGTAGCACAACAAAGCAAATAGGAAGGAAACCGTGAATGGCTAGCAATTATTACAAGCCAAATTGTCCTTCAAGCATCAAAGAGAAGTTTTAACACCTCCATGAGGCACGCCACATGTCGCAGGAAAATAGAGATAGGAAGGAGCACCGTCATTCACCAGCAGGCCCCTCCTTCGGCCTTGGGCACCGCAGCCAGGAAGCGCTTCTCCATCGGCAGCATCGCCAAGCTCTGCGGAGCTAGCTTTGGCTGCAGGATCGGCGGCGCAGTCGGCAGGAGATGACGGGTTGATGGTGAGGAAATTCTCCAGCAAGGCCTCCACCTGGCTCCTCACGGCTTCAGCATCGGCTTCGCATTGCTCTTCGTCCCCAGGCTCGAGCAGTGCACCAAGGTCAGCGGCCAGATCACGAAGATGCAGGTGGCTGAAGACGCGTGTCAGGGCTGAGGAGGACAACATGTGGGCTTCCCCTTCCACCATGGGGCCTATCTCATTGATGACACCCTCGAGTGCCAAAACGAGATAGGGAAGCAGCTGGGCGGGGCCTTTGTCGTCCGTCACCAGTGGTTTCTCCAAGCCCTTCTCGTAGAGTGCCCTCAGCGCTTGGCGGGACCTTTCCTCCAGGGACTTGAAGTCCACGCGGTCCTCAGCGAGGACCTTCGCCTTGGCCTCCAGCTGGGCCTTCTCTGCTCCCGCCGCATGCCTCAGCTCCTCCAGGCAGCTACTCTCGGCAGCCAGCGCCTTTGCCAACTGCTCCAACTCGGCGTCACGACTGGCCACGGAGTCTTCTCGGGCCTTCATCTTCTCCTCCTCCACCGCGCACTTGCTGCTCATGGTCTGCAGCTCGGTCACCATTGACTGGCATCGCACCTTGATGACTTGCACATCCTTTAGCGCCGCCTCGCGGGCAGCTGTGGCCTTCTCGGCGGCGTACTTGTCCTCTTCGGAAGCCGCCACGACTCGGCTCAGCGCATCCCGGACAGACGCGTTGGAGTTCAACTAGCCCGAGACCAGCTCCAAGTGCCCTGCCACGAGACGACGGTCGGCACCGTGGAGATCATCTTGAAGCTGCGTCTGTGCGGAAAAGGCCTCCTTCAGGGCACCGGACGAAGCGAGAGGGCCGCGAGCTAGCGGCACGACCGGAGTAGGAGGCTGCGGCGTGCTCAAGGTTTCCTGGGCCCTGGAGACACCCGCACACACGCTAGAGGTGAGCGCCTCTGGGGCCGGCCTGGCCAAGGGGGCCATCCCCTCCTGAGGTTTGTCCGCTGGACCTCACGAGGATACCTGGGCTAGAGAAGTTGAAGTCAAGACAGACCACTGAGCCTCTGACGCGGTCGCCTCCCCAGCCCCCTCCGCGGTCGCCTGTGGTTCCTCTTCCCCGCTGGAGTTGCCTGAAGACAGCTCCATCGGATCAGTTGCCACCTGAGCTTCAGGGGGTGCCGGAGGCACGATCCCGCGTCCGTCGAAGGTGGGCATGGAGGCCGCCACCGTCACCCCATCCTGGCGACGGTACAAGGGGACATGGGTAACAGCTGGATACCCCAGATCGTCCCTGACCAGGAGGGGGAGAGCTGCCCCAAGCTGCTTGTCGGACAGGGCATTGAGGCGCAGTCGGAGGTTGTCTGTCTCATCCCTGAGCATCCACAAGGGGCGCGAGTGCATCTGAAATGGAGCTACGCGGCGTGCCAAGAATTCCTTGATGATCATGGCCCCCATCAGTTTCACCACCTCTAGGTCGTCAGGCTTCAGGTTGGCAATCATCTTCTCCAGCACCTTCTCCGCCCGAGGGTCGGTGAGCTTCACGCTGAGCCACCTGTCGCTTGACTCAGGCATCTCCGTCGACACCACCAACCGAGGGTGGGAGCACTTGGCGTCCACAAGGACCCACTTGTTCCGGAAGTTCTCGGCCTTCTTCCCGGCCTTCGAGATCGCGTTGGTCCCGTTCACCGCGACGAAATTGGCACACCCTGAACAGAGCTTGCCCTTGTTCCGGAGGTAGAAGAAGTGGTAAAGCAGCGCTACGGACGGCATCACCCCAACAAATGCCTCACAGTAGAAGGCGAAGTTTGACAGGAGGAGGATAGAGTTGGGATGAAGATGAAGAGCATGCAGCTTGTAGTCGCTAAGGACGGCGAAGAAGAAATCGGAGAAAGGGGGGACCAGCCTCGCAATGACATTGCTCCTAAAGAAGGGATAGAAGGAACTCTTGGGTTCCTCTGGCTTGGAGGAGGCGGCTTGGATCGCAGGCTTCCCCTTCTCTTTAATGTCCTCCGCCATCATCAGGAGCACGGCGGCGTGATTAGTCTCCGAGACGCTAGGCGCTCACAGGGCCTATTCATACCTGGCGGGTAGAGCGGCAGCCTTCTCCTTACCGGACGCCATCGGCTGTGAGCTCGGAGGGGAGACGACGAAGATCTAGAGTCTTTTGGAGGAGAGGAGCAAGAAAGGGGATCTGGAGCAAGGTGAAGGCAAGCAATGAAGGCACTGGAGCCCGCGCTTGCCTTTTGTCAGCCGTGCGGCTGCCGAGGCGGCGTGAGGGAGTGCAGATGCCCACGTCCAATCAATTGCCATGCTTTAATCAAGGCCGCAGGCTTTTGGGGCCCGTAGCGCTCCGCACTTGACCCTTGGCTTCACCGCGAAGCCAAGTACGAGCCCGCCTCGGGCCTGGGGGCTACTGTCGGCATTCTGGGAATGGGGGTACCCAGACTTGCCTGCCTGCGGCCCAGGGCATGGCTCATCCAGCGGCCTGGTACGGCCCAACCTCATCAGCAACCACTCAAGACCCTCGCAAGGGGCCGAGCCTCGCGAGGTGGACGACGCAAGACCTCCCCTGGGGCGGCCTCACTAGGCTAGCTCCCGAGGAGCGGATATTTCAAGGCAAGGGACACCTCATGAGGTCCTCGTGACGTGAGCCATGACGACCAAGGCCAGGCGGGCGCCAGCGGGCGCAGGGTGCTAGTTTCCTCTTTGGTGCTAAAGGGGCAGGCGCAGGCGAGGAGTCCCGAGACATGAGGCAAATGTTTCCATATCGGTGCAACAAGACCAAGACAAGCAGGACGGCGGAGCGGAGGTCATCGCGAAGCCCACGGCGGCGTCACCACCAGTGCCTTTGGCAGGCGAAGACCACCTTTCGTCAGGATAGCTTGTACTAGTTGTCCCCCTTCAAAATTGGCCGTTGTGGGATCCCTTCCCGCTCAATATTTGGGAAGAGGACCCGGGCCTCTATAAATAGGACTAGCCACCACCATATGGGGCATCTGATCGAGAGCCACCCAAAACCTAGGACGAGGGATCAGATCATCAAGATCACCCTCGCTCTCTCCAAGCACAAGAACACCTCTCCTTAGGAGGTTGTTCTTCCCATGTACTAGTTCTTTCTCAGCCTAGAAGGCAATCCACCACACTGGATTAGGGTATTACACCACAACGGTGGCCCGAACTAGTATAAACCCTTGTGTCCCTTGTTCTTCGGGTTCGACGAGCTAGGCTTAAGAATCATGAGTAGGCGAGCTAGAGCGGAAAGGAGAGATCTTCGTGTGCACCCCAGTGTTCGAACCACAAGGGTTTTGCCGGAACCCAAGATTCGACAGTCTTGCTTCTTTTGCCCTTGTGTCTTTCGGGCGTTGTCGCATGTGGCATTTTTAATTATCTTACTAAATATGTAAGACAATTATTATCCATTGCTATCATCATTATATTTATATCAATCTTTCTAAGTCTCAATCGATGTTCGTCAGATCTTACGTCAAGATCTGTGCAAAATTTTCTTTTCAAAATTTCTTTTTTTCTCTCTTAAATCTTAGTCAAGTGAACCATAGCCACACCTTTGAGCGGCTATAAAACAAGGGCTCGGGCGCCATTATTGAAGAACTTGGGATAGAGGTGGGCGGCAAATGGTGGTCAAAGGGCTCACATCTCGATAAGCATGCAAGGGGTCTACTTGCACGCTGATAACCCACAAGTATAGGGGATCGCAAATGTTTTCTAGGGTTAACCCAAATTTATTGATTCAACACAAGGGGAGCCAATAAATATTTTCAAGTATTAGCAGTTGAGTTGTCAATTCAACCACACCTGGATAACTAAATGTCTGCAACAGAGAGATAAGTAGCACAATTTTATGATAGTTTGATAGCAGGAGTATCAATAACAATAGTAACTTAGCAAGATCAATATGTGAAAGTCATAGGAATTGGATCAGTGATGGATAATTATGTTGGATATCATTCATCATGTAATAGTTATAACCTAGGGCGACACAGAACTAGCTCCAATTCATTAATGTAATGTTGGCATATATTCCGTATATAGTCACACGTTCTTATGACGCTCCATCCTTGCTACTCGTTTGTGCTCGCATTACCATCATAGTTGGACTTCTATTGTTTTACATTAGCACGCACAGTCCAGGAACGGGATTTTTCAAGGCACGTACCAAACTGGGCTCTGCATTTACAATGTGCGCCACATCACAAATAGCTCATGATTGTAAAGCATGTACGATAAGGCGACAATCACACACATTTAGTTTTCTCGAACCTTTTGTGATATTGTCTGACATCACACACGCTTTGCAAATGACAAATGTATGCATGCTTACACACGTTTCCTCTCCGTGAACCGTGTCGGATTATGATGTATATCACACACGTTGTGCTTTATAGACTGTGTGCGCTGTAATGACCTACAGAGCGTATTTTCACCCTAATTTAATTGTCGCTATTCAAAATTGTACTGAATTTCAATTTGAAAGTAGGCTATAACTATATTCATATCCATTAGGTTCAACAACCAATGCGTTAGTCGATTCACTAGTACATATGTTCAAGAATTGCATCAAAAAAGAATTACATAAGCACCAAATAAAGAATGATGAACCAGTGTTGTATACGTGTACTATTAAAGATGGTAAAGAAAGAGGCGAGAGATTTTGGTTGCTGAGCAAGTTGAAGCGGAATGCCCCTATTGTGCTCTCCTCCATGCAGAAGGCACACACGACTCTAGCCCAATCCCTTGTGATGGTCGGCCACCAATCTTGTAGTTTGAGAGGTAATCTTGAGTAATCTGCTTCAGGAACAACTGCAAAGGAAAAAGATTCAGACGTTATCATCTAATAAAACTCATTATGGGTAGTAAAAAGAAGGCTACAAAGTTCTTACTTACCATTTTGCAGTTCACTGTTGTCTTACATAAAGTGTCAACAAATAGTTTGATTGATATGTTTTGACCCATTTTAATAACAATATTTACCAGTTTCCTCACTTGATGTTGGTTCATGAATATCGCATTGCCTCATACGCAGAAAGGGTCGAAGCGTGGATGTTATGCCAAGGATGTGACTATGTCTCCTACGTGTTGAGGCACGACTTAGAGACATAAGCGCATTCTGGAATGATCTCAAGTATGGTATCTTTGCACATCTCATGTAACAGTTCATAGATGAAATTGATAAAAGATAGTTGGCTTACACTCGCCACATCACACAATGAATACAATAGCATACATCATCCAAATAACAGAGGGTCTGATTACGGACGAAAACCAAACGAGAAAGATACCATAAACACAAGCCCGAATCCTGCTAGTAAGAACCACTACTGATCGTCGAGATACGAAACATAGTAACGACCACACTCTTCATCGAACTCCCAGTGAAGTTCTGATCCATCTCCTGCATTGTTCTCAGCGGTACCTGCATCTGGTGTGTGTTGAAACTGTGAGCCACGAGGACTCAACAATCCTGTTCCCGGGTATCAAAACTACCGAAGCCTTAGGTGTGTAAAGGCTATAAAAGTGTGTGTAGCAAGCAATAAGCATCTAGCTTACGAGTTTAGAGCAAGAATAGAACAAGTGCCAACGGTCGCCAAGTTGATCAAGAAGTGATCCTAGCAACTCACGGTCAAACATAACCCCACCGTGTCCACTTCCCGAAGCCCTTCGGAAAGAGACCATCACGGTTACTCACACAGGTAGTGTATTCTAATGAATATGGTTTCAAGTTATCTACAACTGGATATTAACAAATTCCCATCTGCCACATAACTACGGGCACGGCTTTCGAAAGATTAAACCCTGCAGGGGTGTCCCAACTTAGCCCGTCACAAGCTCACGATCTGCGTAGTCGCAACTCCAAAGTGGGAAGAATCGAGTATTCTCGGAATCCCGTGCTCAAGATATTTCGGCAAAGGTAAAACCAATCCAGCAAGACCTCCCGGCGTGCCGACACCCTGATAGTAGCCGCGTGTATCTCATCTCAGGCCACGACCGGATGGGACACCCTACAGGTATATACCAGACCTCGGGTTTCCCCAAGGCGGCCCCGCAGTCCGCCCAGTTTGGACCAACACTCATGAGGAGCACTAGCCCGGGTTGTTAATTAAGAAATCGGGTTTGCAACGCCCTATGAATGTTTTAGTTATTAGGCAAATGTAAAACCAATGTTGGGCCTTGCTGGAAAAGCTTTAAGCAGAGCGAATTATCAAGGGGGGCCATAAACCCCAACCGTGTTAGGAACGCAAAATCAAGGGATATAACACCGGTTTATCGGGTCCTAAGATGGCACGAGTGGAACAAAACACCAAGCAGAAGGCCTAGCCTTCCATCCATTACCAATATATAGGTGCATTAGTTTATAACAGTTTCATATAGTGTTATCCCAATAAACAACTATGGATGTGGAGCAATCTTCAAAACTTCACCTCCAACTAACAACGCTATAAGAGGGGCTGAGGAAAGCGTACTTAGCCAATCATCGGTTTGCTAGGAAGGCGGTTAGAGTGTTTCATGGCAACAATAGGAGGCTGACAAACATGAATAAGCATCGAGGCATAGCTAAAGAACGAGACAACTAGCATATGCAAAGATAGAGGTGATATCGGGGAATGGTCATCTTGCCTGTTAAGTCCACGGATGGATCGTAACCTTGCTCCTCAAACTCAGTCTCGAAAGGAACCTCGAACTCCGAATCGTCACCGGGCTCAAACCAACACAACAATGCAAACACCGGAACAACAATCAATCATCATGCAATGCTCAAACACATGATGCATGTTATGATGCATATGAATATGGGTAGGATATGATGCAACTCCTAGGGACAAGATGAGTGCACAAGTGACATGACAATAAACAAGATCACAACACATGTAGGGACACAAGCAAAAGTAAAACAAGAACAAACATAGTCACAAGTGGTTATGTAGTTGAATTATCCAAGCACCCAACAAGTTTTACAAGTTGCTTAACATGGCCAGGGGTGCAACTAGGATCAACAACATCATGCTAGCATTTTAAATGGGCCGGAAAGAACAAACAACAAATTTCGGAAACTCCCATGTTCATAACAACACATATAGGACAGATCTGATGCAAACATATTTTAGAGTTGTTAAACATGCAAAGTAACAGCACCATCTTAATCTACACATATTTTCACCCCAAATACGTATAAAGTTTGTCAGATTTGGAGCTATGGTTATTTAGTTATGAATTTAACAAGTTTGAGCATATTTAAAACTCCAAATAATTCAAACATCAATTTAAATGTTTTTAACATGGCAACAAACTGCATATAAATATTCTACACTAAAAACTAGGCAGGTTTCATATATAAAGTATTTTCAACAGATGCATATATTAAAAGATATGAATATGCAAAAGAAAATGCAGAAAACTGAAAATAAAACAAAACAGAAAAGGAAAAAAAGGGCTAAACTGACACAGCCTGGACTCGCCCTAGTCACTGACTTGTGGGTCTAGGGGGGAGCTGAGGTGGCGCTGGGTGGGTGCGGGAGTGGGTATGGCGTGCAGAGGCTGCCAGGTGGGACCGGCATGTCAGCGGGACAAATGAAACAAAAAGGGGGCTAAACCACTACCCCGACGGGGATTCGATCCCTGGTCTGCGGGGAAAGAGAGCGAGCGGCGAACTAGCTGGGCTAGGCGGGTGCGTCTAACAGAAGAGGGGCTCGGCTTCTGAAGAACAGATACAACGCGTGCAGAGCCACGCCACTCCGGCGAAGCAAAGACGACGGCGAGGCTCACGGGGCTGCTCCGGCGACCAGAAGGGACGACGGAGGTGCGCGACACGTCCGCAAGGGGATCCCGCACACGCGACGTGGACCAGCTGCACCTATCGACGACTACAGCGACACCGGAGGCAACAAACAGAGGCGGCGGCGACGAGCTCCAGCGCGACAGCTACGAGCCCTAACGGAGTGGCGAAATCACTTAGCAGGCCCTACGCGACACGGCGAAGATGATGGACATATGCGGGGGTGCAACGGTGGCCGGAGCACTCGCCAAAGATGAGGTCCGACGGCGATGAGTTCGGGCGCGTGCGGTGTAATGCCCCGGATATAATACTTTCCCTTTTGGGCATATAATATATCTCCGGCTTCATCTATTCCATTTCGGGTTCTTTGTCTTTCGGGTTTTCGTCGTTTTGTTGTGTGAGTGTGTGGCATTCATTCATATCATGTAGACATGTGCATTGCATTGCATTTGTGTTGTCGGTTGCATCCGGTTCCGCGTGTTCCTTCCCCTTGTCCGTTTCGCGTTCCGGAGCTCCCTCACGTGTCCGTGGCGTCCCGTAGGCCTACTTTGTTGTTCGGGCGTGTAATGTTACCGGTGTGCCGCGAGGTTGTTGTGTGTGTTGTTGTTTTGTTGTGTGCAACCCGCCTCTCAAATCTCGTCTCGTTTGGACTCCGTTGACTATCCCATCCGTTGTTCGCGTGGGTCCAAAGTGCCTTCACTTCGTGTCCCGGAAACACCTCTACTGCAGTCTTTTATCGTCTCCTAGGCCCTTTTAATCTACCCCCGCGATCGGATCCGTCGGATCGCGATCGGAGGGCTCCAAATCATCCCAGATCCCTCAAACCCTAGTACCTACCCTATATAATCATCCTCCATGTCATTTTGGGCAGCCTAATCCCTCTCCACCTACCTGTAGCTCCTCCTCCCCTAAATTTCGGATCTGGCCAGCTCCATCTCGCCACTTGGCAAGTCCCCTCCGATCAGATCCAGTTTTCCCTCCGTTCCCGCGCCAGGTCAACGCTCCGAGTGCCTCCCCGCTCGATCTCGCGTTGGACCACTTCACCGCAGCCCAGATCGAACCGCTTCCTCGACCCAGGCCGCGATTCCCCGGTCTCCTTCCGCTCCAGCCGGGGCCCGCAGGCCTTGGACCACTTCGACGCGTTCGTCTGTTTCGATCCGCCTGGGAGCCGCCTCCTTCGCTCGTCCGTTTCCCCGAGCCTCGACCTTCCCTCCTCCTGAGGCCCAGGAGGCCCAGTCAGCTTCGACCGACCGCGCCGTCAACGGGCGCTCCGATTCCCCAAGCCGGTCGCCCGATCGGCCCCGTGAGCCTCCACCGCGCCGAGGCCAGGCCTCCTCCCGTCGCCAGCTTGGGCCGTCGCTTCGCTGGGCTCCCGCTCCGAGCCGGCGCGCTCGCACCGAGCCCAGGCTGGTCGGCCACCCCGCGGGCCAGGCCGCGCAGCGCTCTCCAGCCTCCGGGCCTCCCACGCCACCGCGCCGCGGGCCGCCGCCGCCTCCTTGTGTGGGCCACCGCAGCCGGGCCACCTCCAGCGCGCTCCGGGCCGGCAGCAACAGCAGGCCGCCGCCTCTGCCTCCTCTCGGGCCAGATCTGCTGCAGCCCGAGCCCACCTCCTTTTTTTCCAGATCTATGAGGTTGTTTCCCCATCACTAAGTCCCTGTTCTGTTGATCTGAAATGCAATGTTTGACATGCTCTAACTTTTTGTCTGTTGCTCCGATTCGCGCGTGTAGCATGTCCAGACGTTCGTGGAGTCTTGCTCTACGTTTCACCTGTTGTTATCATGCATGTTAGAGATCGTTTAGGTGCTTGTTTTGCTGTTGCAAGAGTGCATCATGATATAAACTGCTGTTATGTGATATTTTTGTGCCACCTTTGCCATGTGATATCTTTTAGCTCGTTTGTCCGAATGATGCAAATGACATGTCCACGTGTTCGTCTTGCCATGATCTACATGTTGTATGTGATAGGTTGCATGGTAGATTTATTATTGCCTTGTTATCATCGTTGCAAAGTGCCATGTGGCTGTGATGTGTTTTCACTTGTTATGAAATGCCATCTTGTTGAGCTCGTTGCAATCGTTGTGTTTACCTCAATGATGCATGCTTGTGTGTTTCGGGATCACCTTCATGTGCACTTTGATGAGGTGCTTACCTTTTGCCATGTTTAGTTTCGAGGTGACTTAAACATGCTCTTTTATATGCCATGATGATATTGCTGTTTTAGGACTTAGTGGTTTTTTCACTAAGTCTGAAATCTGTAACGTTCCGATGCCATGTTCGTGTGATGTTCTAGGACAAACCATGATAGTTTTGGAGTGGATCTTGATTGTGATATATTGTTGTCTTTCCATTCATGTCCTCACATGTCCATTTAAGTGGCTGTAGCATGTTTATCTTTTGCTCTAAAGTTTCAATAAAATTCTGCTGCCAGAATTTTACTGTCAAGTTCAATATGTCCAAGATCATTGCTATTGATCCGTGGCTCCGTTGGGGGTGCACCTTTGGACTTAGTTGCTGTAGTATATGTCTAGTTTGTGTTCATGTCCTTTGCCATGTTATTTGAATGTTGTAGCTTAATTATTTTGAGCTCCGAAGTTGCTATGTTGCTGTAATTTTCAGCTTTCGCTCAAATCTTGTTTCGGGCATAACTTTTAGCCCGTAACTCCGATTTCAGCGAATCTTATATCAAACTTGGTTGATTTTCTGTGTAGATTAATAATATCAGATTGTTATCTTGTTTTGAGGTGATTTGCTTGAGTGATATTTGCCGTGCTCCGTGTGCATCCTTAGTGCATCCATCATGCATTCATCTTTTCCGAGTGCGCATTGCATCTTGTTGATTGGTGCTTGGTGTGATTGTTTTATTTAGAGCCGGAAGCCAAGACTGAGTTCGAGCACGAGCACGAGGTTTCCAACAAGGTTGAGCACGAGGACCCTTCTTACGATCCGAACGACTTCTCTTCAGGCAAGATGACCGAACCCCGATAACATTACTATCTTTGCCTATTGCTAGTAGTCTCGATCTATAGTTTTGCCTCGATGCCCATGATCTTCTTGTCAGCCTCCTACTTGTAAACCATTGCCATGTTTAACCAACCTACCTATGCAAACCGTTGCTTGGCTAAGTACGCTTCGCTCAGCCCTTCTTATAGCATTGCTAGTTGCAGGTGAAGAACGAAGATGCTTGCTTCATGATGAAGTTTGGTTGGGTTATATCACACTATATAAATGCTTTAAAATGAAATCATCTATATATTGGCAAGGGTGGAAGGCTAAGCCTTTTGCTTGGTGATTTGTTCCACTCATGCCGTTAGGAACCGTATAAACCGGTGTTATGTTCCTTGATTATGCGTTCCTAACACGGTTGGGGTGTATGGGACCCCCTCGAAAAACCGCTAAGTGCTAAGTCTTTTCCAGCAAGTCCCAACCTTGGTACTATTTGCCTAAACAACTAAAACTTTCCGAGGGAGTAATTAACCCGAGGCTTAATTAATTCAACCCCCCTGGGCCAGTGCTCGACTTGAGTGTTGGTCCAAACTAGAGCCACTTGCGGATACCACCCGGTTCGCTGGGATCTTCAGTATCTGTACGTACTGCTCATCCGGACGTGTCCTGAGACCTAGATACGCGCGGCTACTATCAGGGTGTCGACACGCCGGGAGGATTTGCTGGATTAGCCTTACCTTAGCTCGGTATATCTTGAGCACGGGATTCCGAGGATACTCGGGTCTTCCCACTTTGGAGTTGCGACTCCGCGGATCGTGGGCTTTTAATGGGTCAAGTTGGAACACCCCTGCAGGGTTTGAACTTTCGAAAGCCGTGCCCGCGGTTATGTGGCAGATGGGAGCTTGTTAATTCCAGTTGTAGATAACTTGACACAATGTTTCTAATACACTACCAGTGTGTGTTCCGTGACTGTCAGTTTCCGAATAGGGATTCAGGAGTTGAACACGGAGGGGTTATGATTGTGGAGCTTGCAGGTAGGATCACTTCGTGATCACTTCTCGCCGAGGCCTTCTCTTCTCGCTCTCACTTACGTAAGCTAGATGCTAGTTGTTGCTGCAAACACTTATTCTTTTCTTCAGCCTTATCCTCACCCAAAGGCTTAGATAGTCTTGTTACCCGGAGACGGGATTGCTGAGTCCTCTGTGGCTCACAGTTACTTCACACACCAGATGCAGGTCCAGCTGTGAGCTATCCAGGTGATGGCACCGAGCTGGATTGGGAGTTCGACGAGGAGCGTGGTCGGTACTATGTGCGTTACCCGGATGATCAGTAGTGGAGACTCTTACTAGGATTCGATCCGCCTGTGGTTTATTTATCTAAGTTTGGTACTTTGACATTTGGCTTTTGCCCTTAGAGGGTTGTGATGTTCTTAATGTATGATGATTGAGACTTGTACTGTAATTCTGTGACGTGGCAAGTGTAAGCCAACTATTTTCTGTTTACTATCCCCTCTTTTACATGAGTTGTGCAAAGATTACCAAACTTGAGATCATTCTAGGATGGATTTATGCCTTTAAGTCGTGCCTCGACACGTAGGAGGTATAACTCCATCCTGGGCATTACAAGTTGGTATTTAGAGCCTTCTCCGACCTAGGAGCCCCCACTGTTTGATCGAATCGTTGACGGTTGAGTCTAGGCACACACTAAAAACTTTTTGAGTCTTATATTATATCGGAGAGTAGGATTTCTTTGCTTCTCATCCCCTTTCTCTCTGGTGAGGACTCCTGACGGCTACTCTTGTCTCTCCTATCTTCAAAATTTGTACAAATTTTTTTTTTAGGAATCCCGCGAGTATTCTGGGATTGTTTCGATGTTCTTGTGACAAGGATATTGTTCCCGATGCCTCCTGTTACCGAGGAGTTGAGCTTCGGGGTATCATTGTAACAAGCATATCGCGGCAGTACTAAATACTTAAGACGGCCGACATCGAAAATCTCCCCTATACGGCCAGTGGCAAGATAACCCCGACATCACCCAGTACTGGGGAGGTAGTTCGGGAGTATTGCCATAGCTTGTTATAGTGGATGCCTTTTCGAAGGTCCGAGGTACACAGTTTCCGAGAAAGACTGGTTATGTGTTGAAGGATGGATACACCTGGATGTAGGTTAGAGTTGATTGCGCGGTGCTTCCCGTGTATCCCCAACACCTGATTGCATAACTGGAATCTTTCGGAAATCTATAGGTGGGTTTTATCCAGTAGATCGTAGGCATTCTTCCAACGAATGCAGGTTAGTGAGTTCGGGGTTCGACATTGAGTGAAGAGGTTATATGACCGATGTTACTATCAGGATTTGCATCTTAAAGGGTCCTTGGCTATGCTGATCCGGGGATTGCAAAACCTTTTCGTAACGCGTTCATATGCTTTCAGCACAAAGATGTTAGAACGAAACTCCTCTCTTGTGTTTGTTCCATCCGTACCTTGTTGTTTTTCTTATTTTATCCTTTTGTCCCCTATGTGGCTTCTCGTGAAGACTGATGTTATCATTTAACTGGGAATTTCATTCGTTCCTCTTGTTCGGATGATTTCATTCGTTCTTATTGTTCGAATGATTATTGTGAAGACTTGTTGCAATTCATTCCATTGATTCAGCTTATGCCTTTTGTCAATCAATTGCTGATTCGTGGTCATCTCTTACAGGATGGCTCCGAAAAGGGTTCCGAACGCTAACCCAGAGGTGGAAGAGGTCCCAGAACATCCTCCTTCCCCTCCTCCTCCGCCTGAGGCTTGGAGAGCAATTATGCAGACTACTGCTCAGAACACTCAGTTGATGATGCAGATGATGCAGATGATGCAAGCTAATCAAGCTAATCAGGGTATTCCAGGGAATCAAGGCAACTTCTTCCAGCAGCACCATGCTACTCTCAACCAGTTCCTGGCTAACAATCCTAAAGCCTTCAGTGACTGTGTCAACCCTCTTGATGCTGAGGATTGGTTGACCGACAT
Organism: Secale cereale; assembly: GCA_902687465.1. NCBI lineage: Eukaryota > Viridiplantae > Streptophyta > Magnoliopsida > Poales > Poaceae > Secale > Secale cereale. The sequence goes on from LR738709.1 coordinate 317,751,966, forward strand.
AAAGAAGCATTTTGAGTGCAGTAACGTGAAGGAAGATGATTATGTGAAGTTTGCAGCCTTCCAACTGAAAGATCAAGCAGCTGACTGGTGGCAGCAGTACAAAGACTCCAGGCCGGGTCCAGTGATCTCTTGGGAGAATTTCTGCAAGGATTTCCGCTCGCACCACATTCCTACAAGTGTCATCGAGGGTATGCGTGAGCAATTCCGCAACCTGAAGCAGGACTCCATGACAGTCTATCAGTATAGTGTCAAGTTCCAAAACCTCGCTCGCTATGCTAAGCAAGACATTCCTGATGCCAAGAGTAAAATCTATCAGTTCCGTGAAGGTCTCAAAGATGAACTTCAGCTTGCTCTCACTTTGTTCGAGCCCGATGAATTCGACAAGTTCTATAACATGGCTTTGAAACAAGAAGCAGCTCAGCTTAAGATGGAGGCTTCTAAGAAGAGAATTCGAGATGCTGTTCACTCTTCCTCATCGTATCAGTTGGCTGCGAAACAACAGAAATTCTGGCTTCCTCCTCCTCCAGTGATTCGAGCTCCATACAACAACTCCAACAACTCCAACAACAAGAACTCTAGTGGTCGTGGTTTCTCCCACCCACCCAACCCGAGCAACCAGTCGAAGAAGCAGTTTCAATCTCAAGGCTCCAAGTCAAGTGGCTCTCATTTCCGTCCTCTCTCTGAAGTGGTGTGCAACAAGTGTGGCCAGAAGGGTCATTATGCCAACAGATGTCCGAATCCGAAGCGTCTTCCTCCTCCTCCACCTGTGAGTTCAGCTATTGTCAAGCATGATCCAAAGTCTGTAAGGGTCAATCTGATGAGTGCAGCTGAAGCAGAGAACTCTTCTGATGTCATTTTGGGTAACCTTCCAGTGAACTCTATACCTGCTAAACTATTGTTTGATTCGGGTGCATCTTTGTCCTTCATTTCAAGACCTTTTGTTGCTAAGCATGAATTTGTCACTCAAGTGATGCCGAAGCCGTTGAGCATTATTTCTCCTGGTTTGCAAATGACCACTCGGGTGCATGTTCCGGATGTGTCTATTCGCATGGGTGATTATCGATTTTGGCTTCTCCGGTGGTTCTTGGTAATTCTGACATTGACCTCATCCTCGGAATGGATTGGCTTTCTCAGCACGATGCTCACATTGATTGTGCTCAAAAGGAAGTCAAGTTGACTCATTCTGATGAAGATGTGATTATCTTCGCCTCCAGGGATAATACTATTCGGCTTTTCTCTCTTAATGATAAGGGCGAAATTAATGTCATAAATCAAATTCCTGTGGTGAACGAATATCAAGACGTCTTTCCTGAAGAACCTCCAGGCATGCCTCCACACCGTCAGGTGGAGTTTGTCATTGAACTCGAGCCGGGCACTGAACCTGCATGCCGGCGTCTGTACAAGCTCTCTCCGGATGAATTGAAGGAATTGAAGAAGCAGCTTGATAAGCAGGAGAGTATGGGTCTCATCAGGCCTAGTACGTCTCCGTGGGGCTGTGGTGTCTTATTTGTCAAGAAGAAAGATGGCACGGAGCGTCTCTGTGTTGACTACCGGCCATTGAACAAGAAGACGATTAAGAACAAGTATCCGCTCCCCAACATCAACGAACTCTTTGAGCAGCTCAAAGGAGCTAAAGTGTTCTCTAAGCTTGACCTCCGAATGGGCTATCATCAAATTCGCATTCGCGAGGAAGACATTCCCAAGACGGCCTTCAGAACGAGCTACGGTTCATACGAGTATACCGTCATGTCCTTCGGTCTCGCCAATGCTCCTCCTACCTTTTCAAGGATGATGCATTACATCTTCAACCCCTATACGGGCGAGTTCGTGCTTGTGTATCTGGATGATATTCTGGTGTTTTCCTAGAATGAAGAAGATCACGAAAAGCACTTACGCCTGGTTCTTGATCGACTCCGAGAGCATAAATTCTATGCCAAGTTCTCAAAGTGCGAGTTTTGGCTCGATAAGGTTTTGTACCTGGGCCACATTATCTCAGCTGACGGTATTGCGGTTAATCCCGAGAAAGTTGAAGCAATTGTCAACTGGGAAGCTCCTCAGAACGTCAAGCAGCTCCGCAGTTTTCTGGGTCTTGCCAGCTATTGCAGAAGGTTTGTTGAGAACTTCTCCAAGATTGCCAAGCCTCTTTCCAACCTGCTTCAGAAGAATGTCAAATACTTTTGGTCTCCCGAATGTGAAGTGGCATTCAAAACTCTCAAAGAGAAGCTTGTCTCTGCTCCAGTTCTGACTCCTCCAGATGAATCCAAGCCCTATGAAGTATTCTGCGATGCTTCTCTTCAAGGTCTTGGTGGTGTGCTTATGCAAGATAAGAGAATTGTGGCATACACTTCTCGTCAGCTAAAGCCAAGTGAGAAGAACTATCCCACACATGATCTCGAGCTAGCAGCTGTGGTACATGCTCTGATTACGTGGAGACATCTGTTGTTGGGCAGAAAGGTCGACATCTTCACTGATCACAAGAGCTTGAAGTACATCTTCACACAGCCGCATCTGAACCTCCGCCAGACTCGTTGGGTTGAAATGATCCAAGAGTACAATCCCAGCATCGAATACACTCCTGGCAAGGCGAATGTGATTGCAGATGCTTTGAGCAGAAAGGCATATTGCAACAGCCTTCTTATCAAGCCGTACCAGCCTGAGCTTTGTGAAGCATTCAGGAAACTCAACCTTCAAGTTGTTCCGCAGGGTTTTCTTGCAAATCTCCAAATTGCTCCTACCTTGGAAGATCAAGTCCGTGAGGCCCAGCTCAGTGATACCATAGTGAAGAAGGTGAAACATGGGATTGCAAAGGGCACTCCAAAATACAAGTGCTTCCGTGTTGATGAGAGAGATACCTTGTTCTTCGAGGACAGACTCGTTGTTCCCAAAGGTGATCTCAGGAAGCTCATAATGGAAGAAGCTCATGACTCTCTCCTGTCTATTCATCCTGGCAGTTCCAAGATGTATCAAGACCTCAAGCAGTCTTACTGGTGGACACGCATGAAAAGGGAGATTGCCCAATTCGTGAATGAATGTGATGTTTGCAGAAGAGTGAAAGCAGAACATCAACGTCCAGCCGGTCTTCTCCAACCTCTTCCTATTCCCGAGTGGAAGTTCGACCACATTGAAATGGACTTCGTCACTGGCTTCCCTAAATCCAAGCGAGGAAATGATGCTATCTTTGTGGTGATTGACAAGCTTACCAAAGTTGCTCACTTTCTTCCAGTCAAAGAATCAATCAATGCAGCTCAACTTGCAGAGCTGTACACTTCCAGAATTGTGTCCCTACATGGCATTCCTCAAGTGATATCCTCAGACCGTGGAAGCTTGTTCACATCAAGGTTCTGGGACTCCTTTCAGTCCGCCATGGGCACTAAGATCAGATTCAGCACTGCCTTTCACCCTCAGACTAGTGGTCAAGTCGAGCATGTGAATCAGATTCTAGAAGATATGCTCAGAGCCTGTGTCATCTCCTTTGGTATGAAATGGGAAGACTGCCTTCCATTTGCCGAGTTCTCTTACAACAACAGTTTTCAAGCAAGTGCAGGCAAAGCACCGTTTGAAATTCTCTATGGCAGAAAGTGTCGTACCCCTCTCAACTGGTCTGAAACAGGCGAACGTCAACTTCTTGGCAATGACTTGATCTCAGAAGCCGAAGAAATGTGCAAAGTCATACGTGAGAATCTCAAGGCCGCTCAGTCGCGTCAGAAGAGCTACTATGACGGCAAGCATCGTGATTTGGCTTTCGACATCGGTGATCATGTCTATCTCCGAGTTTCTCCGATGAAAGGAACCCAAAGATTCGGTATCAAAGGAAAACTTGCTCCTAGATACGTCGGGCCTTTCAAGATTCTTGGCAAAAGAGGCGATCTAGCCTATCAGCTCGAGCTCCCTTCCAACTTTGCAAATGTTCATGATGTCTTCCATGTGTCTCAACTTCGCAAATGCTTCAAGGCACCTGAGCGCATGATTCCGTTTGAGGAGATTGATCTTCAACAAGACCTGTCCTACCGAGAGCATCCCGTTGCAATTCTCGAAGAAACCGAACGCAAGACCCGCAACAAGTCCATCAAATTTCTGAAAGTCAAGTGGTCACATCACACCGACCGAGAAGCTACCTGGGAACGAGAAGATCATCTTCGTTCCGAGTACCCTTCCTTTTTCCAGTCCTAGATCTCGGGACGAGATCTTTTTGTAGTAGAGGAGAGTTTGTAATGCCCCGGATGTAATACTTTCCCTTTTGGGCATATAATATATCTCCGGCTTCATCTATTCCATTTCGGGTTCTTTGTCTTTCGGGTTTTCGTCGTTTTGTTGTGTGAGTGTGTGGCATTCATTCATATCATGTAGACATGTGCATTGCATTGCATTTGTGTTGTCGGTTGCATCCGGTTCCGCGTGTTCCTTCCCGTTGTCCGTTTCGCGTTCCGGAGCTCCCTCACGTGTCCGTGGCGTCCCGTAGGCCTACTTTGTTGTTCGGGCGTGTAACGTTACCGGTGTGCCGCGAGGTTGTTGTGTGTGTTGTTGTTTTGTTGTGTGCAACCCGCCTCTCAAATCTTGTCTCGTTTGGACTCCGTTGACTATCCCATCCGTTGTTCGCGTGGGTCCAAAGTGCCTTCACTTCGTGTCCCGGAAACACCTCTACTGCAGTCTTTTATCGTCTCCTAGGCCCTTTTAATCTACCCCCGCGATCGGATCCATCGGATCAAGATCGGAGGGCTCCAAATCATCCCAGATCCCTCAAACCCTAGTACCTACCCTATATAATCATCCTCCATGTCATTTTGGGCAGCCTAATCCCTCTCCACCTACCTCTAGCTCCTCCTCCCCTAAATTTCGGATCTGGCCAGCTCCATCTCGCCACTTGGCAAGTCCCCTCCGATCAGATCCAGTTTTTCCCTTCGTTCCCGCGCCAGGTCAACGCTCCGAGTGCCTCCCCGCTCGATCTCGCGTTGGACCACTTCACCGCAGCCCAGATCGAACCGCTTCCTCGACCCAGGCCGCGATTCCCCGGTCTCCTTCCGCTCCAGCCGGGGCCCGCAGGCCTTGGACCACTTCGACGCGTTCGTCTGTTTCGATCCGCCTGGGAGCCGGCTCCTTCGCTCGTCCATTTCCCCAAGCCTCGACCTTCCCTCCGCCTGAGGCCCAGGAGGCCCAGTCAGCTTCGACCGACCGCGCCGTCAACGGGCGCTCCGATTCCCCAAGCCGGTCGCCCGATCGGCCCCGTGAGCCTCCACCGCGCCGAGGCCAGGCCTCCTCCCGTCGCCAGCTTGGGCCGCCGCTTCGCTGGGCTCCCGCTCCGAGCCGGCGCGCTCGCACCGAGCCCAGGCTGGTCGGCCGCCCCGCGGGCCAGGCCGCGCAGCACTCTCCAGCCTCCGGGCCTCCCACGCCACCGCGCCGCGGGCCGCCGCCGCCTCCTCGTGTGGGCCACCGCACCCGGGCCACCTCCAGCGCGCTCCGGGCCGGCGGCAACAGCAGGCCGCCGCCTCTGCCTCCTCTCGGGCCAGATCTGCTGCAGCCCGAGCCCACCTCCTTTTTTTTCAGATCTGTGAGGTTGTTTCCCCATCACTAAGTCCCTGTTCTGTTGATCTGAAATGCAATGTTTGACCTGCTCTAACTTTTTGTCTGTTGCTCCGATTCGCGCGTGTAGCATGTCCAGACGTTCGTGGAGTCTTGCTCTACGTTTCACCTGTTGTTATCATGCATGTTAGAGATCGTTTAGGTGCTTGTTTTGCTGTTGCAAGAGTGCATCATGATATAAACTGCTGTTATGTGATATTTTTGTGCCACCTTTGCCATGTGATATCTTTTAGCTCGTTTGTCCGAATGATGCAAATGACATGTCCACGTGTTCGTCTTGCCATGATCTACATGTTGTATGTGATAGGTTGCATGGTAGATTTATTATTTCCTTGTTATCATCGTTGCAAAGTGCCATGTGGCTGTGATGTGTTTTCACTTGTTATGAAATGCCATCTTGTTGAGCTCGTTGCAATCGTTGTGTTTACCTCAATGATGCATGCTTGTGTGTTTCGGGATCACCTTCATGTGCACTTTGATGAGGTTCTTACCTTTTGCCATGTTTAGTTTCGAGGTGACTTAAACATGCGCTTTTATATGCCATGATGATATTGCTGTTTTAGGACTTAGTGGTTTTTTCACTAAGTCTGAAATCTGTAACGTTCCAATGCCATGTTCGTGTGATGTTCTAGGACAAACCATGATAGTTTTGGAGTGGATCTTGATTGTTCCTTGTAGTATATATTGTTGTCTTTCCATTCATGTCCTCACATGTCCATTTAAGTGGCTGTAGCATGTTTATCTTTTGCTTCAAAGTTTCAATAAACTTCTGCTGCCAGAATTTTACTGTCAAGTTCAATATGTCCAAGATCATTGCCATTGATCCGTGGCTCCGTTGGGGGTGCACCTTTGGACTTAGTTGCTGTAGTATATGTCTAGTTTGTGTTCATGTCCTTTGCCATGTTATTTGAATGCTGTATCTTAATTATTTTGAGCTCCGAAGTTACTATGTTGCTGTAATTTTCAGCTTTCGCTCAAATCTTGTTTCGGGCATAACTTTTAGCCCGTAACTCCGATTTCAGCGAATCTTATATCAAACTTGGTTGATTTTCTGTGTAGATTAATAATATCAGATTGTTATCTTGTTTTGAGGTGATTTGCTTGAGTGATATTTGCCGTGCTCCGTGTGCATCCTTAGTGCATCCATCATGCATTCATCTTTTCCGAGTGCGCATTGCATCTTGTTGATTGGTGCTTGGTGTGATTTTTTTGTTTAGAGCCGGAAGCCGAGACTGAGTTCAAGCACGAGCACGAGGTTTCCAACGAGGTTGAGCACGAGGACCCTTCTTACGATCCGAACGACTTCTCTTCAGGCAAGATGACCGAACCCCGATAACATTACTATCTTTTCCTATTGCTAGTAGTCTCGATCTATAGTTTTGCCTCGATGCCCATGATCTTCTTGTCAGCCTCCTACTTGTAAACCATTGCCATGTTTAACCAACCTACCTATGCAAACCGTTGCTTGGCTAAGTACGCTTCGCTCAGCCCTTCTTATAGCATTGCTAGTTGCAGGTGAAGAACGAAGATGCTTGCTTCATGATGAAGTTTGGTTGGGTTATATCACACTATATAAATGCTTTAAAATGAAATCATCTATATATTGGCAAGGGTGGAAGGCTAAGCCTTTTGCTTGGTGATTTGTTCCACTCATGCCGTTAGGAACCGTATAAACCGGTGTTATGTTCCTTGATTATGCGTTCCTAACACGGTTGGGGTGTATGGGACCCCCTCGATAAACCGCTAAGTGCTAAGTCTTTTCCAGCAAGTCCCAACCTTGGTACTATTTGCCTAAACAACTAAAACTTTCCGAGGGAGTAATTAACCCGAGGCTTAATTAATTCAACCCCCCTGGGCCAGTGCTCGACTTGAGTGTTGGTCCAAACTAGAGCCACTTGCGGATACCACCCGGTTCGCTGGGATCTTCGGTATCTGTACGTACTGCTCATCCGGACGTGTCCTGAGACCTAGATATGCGTGGCTACTATCAGGGTGTCGACACGCCGGGAGGATTTGCTGGATTAGCCTTACCTTAGCTCGGTATATCTTGAGCACGGGATTCCGAGGATACTCGGGTCTTCCCACTTTGGAGTTGCGACTCCGCGGATCGTGGGCTTGTAATGGGTCAAGTTGGAACACCCCTGCAGGGTTTGAACTTTCGAAAGCCGTGCCAGCGGTTATGTGGCAGATGGGAGCTTGTTAATTCCGGTTGTAGATAACTTGACACAATGTTTCTAATACACTACCAGCGTGTGTTCCGTGACTGTCAGTTTCCGAATAGGGATTCGGGAGTTGAACACGGAGGGGTTATGATTGTGGAGCTTGTAGCTAGGATCACTTCGTGATCACTTCTCGCTGAGGCCTTCTCTTCTCGCTCTCACTTACGTAAGCTAGATGCTAGTTGCTGCTGCAAACACTTATTCTTTTCTTCAGCCTTATCCTCACCCAAAGGCTTAGATAGTCTTGTTACCCGGAGACGGGATTGCTGAGTCCTCTGTGGCTCACAGTTACTTCACACACCAGATGCAGGTCCAGCTGTGAGCTATCCAGGTGATGGCACCGAGCTGGATTGGGAGTTCGACGAGGAGCGTAGTCGGTACTATGTGCGTTACCCGGATGATCAGTAGTGGAGACTCTTACTAGGATTCGATCCGCCTGTGGTTTATTTATCTAAGTTTGGTACTTTGACATTTGGCTTTTGCCCTTAGAGGGTTGTGATGTTCTTAATGTATGATGATTGAGACTTGTACTGTAATTCTGTGACGTGGCGAGTGTAAGCCAACTATTTTCTGTTTAATATCCCCTCTTTTACATGAGTTGTGCAAAGATTACCAAACTTGAGATCATTCTAGGATGGATTTATGCCTTTAAGTCGTGCCTCGACACGTAGGAGGTATAACTCCATCCTGGGCATTACATGCGGCTAGCGTGGGTAGAGCATGCAAACAAGGAAGAAAAGGGGTCGGGGAGGTGTGCAAGCTCACCACAAGCACAGAGGTGCGCTTGGTTAGGCGAGAGGAGGCCGGAGACGGTGGAATCTTGCCAGAGTCGAACGGAGACCGACGCAGGGGAACACGACGAGGATGGAGTCAAACTTGGCGTCCCTCGGGGTCGTAGAGGTAGCAGGGCACGTAGTCGATGACGGTGAACTTGCCGGACATGATATTCCAGGGCGTAGGTGGCCGGAGAGCACGTCGGCCATGAGGACGAGCACTGTGATGAGCGCGGGGCGGCGGTGGAGTGGCGGATCTGGTGGTCTAGGTGGCCCGGTGGCGGTCGAGGAAGGAGGAGGGAAACCCTAGAGGGTTGGTGGATGCTACTTCTCGAGCTTGCGTTGTATTCCCTCGAAGAGCAAAGGGAGATGCAGCACAGTAGCGTAAGTATTTCTCTTAGTATTGAGAACAAAGGTATCAATCATGTAGGAGACCACGCGCGAGTCCCTCGCACCTGCACAAACAAATAAGAACTTCGCAACCAACGCGATAAGGGGTTGTCAATCCCTTTACGGTCACTTATGAAAGTGAGATCTGATAGAGATGATAGTTTATATTTTTGGTATTTTTTATTATAAGAATAGAAAGTAAAAGCGGAAAAATTAAAGTAGATGTAGATTGATATGTTGAGAATAGACCCGGGGGCCTTAGTGTTTTCTAGTGGCATCTCTCATGATAGCGATATTCTACGGCGGGTAAACAAATTACTATCAAGCAATTTTGATAGAAAAGCGAATAATTATGAGACTATCTAGGCATGATCATTGTATATAGGCATCACGTCCGAGACAAGTAGACCAACTCCTGCCCGCATCTACTACTATTACTCCACACATCGACCGCTATCCAGCATGCATCTAGTGTATTGACTTCATAAGAACATAGTAACGCCTTAAGCAAGATGACATGATGTAGAGGGATAAACTCAAGCAATATGATATAAACCCCCTCTTTTTATCCTCGATGGCAACAATACAATACGTGCCTTGCTGCCCCTACAGTCATTGGGAAAGGACACCACAAGAATGAACCCAAAGCCAAGTACTTCTCCCATTGCAAGAGCTATAGATCTAGTAGGCCAAACCAAACCAATAATTCGAAGAGACTTGCAAGGATATTATGAGCACACATAAAGAGTTCAGAAAAGAACCAAATATTTCTCATAGATAATCTTGATAATAAACACACAATTCATCGGATCTCGACAAACACACCGCAAAAAGAGATTACATCGAATAAATCTCCTCGAAGACTGAGCAGAACTTTTTATTGAGATCCAAAGAGAGTGAAGAAGCCATCTAGATACTAGCTATGGACACGAAGGTCTGTGGTAAACTACTCACAACTCATGGTGAGGCGATGATGATGATGTAGAAGCACTCCATGATAGATCCCCCCTCCGGCGGAGCTCCAGAACAGGCCCCAAGATGGGATCTCACGGGAACAGAAGGTTACGGCGTTGGAACTCGCGTTTTCTCTGTTGCTCTAATGGTTTCGGGGTACGTAGGCTTATATAGGAGGAAGAAGGGCACCGGGGGCCTCACGAGGGACCCATGAGGTAGGGGGCACGCCCTAGGGGGGTGCCCCCACCCTCGTGGGCACCTCGTGGACCCAACTCCGTGGTTCTCAAGTCTCTCGTGCGTGATTTTCTCCAAAAATATCTCTCCCAAAGGTTTCATTCCGTTTGGACTCCGTTTGATATTCCTTTTCCGCAAAACCCTGAAACAGGCAAAAAATAGCAACTTGGACTGGGCCTTTGGGTTAGTAGGTTAGTCCCAAAAATAATATAAAAGTGTATGACAAAGCCCATTAAACATCCAAAACATCATAAATAATAGCATGGAACAATAAAAAATTATAGATACGTTGGAGACGTATCAAGCATCCCCAAGCTTAATTCTTGCTCGTCCTCGAGTTGGTAAATGATAAAAACAGAATTTTTGATGTGGAATGCTAACCAACATAGTTTTTCAATGTAATTCTCTTAATTGTGGCATGAATGTTCAGATCTGAAAGATTCAAGACAAAAGTCTATATTGACATAAGAAATAATAATACTTCAAGCATACTAACAAAGCAATCATGTCTTCTCAATATACTATGGCTAAAGAAAGTTATCCCTACAAAATCTGGCTATGCTCCCCCTTCATCACACAAAATATTCATATCATGCACAACCCCGATTTCAGCCAAGCACTTGTTTTCATACTTTATTCTTTCAAACCTTTCAACTTTCACGCAATACATGAGCGTGAGCCATGGACATAGCACTATGGGTGGAATAGAGAGGTGGTTGTGGAGAAGACATAAAGGAGGGAGATAGTCTCACACCGACTAGGCGTATCAACGGGCTATGGAGATGCCCATCAATATATACCAATGTGAGTGAGTAAGGATTGCCATGCAACGGATGCACTAGAGCTAAATATGTATGAAAGCTCAACAAAAGAAACTAAGCGGGTGTGCATCCAACTTGCTTGCTCACGAAGACCTAGGGCATTTGAGGAAGCCCATCGTTGGAATATACAAGCCAAGTTCTATAATGAAAATGCCCACTAGTATATGAAAGTGACTAAACATGAGACTCTCTATCATGAAGAACATGGTGCTACTTTGAAGCACAAGTGTGGAAAAATATAGTAGCAATTGTCCCTTTTTCTTTTTTCTTTTTTCTGGGCCTTTCTTTTTTTCTTTGGCCTTTCTTTCTTTTTCTCTTTTTTTTTGTGGAGGGGCTTTATTGATTTAGCCTTTCCTCCCATGGGACAATGCTCTAATAATGATGATCATGACACTTTCATTACAACTCGATATTACAACTCGATACTAGAACAAAGTATGACCTATATGAATGCCTCCGGCGGTGTACGGGATGTGCAATGAAACAAGAGTGACATGTATGAAAAAGTATGCATGGCGGCCTTACGACAAATACGATGTCAACTACATGATCATGCATGGCAATATGACAATATGAAGCGTGTCATATGAATGGAACGGTGGAAAGTTGCATGGAAATATATCTCGGAATGGCTATGGAAATGCCATGATAGGTAGGTATGGTGGCTCTTTTGAGGAGTATATATGGTGGCTGTTTTGAGGAAGGATATATAGTGGGTGTATGGTACCGGCGAAAGTTGCGCGATACAAGAGAGGCTAGCAATGGTGGAAGGGTGAGAGTGCGTATAATCCATGGACTCAACATTAGTCATAAGAACTCATATACTTATTGCAAAAATCTATGAGTCATCAAAACAAAGCAATCAACGCATGCTCCTAGGGGGGGGGGGTTGGTAGGAGTTAACCATCGCACGCCCCCGACCTCCACACAAAGGTTGACACTTTACAAATACCTCATGCTCTAACTTCGTCACATGGCTGTTCACCATATGTGCATGCTACGGGAATCACTAACCTTAACTCAAGCATTTCTCAATTTCATAATTTGTCCACTAGCATGACTCTAATATCACTATCCTCATATCTCAAAACATTTATCAAGCATCCAACTTCTCGTCATATTCAATGCACTTAGTGTGAAAGTTTTTACTACATTGATATTGGATGTCCATAATGTGAAGACTAGTTTTATAGCCTAAGAACATTACCATGCTGTTTTAATAGACTCTCAAAAGGATATAAGTGAAGCATGAGAGTTCAACAATTTCTTCAAAATATAATCACCACCGTGCTCTAAAAGATATAAGTGAAGCACATAGAGTGTTCTATCAATTCCTAGGCCATATTTAACTCTCTCAAATAGGTGTGTCCAGCAAGGATAATTGTGGCAAACTAACAAGCAAAGGCTCAAATTATACAAGACGCTCCAAGAAAAACACAGATCATGTGGTGAATAAAAATATAGCTCCAAGTATAGTTACCGATGGATGAAGACGAAAGAGGGGATGCCTTCCCGGGGCATCCCCAAGCTTAGGATTTTGATTGTCCTTGAATTTTACTTGGGGTGCCTTGGGCATCCCCAAGCTTAGGCCCTTGATACTCTTTGTTCCATAGTCCATCAAAGCAATACTCAAAACTTGAAAACTTCACAACACAAAACTTAGACAAAAATTCTCGTGAGCTCCGTTAGTATAAGAAAGCGAACCACTACTCAAAGGTACTGCAATGAATTCATTCTTTGTTTATATTGGTGTTAAATCTACTGTATTCCAACTTCTCTATGGTTCATACTTCCCAATATTATTCATAGATGCATTGAAATAAGAAAACAACACACGAAAAACAGAATCTGTCAAAAACAGAACAGTCTATAGTAATCTGCAGGTTTCGCATACTTCTGTAACTCCAAAAAATTCAAAATAAATTGGTAAACGTGAGGAATTTGTCTATTAATCATCTGCAAAAAGAATCAACTAAATAGCACGCTCCGGTAAAATCTGATGACCATTCTAGCGAGCGCTAACGATTCTGTTTTTCACAGCAAGATCACATAAACTTCACACAAGTCTTCCCAAAGGTTCTACTTGGCACAAACACTAAACAAAACACAAAACCACATCTAAACAGAAGCTAGATGCAATATTTATTCCCCAACAGCAGCAAAAACAAAAAAATATAAAATTGGGTTGCCTCCCAACAAGCGCTATCGTTTTACGCCCCTAGCTAGGCACGATACATGGATAGTTCTAGGTATTGCCATCTTTGGAAGGCAATCCATAAGTGGCTCTCATAGTAGTTTCATATGGTAATTTGATTTTCTTTCTACGAAAGTGTTCCATGCCTTTCCTTAACGGAAATTGGAATCTAACATTTCCTTCCTTCATATCAATAATTGCACCAATCGTTCTAAGGAAAGGTCTACCAACAATAATAGGACATGAAGGATTGCAATCTATATCAAGAACAATGAAATCTACGGGCACATAATTCCTATTGGCAACAATAAGAACATCATTAATTCTTCCCATAGGTTTCTTAATTATGGAATCCGCAAGATGCAAATTTAAAGAACAATCATCAAGCTCATGGAACCCTAGCAAATCACACAAAGTTTTTGGGATAGTGGAAACACTTGCACCCAAATAACACAAAGCATAGCATTCATGATCTTTAATTTTTATTTTAATAGTAGCTTCCCACTCATCATAAAGATTTCTAGGGATAGAAACTTCTAACTCAAGTTTTTCTTCATAAGATTGCATCAAAGCATTAACTATGTGTTTGGTGAAAGCTTTATTTTGACTATAAGCATGCGGAGAGTTTAGTACAGATAGCAACAAGGAAATATAATCAATAAAAAAGCAATTATCATAATTGAATCCCTTGAAATCCAAAGTAGTGGGTTCATCACTATGCAAAGTTTTAATCTCTTCACTCCCACTTTTAACAATTTTAGCATCAAGATCTAAAAACTCCGAATCATTGGGACACCCTAAAGCAGAATCATCTCCAATCCTATCTTCATCAGGATTTATGCTAGAAAACAAGGATCTAATAGGAGACACATCAATAACTTTTAGATCTTCATCTTTATTTTCATGATAACTAGAAGAACTCGCTTTAATATAATCCTCTCTTCTAGCACGCATCCTAGCGGTTCTTTCTTTGCATTCATCATTGGAAATTCTCATGGCTTTGAGAGACTCATTGATATCATGCTTAGGTGGGATAGATCTAAGTTTCAAAGAATCAACATCAAGAGTAATTCTACCCATGCTTCTAGCCAGTTCATCAATCTTAAGCAATTTCTCTTCAAGCATAGCATTGAAATTCTTTTGCGAGATCATAAACTCCTTAACACTAGTTTCAAATTCAGAAGGCATCTTTCCATAAGAGTTGTTGTAGGAATTACCATAATTATTAGAGGAATTACTAGGAAAAGGCCTAGGATTAAAGTTCCCTCTATAAGCATTGTTACCAAAATTATTCCTACCAACAAAGTTCACATCCAAAGATTCATTGTTATTTTTAATCAAAGTGGACAAAGAAATATCATTAGGATCAGAAGAAGCACTCTTGGTAGCAAATAATTTCATAAGTTCATCCATCTTTCCACTCAAAACACTAATTTCTTCAATAGCATGCACTTTTTTACTAGTATATCTTTCGGTGTGCCATTGAGTATAATTAACCATGGTATTATCTAGGAGTTTGGTAGCTTCTCCTAAGGTAGTTTCCATGAAAGTGCCTCCTGCGGCCGAATCTAAAAGATTTCTAGAAGCAAAATTCAAGCCAGCATAAAAGTTCTAAATAATCATCCATAGATTCAAACCATGTGTAGGGCAATTACATATCATTAATTTCATTCTCCCCAAGCTTGTGCAACATGCTCATGATCTAGTTGCTTAAAGTTCATAATATCGTTTCTAAGAGAGATGATCTTAGCATGAGAGAAATACTTAGATATAAAAGCATCTTTGCACTTATTCCACGAATCAATACTATTTCTAGGCAAAGAAGAAAACCAAGTTTTAGCATGATCTCTAAGTGAAAACAGAAATAACTTCAATTTAACAATTTCGTTATCTGTATCCCTTTTCTTTTGCATATCACACAAATCAACAAAGTTGTTTAGATGGGTAGCGGCATCTTCACTAGGAAGGCCGGAGAATTGATCTTTCATGACAAGATTCAACAAAGCAGCATTGATCTCACAAGATTCAGCATCGGTAATAGGAGCAATCAGAGTGCTAATAAAATCATTATTGTTGGTATTGGAGAAGTCACACAATTTGGTATTTTTTTTGAGCCAAGCTGTTGGGGAACGTAGTATTTTAAAATTTTCCTACGATCACGCAAGATCTATCTACTAGATGCATAGCAACGAGAGGGAAGAGTGTGTCTACGTACCCTTGTAGACCGGAAGCGGAAGCGTCAAGTGACGCGGTTGATGTAGTCGAACTTCTTCGTGATCCAACCGATCAAGCACCGAACGTACGACACCTCCGCGTTCAGCACACGTTCAGCTTGATGACGTCCCACGAGCTCTTGATCCAGTTGAGCTTCACGGGAGAGTTTCGTCAACACGATGGCGTGGTGACGGATATGATGTATCTACCGGCGTAGGGCTTCACCTAAGCACTGCGATGGTATGACCGAGGTGTGTTTCTGTGGAGGGGGGCACCGCACACGGCTAGAACAATTCAACTTGTGTGTCTTTGGGTGCCCCCTGCCCCCGTATATAAATGAGCAAGGGGGGAGGCCGGCCGGCCCTCTATGGTGCGGCTAGGGAAGCAATCCTACTAGGAATAGAATTGCAATCCTATTCCTAGTAGGAGTCCACCAATGAAGGAAGGGGGGAAGGAAAGAGAGGGAGAGGGAGAGGGAAAGAGGGGCCGCGCCCCCCTCCCCTAGTCCTATTCGGACTACTCCTAGGGAGGGGGCGCGCCACCTCCTGGCTGCTACCCTCTCTCTCCCCTATGGCCCACCAGGGCCCATCATTCCCCCGGGGGGTTCCGGTAACCCCCCCGGCACTGGTAAATTCCGAAACTTTCCAGAACACTTCCGGTGTCCGAATATAGTCGTCCAATATATCAATCTTTATTTCTCGGACATTCCTAGACTCCTCGTCATGTTCGTGATCTCATCCGTGACTCCGAACTACCGTCGGTACATCAAAACTCATAAACTCATAATACCGATCGTCATCAAACGTTAAGCGTTCGGACCCTACGGGTTCGAGAACTATGTAGACATGACCGAGACTCATGTTCGGTCAATAACCAATAGCGGAACCTGGATGCTCATATTGGCTCCTACATATTCTATGAAGATCTTTATCGGTCAAACCGCATAACAACATACGTTGTTCCTTTTGTCATCGGTATGTTACTTGCCCGAGATTCGATCGTCGGTATCTCTATACCTAGTTCAATCTCGTTACCGGCAAGTCTCTTTACTCGTTCCGTAATACATCATCTCGTGGCTAACTCATTAGTATTTTGCTTGCAAGGCTTATTATCATGTGTGTTACCGAGAGGGCCCAGAGATACCTCTCCGACACTCGGAGTGACAAATTCTAATCTTGATCTATGCCAACACCACGAATACTTTTGGAGATACCTGTAGAGCATATTTATGATCACCCAGTTGCGTTGTGATGTTTGATAGCACACAAGGTGTTCCTACGGTATTCGGGAGTTGCATAATCTCATAGTTATAGGAACATGTATAAGTCATGAAGAAAGCAATAACAGTAAAACTAAAACGGTCATAGTGCTATGCTAACGGATGGGTCTAGTCCATCACATCATTCTCCTAATGATGTGATCCCGTTGATCACATGAAAACTCATGTCTATGGCTAGGAAACATAGCCATCTTTGATCAATGAGCTAGTCTAGTAGAGGCATACCAGGGACATACTATTTTGTCTATGCATTCACACATGTATCAAGTTTCCGGTTAATACAATTCTAGCATGAATAAAAGACATTTATCATGATATAAGGAAATACAAATAACATCTTTATTATTGCCTCTAGGGCATATTTCCTTCACAAGCAAGCAATCCAACACACACAAGCAGACAAGAAGCAAGCGAACGATAAACACACGACAGAAGAAAGGCAAATAAAATGGCAACGGTGAAGTGGGGAGAGGAAAAAAAGAGGCAAAAATGTAATGTGAAGGATGAGGGTTTGTGATAGGTACTTGGTATATGAATTTTGCGTAAGCCTCCCCAGCAACGGCGCCAGAAATTCTTCTTGCTACTTCTCGAGCTTGCGTTCCCTCGAAGAAGAAAGGGAGATGCAGCACAATAGCGTAAGTATTTCCCTTAGTTTTTGAGAATCAAGGTATCAATCCAGTAGGAGACCACGCGCGAGTCCCTCGCACCTGCACAAACAAATAAGAACTTCACAGCCAACGCGATAAGGGGTTGTCAATCCCTTTACGGTCACTTACGAAAGTGAGATCTGATAGAGATGATAGTTTATATTTTTGGTATTTTTGATTATAAGAACAGAAAGTAAAAGCGGAAAAAGTAAAGTAGATGTAGATTGATATGTCGAGAATAGACCCGGGGGCCATAGTGTTCTCTAGTGGCTTCTCTCATGATAGCGATATTCTACGGTGGGTAAACAAATTACTGTCGAACAATTAATAGAAAAGCGAATAATTATGAGACTATCTAGGCATGATCATTGTATATAGGCATCACGTCCGAGACAAGTAGACCGACTCCTGCCTGCATCTACTACTATTACTCCACACATCGACCGCTATCCAGCATGCATCTAGTGTATTGAGTTCATAAGAACGGAGTAATGCCTTAAGCAAGATGACATGATGTAGAGGGATAAACTCAAGCAATATGATATAAACCCCATCTTTTTATCCTCGATGGCAATAATACAATACATGCCTTGGTGCCCCTACTGTCACTGGGAAAGGACACCGCAAGATTGAACCCAAAGCCAAGCACTTCTCCCATTGCAAGAACTATAGATCTAGTAGGCCAAACCAAACCAATAATTCGAAGAGACTTGCAAGGATATTATGAGCACACATAAAGAGTTTAGAAAACAACCAAATGTTTCTCGTAGATAATCTTGATCATAAACTCACAATTCATTGGATCTCGACAAACACACCGCAAAAAGAGATTACATCGAATAGATTTCCTCGAAGACCGAGGAGAACTTTGTATTGAGATCCAAAGAGAGAGAATATGCCATCTAGATACTAGCTATGGACCCGAAGGTCTGTGGTAAAGTACTCACAACTCATGGAGAGGCGATGATGATGATGTAGAAGCACTCCGTGGTAGATCCCCCCTCCGGCGGAGCTCCGGAACAGTCCCCAAGATGGGATCTCACGGGAACATATGGTTACGGCGGTGGAACTAGGGTTTTCTCTGTTGCTCTGATGGTTTCGGGGTACGTTGGCTTATATAGGAGGAAGGAGGGCACTGGGGGCCTCACAAGGGACCCACGAGGCAGGGGGCATGCCCCCCACCCACGTGGGCACCTCGTGGCCCCTACTCCGTGGTTCTCAAGTCTCCCGTGCGTGATTTTCTCCAAAAATATCTCTCCCGAAGGTTTCATTCCGCTTGGACTCCGTTTGATATTCCTTTTCCGCAAAACCCTGAAACAGGCAAAAAACAGCAACCTGGACTGGGCCTTTGGGTTAGTAGGTTAGTCCCAAAAATAATATAAAAGTGTATGACGAAGCCCATTAAACATCCAAAACATCATAAATAATAGCATGGAACAATAAAAAATTATAGATACGTAGGAGACGTATTAGTGGACACCGCGGGGGCTTAAGAGAGGGGCCAGGGCGATGGAACGAAGCGGTGACACGCTCGTGCTCGCGGTCCCCATGGCGACAGCGTGAGGAGGACGAAAAGGTGGGTGTGGCGGAGGATGCGGTTGTTGAAGCACGGGCGCGTCCTGGCCACGTGGAAGCGACGCAGAGGGGGTATGTGTGATCTTGGGTGAGAAAAAGCAGAGGGGGCGCGCGGGGGAGAAGCTGGGCTGTGTGTGCGCTGGCTGCTAGGCCAGCTTGGTGGCCAAGGCCCAGGTTGTTAGTTGCTGCTAGGCTGCACTGTTGGCTGCTGCTGCTATGCTGCTTCTTTTCTTTTTCTATTTTCTTCAGACAGAAAACAAAAGCTCAGGCCAAAAGAAAAGGAATTAGGAGGGAAATAAACTATTCCCTAGCTCCTGGAATTATGCCCTATTTTATTAAAATGACTTGGGCATTTTTAGAGGTAGAAAAATAAAACAAGTTTGAATATGGTTCAAACTTCTGTCATTTTTGAACCTGGCCAAATCATTTCAAAATGAGGCAAGGCTTTGCAAGGTGACTTAGGTCAAGGTAACAAAGATGTGGGGAGGAGATGAACATTTTAAAAGAAGAGGTTAGTCACCTACAAAATTTAAAGAATGGAAAAGAAAGGAAAGGGAAGTGGTGCTAGATGAAAGGGGTCTAGAATGGGCATGCTTGCAACCACCCTCACAACAAGATCAAGATGACCTCATCTAACAAACTAGGAATGAGCCAACACAATGACAAGTGAAAATGCCATGATGATCATGATGCAATGTTGATGATGAAGTAATGCATGAATGCATAAAGAAAAGAAAATATGACAATGCAATGACAATGAGAAGGCATAGTTGAAAAAGAACCCCCAAGGAAAAGGACAAGGATCAATTGGTAGAAGCTTTATTGCCATATAAGGAAGGTATCACATATGAGGTGTTACAAACTCTCCTCCACTACAAAAAGATCTCGTCCCGAGATCTATGACTGAAAGAAGGCGGGATACTCGGAACGGAGATGATCTTCTCGTTCCCATGTAGATTCTCGGTCGGTATGGTGTGACCACTTCACTTTCAAGAATTTGATGGACTTGTTGCGGCTCTTGCGCTCAGTTTCTTCAAGGATAGCAACGGGGTGCTCACGATAAGACAAGTCTTGCTGAAGATCAATCTCTTCGAAAGGAATAGTCCGTTCAGGCGTCTTGAAGCACTTGCGGAGTTGTGACACGTGAAACACATCGTGCACATTTGCAAAGTTGGAGGGAAGCTCGAGTTGGTAGGCTAGACCGCCTCTCTTGCCAAGAATCTTGAAAGGGCCCACGTATCTTGGAGCAAGCTTGCCCTTGATACCGAACCTCTGAGTGCCCTTCATGGGAGAAACACGGAGATAGACATGATCGCCAATGTCGAAAGCCAAGTCACGATGCTTGCCGTCATAGTAGCTCTTTTACAGCGATTGCGCGGCCTTGAGATTCTCACGTATGACTTTGCACATTTCTTCGGCTTCTGAGATCAAATCATTTCCAAGGAGTTGACGTTCACCAGTCTCGGACTAGTTGAGAGGGGTACGACACTTTCTGCCATAGAGAATTTAAAACGGAGCTTTGCCTGCACTTGCTTGGAAGCTGTTGTTGTAGGAGAATTCGGCAAATGGAAGGCAATCTTCCCATTTCATACCGAAGGAGATGACACAAGCTCTGAGCATATGTTCAAGGATTTGGTTCACTCTTTCGACGTGACCACTAGTCTGAGGGTGAAACGCAATGCTGAAACGAATCTTGGTGCCCATGGCTGACTGAAAGGAATCCCAGAACTTGGAAGTGAACAAGCTTCCACGGTCTGAGGAGATCACTTGAGGAATGCCATGCAAAGAGACAATTCCGGAGGTGTACAGCTCTGCCAGATGAGCTGCGTTGATGGATTCTTTGACTGGAAGAAAATGAGCCACTTTAGTGAGCTTGTCAATCACCACAAAGATAGCATCATTTCCCCGCTTGGACTAGGGAAAACTGGTGACAAAATCCATCTCAATGTGATCGAATTTCCACTCGGGAATAGGTAGAGGTTAAAGGATTCCTGCTGGACGTTGATGCTCTGCCTTCACTCCTCTGCAGACATCACACTCGTTCACGAATTGGGCAATCTCCCTTTTCATGCGAGTCCACCAATATGATTGCTTGAGGTCATGGTACATCTTGGAGCTTCTTGGATGTATCGAGAGGAGTGAGTCATGTGCTTCGTTCATTATGAGCTTTCTGAGATCACCTTTGGCAACCACAAATCTGTCCTCAAAGAATAAAGTGTCTCTGTCATCAATGCGATAGCACTTGTACTTGGGAGTACCCTTAGCAATACCATGTTTCACTTTCTGCACCATAGCATCACTAAGTTGGGCCTCACGGATTTGATCTTCCAAGGTAGGAGCTACATCAAGGTTGGCAAGAAATCCTTGCGGAACAACTTGGAGGTTGATCTTCTTGAATGATTCACAAAGATCAGGCTGGAATGATTTGAGAAGGAGATTGTTGCAATAAGTCTTTCTGCTCAAGGCATCTGCAATGACATTGGCCTTGCCAGGAGTATACTCAATGCTTGGATCGTACTCTTGAATCATTTCAACCCAACGAGTCTGGCGAAGGTTAAGGTTTGGCTGAGTGAAGATGTACTTCAAGCTCTTGTGATCGGTGAAGGTGTCCACTTTTCTGCCCAACAGAAGGTGTCTCCACGTGATCAAGGCATGAACAACTGCTGCTAGCTGAAGATCATGTGTGGGGTAGTTCTTCTCATTTGGTTTCAGCTGACGTGAAGTGTATGCAACGATCTTCTTGTCTTGCACCACCAAGACCTTGCAATGAAGCATCACAAAAAACTTCATAAGGCTTGGACTCATCCGGAGGAGTAAGAACCGGAGCAGAAATGAGCTTCTCTTTGAGTGTCTTGAATGCCGCATCACAATCAGGACTCCACGAGTACTTGACATTCTTCTGCAGCAAGTTGGAAAGAGGCTTGGCAAACTTGGAGAAGTTCTCAACGAACCTTCTGCAATAGCTAGAGAAACCGAGGAAACTTCAGAGTTGTTTGACATTCTGCGGAGGTTCCCAGTTGACAATAGCTTCAACCTTCTTGGGGCTAACAGAAATGCCCTCGGCAGAGATGATATGGCCAAGATAGAGGACGTTATCAAGCCAGAATTCACATTTGGAGAACTTCGCATAGAACCGGTGCTCACGGAGCCTGTCAAGGACCAAACGGAGGTGCGTGGCATGGACTTCTTTATTCTTGGAGAATACCAAGATATCATCAAGGTAGACGAGCACGAATTCATTGGTGTAGGGGTTGAATATGAAGTGCATCATCCAAGAGAAAGTGGGTGGAGCATTAGCAAGGCCGAAAGACATGACCGTGTATTCATAGGAGCCATAACTCGTTCTGAATACGGTCTTGGGAATATCCTCTTCACGGATACAAATCTGATGGTAACCCATCCGGAGATCGAGCTTCGAGAGAAACCTTGGCTCCTTTGAGCTGCTCAATCAATTCATTGATATTAGGGAGCGGGTACTTATTCTTTATTGTCTTCTTGTTCAATGGCCGGTAATCAACGCAAAGGCGTTCTGTGCCATCCTTCTTCTTGACAAATAGAACACCACAGCCCCAAGGAGAAGTACTTGGTCTGATTAGACCCATATGTTCTTGCTCGTCGAGTTGTTTCTTCAACTCCTTCAACTCATCAGGAGAAAGTTTGTACGGACGCTGACAGGCTGGCTCGGTACCAGGTTCGAGTTCAATGACAAATTCAACTGGATGGTTGGGAGGCATGCCTGGAAGCTCTTCAGGGAATACATCCTCATATTCACAAACCACTGGAATCCGAGAAATGGCCTTAATCTCGCCCTTGTCATTAAGAGAGAATAGCCTGATTGTGTTATCTCGAGATGCGAAGATAATCACGTCTTCTGAAGGATGAGTTAGATTGACCTTTTTGTTTGCACAATAAATAAGAGCATCATGCTTCGAGAGCCAATCCATCCCAAGAATAAGATCACTGCCCGAGTTACCGAGAATAACCGGGGAAACCAGAAAACTGTAATCACCCATATGAATAGATATATCCGAAGCCATCAAACTAGAAGTTATGTGTTTGCCCAGAGAAATAATTTGTAACTCCCTTGGCAAAGCCACTGTGTCCACATTGTGCTTGGATACAAATGGATATGACATGAAGGAATGTGATGCACCAGAATCAAACAAGACTTTAGCATGTTTAAGGTTAACTGGAAGATTACCAATTATCACATCGGAAGAATTCGTAGCTTGAGCTACATTCATCAGATTCACTCTTGCTGACTTGGGATTCTGCTTGACAGGTGGAGGAGGCGGAAGGCGCCTTGGGTTGGGATACTTGTTGGCATAGTGATCCTACTGAGAACAGTTTTTGCAAGTAACTTCTGAAAGAGGCCGATGATAAAAACCGCTTGGTCTTGGAGCTTGGAACTGAGGCTTGGACTGGTTGCTTGGGTTGGGTGGGTGGGAGAATCCACGACCACCTGAGTTATTGTTGTTGCTTGGAGGATGGAGCACTGGAGGAGGCAGTAGCCAGAACTTCTGCAGCTTGGCAACCACTTGAGAGGAAGAGGAGGAGTGAACAACATCTCTTATCCTCTTTTTGGAAGCTTCACACTTGAGCTGAGCTGCCTCCTGCTTGAGAGCCATATTGTAGAATTGGTCAAATTAATCCGGCTCGAACAAGGTGAGAGCAAGTTGGAGTTCGTCTTTCAGACCACCTCGGAATTGGTAGATTTTGCTCTTGGCATCAGGGATGTCTTGCTTCGCATAAAGGGCAAGATTCTGGAACTTAACATTGTATTGATAGACGGACATGGAGCCCTGATTCAGGTTGCGGAATTGCTCACGCATGCCTTCAATGACACTGGTTGGAATGTGATGAGAACGGAAATCTCGACAGAAATCAGTCCACGAGATCTCATGACCACCTCTAGAGTCTTTGTACTATTGCCACCAATCTGCAGCTTGATCTTTGAGTTGGAAAGTGGCAAACTTGACATAATCTTCAGTTCTGACGTTACTGCATTCAAAGTGCTTCTTGATGTCTGTGATCCAATCTTCAGCATCTAGCGGGTCCACACAGTAACTGAAAGACTTTGGTTGGTTTGCCAGGAATTGGTTCAGTGTCGCAAAGTGAGGTTGATTGAACAGATTTCCATGGCCTTGGTTCCCTTGATTGCCTTGATTTGCTTGATTGGCTTGGAAATTCTGCATCCTTTGCATGAGCATCTGAGTGTTCAGGTTGGTTGCCTGTATAATCGCTCTCCATGCCTCGGACAGAGGAGGAGGGGAAGCAGGATGCTCAGAAGGACGCTCTTATTCACTCTCTTGGTTTGGGTTGGGAACCTTCTTAGGTGCCATCCTGAAGATGATGACAACTGTTAGCCATTGAAGCAATTAATAGATAAGCTAAATCAACGGCTAGATATTTGCAACATATAGTCTTCACAATGAACATTCTAACAAAATGAATGAATGAATTACACAGCTTAATGGTACAACAACTTGTCGAGAAGCCACTTGGGAGAACAAAATGATAGAATAAAACAGCAAGGTACAGATGGAACAAATACATAATAGAAGTTTCTTCCCACATGTTCGTGCTAAATGCCCCATGGTACGTCTTACAAAGGGTCTTGCAATCCCCGGATCAACATAGCCAAGGATCCTTTAAGATGCAACTCCCAATTGGAACAGCGCCCATGAAACCTCTTCACTAGATGTTGAACCCCAAACCTCATACCATGCACTCGTTGGAAGATTACCTACGAGCTACTTGAAACCCACCTATTAATTCCCGAAGCTTTCCGGTTATGCAATCTGGTGTTGGGGATACAAGGGAAGCAGCGCGCACTCAACTCTAAACCTACATCCAGCTGTATCCATCCGTCAACACATAACCAGTCATCTTCGGACACTGTTTACCTCAGACCTTCGAAACGCATCCGCTATACTAGCTGTGGCAATACTCCCGAACTATCTCCCAAGTACTAGGTGACGTCGGGGTTATCTCACCACCAGACATGCATAGAAGAGTTTTCGATATCGGCCGCCTCTGGTATTCTAAAACCGCTACGATACATTTGTGACGACAACACCTCGGAGCTCAAATCCCCGGGACACTGCCACAACCCCTAAATGACAGGAGCCATCGAGAACAATGTTCTCCTCACAAAGATATCGGAACAATCCAAACAATACCCGCGTGATCCTAAATTTTTTTTGTGAAATTTTGAGAGTAGAGGAGATATAACAACGTCAGGAGTCCTCACCAGAGCGATGAAGGGGACGAGGAGTAAAAATAAATCCTACTCTCCGATATATATCTATATATAGGACTCCAAACATTTTGTGTGTGTGCCTAGACTCAACCGTTAGTGGTTCGATCAATCAGGGGGCTCCTAGGTCGGAGAAGGCTTTAAATACCAACTTATAATGCCCAGGATGCGACTATGTCTCCTACGTGTCGAGGCACGGCTTAGAGACATAAGCGCATTCTGGAATGATCTCAAGTATGGTATCTTTGCACACCTCATGTAAAAGTTCAGGGATGAAATTAAAAAAAGATAGTTGGCTTACACTCGCCACGTCACACAATGAATACAATAGCATACATCATCCAAATAACACAAGGTCCGACTAAGGACGAAAACCAAACGAGAAAGATACCATAAACACAAGCCTGAATACTCCTAGTAAGAACCACTATTGATCGTCGAGATACGAAACATAGTAACGACCACGCTCTTCATCGAACTCCCAGTGAAGTTCTGATCCATCTCCTGCATTGTTCTCAGCGGTACCTGCATCTGGTGTGTGTTGAAACTGTGAGCCACGAGGACTCTGCAATCCTGTTCAAGGGTATCAAAACTACCAAAGGCTTAGGTGTGGAAAGGCTATAAAAGTGTCTGCAACAAGCAATAAGCATCTAGCTTACGAGTTTAGAGCGAGAAGAGAACAAGTGCCAACGGTCGCCAAGTTGATCAAGAAGTGATCCTAGCTACTCACGATTAAACATAACCCCACCGTGTTCACTTCCCGAAGCCCTTCGGAAAGAGACCATCACGGTTACTCACACATGTAGTGTATTCTTATGAATATGGTGTCAAGTTATCTACAACCGGATATTAACAAATTCCCATCTGCCACATAACCGCGGGCATGGCTTTCGAAAGATCAAACCCTGCAGGGGTGTCCCAACTTAGCCCATCATAAGCTCACGATCTACGGAGTCGCCACTCCAAAGTGGGAAGACCCGAGTATTCTCGGAATCCCGTGCTCAAGATATTTTGGCAAAGTTAAAACTAATCCAACAAGGCCTCCCGGCGTGCTGACACCCTGATAGTAGCCGCGCGTACCTCGTCTTAGGCCACGACCAGATGGGACGTCCTACAGGTATATACCAGACCTTGGGTTTCCCCAAGGTGGCCCCGCAGTCCGCCCAGTTTGGACCAACACTCTTGAGGAGCACTGGCCCGGGTTCTTAATTAAGAACTCGGGTTTGCAATGCCCTATGCAAGTTTTAGTTATTAGGAAAATGTAAAACCAATGTTGGGCCTTGCTGGAAAAGCTTTAAGCAGAGCGAATTATCAAGGGGGGCCATAAACCCCAACCGTGTTAGGAACACAAAATCAAGGTACATAACACCGGTTTATCGGGTCCTAAGATGGCATGAGTGGAACAAAACACCAAGTAGAAGGCCTATCCTTCCACCCATTACCAATATATAGGTGCATTAGTTTATAACAGTTTCATATAGTGTTATCCCAATAAACAAGTATGGATGTGGAGCAATCTTCAAAACTTCACCTGCAATTAACAATGCTATAAGAGGGGCAGAGCAAAGCGTACTTAGCCAATCAATGGTTTGCTAGGAAGGAGGTTAGAGTGTATCATGGCAACAATAGGAGGCTGACAAACAGGAATAGGCATCGAGGCATAGCTAAAGAGCGAGACAACTAGCATAGGCAAAGATAGAGGTCATATCGGGGAATGGTTGTCTTGCCTGTTATGTCCATGGAGGGATCGTAACCTTTCTCGTCAAACTCAGTCTTGAAAGGAACCTCGAACTCCGAATCATCACCGGGCTCTAACCAACACAGCAATGCAAATACCAGAACAGCAATCAATCATCATGCAATGCTCAAACACATGATGCATGTTATGATGCGTATGAATATGGGTAGGATATGATGCAACTCCTAGGGACAAGATGAGTGCACAAGTGACATGGTAATAAACAAGATCACAACACATGTAGGGACACAAGCAAAAGGAAAACAAGAACAAACATAGTCACAAGTGGTTATGTAGTTGAATTATCCAAGCACCCAACAAGTTTTACAAGTTGCTTAACATGGTCAGGGGTGCAACTAGGATCAACAACATCATGCTAGCATTTTAAATGGGCCGAAAGAACAAACAACAAATTCCGAAAACTCTCATGTTCATAACAACACATATAGGACTGATCTGATGCAAACATATTTTAGAGTTTTTAAACATGCAAAGTAACATCACCATCTTAGTCTACACATTTTTCCACCCCAAATACATATAAAGTTTGTCAAATTTGGAGCCATGGTTATTTAGTTATGAATTTAACAAGTTTGAGCATATTTAAAACTCCAAATAATTCAAACATCAATTTAAATGTTTTTAACATGGCAACAAACTGCATATAAACATTCTACACTAAAAACTAGGCAGGTTTCATATACAAAGTATTTTTAACAGATGCATAGATTAAAAGATATGAATATGCAAAAGAAAATGCAGAAAACTGAAAATAAAACAAAACAGAAAAGGAAAAAAGGGGCTAAACTGATACAGCCTGGACTCGCCCTAGTCACTGACTAGTGGGTCCAAAGGGAAGCTGAGGTGGCGCTGTGTGGGTGCGGGAGTGGGTATGGCGTCGAGAGGCTGCCAGGTGGGACCTGCATGTCAGCGGGACAAATAAAAAAAGGGGCTAAACCACTGCCCCGGTGGGGATTCGATCCCTGGTCTGTGGGGAAAGAGAGCGAGCGGTGAACGAGCTAGGCTAGGCGGGTGCGTCTGACAGAGGAGGGGCTCAACTTCTGAAGAACAGATACAACGCGTGCAGAGCCACGCCACTCCGGCAAAGCAGAGACGACGGCGAGGCTCACGGGGCTGCTCCGGCGACCACAAGGAACAGCGGAGGTGCGCGACGCATCTGCAAGGGGATCCTGCACATGCGACGCGGACCAGCTGCACCTATCAACGCCTATAGCGACGCTGGCGCAACAAACAGAGGCGGCGGCGACGATCTCCAGCGCGACAGCTACGGGCCCTAACGGACTGGCGAAAGCACGTAGGAGGCCCTACGCGACATGGGAAGACGGTGGACATACGCGGGGGTGCAATGGTGGTTGGAGCACTCGCCAGAGATGACGTCCGATGACGGCGCACGCGGCTAGCGTGGCTAGAGCATGCAAACAAGGAAGAAAAGGAGTCGGGGAGGTGTGCAAGCTCACCACAAGCACGAAGGTACGCTTGGTTAGGCGAGAGGAGGCCGGAAACGGCGGAATCTTGCCGGAGTCAAACGGAGACCGACGCGGGGGAACACGACGAGGATGGAGTCGAACTTGGCGTCCCTCGGGGCCGTAGAGGTAGCAGGGGACGTAGTCGATGATGGTGAACTTGCCGGACACGATCTCCAGGGCGTCGCGACGGGCACGAGCACTATGATGTGCGCGGGACAGCGGTGGAGTGGCGGATCTGGTGGTCTAGGTGGCCTGGCGGCGGTCGAGGAAAGAGGATGGAAACCCTAGAGGGTTGGTGGACACCGCGGGGGCTTAAGAGAGGGGCCATGGCGACATAACGGAGCGGCGACGTGCTCGTGCTCACGGTCCCCATGGCGACGGCGCGAGGAGGACGAAAAGGTGGGTGTGGCGGAGGATGCGGTCACTGACGCGCGGGCCCATCCTGGCCACGTGGAAGCGACGCAGAGGGGGTACGCGTGAGCATGGGTCAGAAAAGGCAGAGGGGGCGGGCGGGGGAGGAGTTGGGTTGAGCACGCACTGGCTGCTAGGCCGGCCTGGTGGCCGAGGCCCAGGTTGTTAGTTGTTGCTAGGCTGCACTGTTGGCTGCTGCTGCTGTGCTGCTTCTTTTCTTTTTCCATTTTCTTTAGACAAAAAACAAAAAAGAAAAGCTCAGGCCAAAAGAAAAGGAATTAGGAGGGAAATGAAATATTCCCTAGCTCCTGGAATTATGCCCTATTTTATAAAAATGACTTGGGCATTTTTAGAGGTAGAAAAATAAAACAAGTTTGAATATGGTTCAAACTTCTGTCATTTTTGAACCTGACCAAATCATTTCAAAATGAGGCAAGGCTTTGCAAGGTGACATAGGTCAAGGTAACAAAGATGTGGGGAGGAGATGAACATTTTAAAAGAAGAGGTTAGTCACCTGCAAAATTTAAAGAATGGAAAAGAAGGGAAAGGGAAGTGGTGCTAGATGAAAGGGGTCTAGAATGGGCATGCTTGCAACCACCCTCACAACAAGATCAAGATGACCTCATCTAACAAACTAGGAATGAACCAACACAATGACAAGTGAAAATGACATGATGATTATGATGCAATGTTAATGATGAAGTAATGTATGAATGCATAAAGAAAAGAAAATATGACAATGCAATGACAATGAGAAGGCATAATTGAAAAAGAACCCCCAAGGAAAAGGACAAGGATCAATTGGTAAAAGCTTTATTTCCATATAAGGAAGGTATCACATATGGGGTGTTATAGTGGATCTTTGCCAATGACATACATAAAAGCACCAAGTTAACATTAGAAGCTAAAAAACAATTGCACAATGATGTGGTACAACACTTCCTCCGTTCCATTATATAAGATATTATTACATCCAATATAATCACATATTGGATGAATTAACATCTTATATTACAGGGCGGATTGATATTATTGCATTGTTACAAATATTAGCCGATTAACTGCAGTTAATTGCTGCTCTGTTTTTTTTGTGTTGCTGCTCTTCCATGTATATATCTAGACATCATCAGAACATTACTGTAACACTCTTCCTTGTTTCTATGTAGCCTGGGATTGCATATTTAGTCCTTCAGTACAATGCATGTTCCTATGTAGCCTCATATATATTAAATATGGCCCTAGTTAACCTACCAATAAATGGGTTACAGATACATTCAGTGAAATGTCCAATTCGATGATTAATCCCTTATTAGCCCCTGGGCTATATGGCACCATCTACCAATGTCCTGAAAAGTGAGTATATATAAG
Source organism: Secale cereale (assembly GCA_902687465.1). Lineage (NCBI taxonomy): Eukaryota > Viridiplantae > Streptophyta > Magnoliopsida > Poales > Poaceae > Secale > Secale cereale. Next base: position 317,782,106 of record LR738709.1, read on the forward strand.
CAATGCGATGAAACTAAGCCAGATGGAAAACATCATGTGTTCCCAATATTGTCCTGTGTGAGTACATGTAAAGGCATGTTAAGCACAACAGGCTAAACATCAACTAAATATATCCATGGTAGACAACATAATCTACAAATGATAGCTTCAGTGTGCATGTTTAAGCATGCTAGTTAAGCAAAACAAGAAATGGAAAGGTGTGTTAACTGCAACAGGCATAACAATTAAAAAAAATAAAGTATAGTCATTCAAACTAGTATTGTGCAGGTCTAAAGTACACTACTTCTTCTTAAAAAGGGAAAGGCATGTTAATTGCAACATCCTTAACAACAACCAAATATCGTATTTCATAGTGGTATTGTTGAAATTGCTATTAATGAAATTGAACTGTGAGGCAAATAGTTCCACATATAGAGCATCACATTGTGAATAACTGATATAAACGAGGCATAAGGCCGTCTCTAGACTATCCCCTAAAACTTGACAGAGTAAAACCCCTTCTGGAGTATGTATATACTCCAGTAATTTTTGGCCGTTTCTAGTCGATCCCCTAAAGTTAACGTTGTAATCTTCAATTTGATCAAGTTCAAAGAAGGTTCAACCCAAAGTAGCATGCATTCAAACATAAACATAGAGAGTTTTGCATAACCGAACATAAAACATAAATTTAAAGTAAACTAAACTACGTTAGGTCGAAGTGGAGGTCGAGCCAATCCTTCGACGTCTGGTACGGTATGCCTCGAGCCGGGTCCGGGCGGGTGTTGTCATCGCGGTCATTGGGGAAGACACTCCTCCACTCGTCGACATCAATCTCCTCATCCTCACCGTCCACCTCGATGCTCTCCGCCCTGCCATCCTCACCGCCTTCAACCTTGTCATCGGAGGAGAGCACGATTACCCCGATGCCCTCCACGTCGGCAAAGATCATCCGCTCCGCCTCCACGAGCTCCGGGTGCTACCGTCGGAGCTCTTCCATGCAGGCCTTGTCGGCGGCCTCGGCCTTGAGGCGCTCCCTCACCTCACGGTCCTCTCGCGCCATTACTTAGCTCATCACCCCTGGCTCGAGCGGGACAAGGTCGACTGGACGTGTGCCCAAGGGGAAAATGAGCCTAGTCGTTATGCCGTGGTAGCGAACACGGTCGTACTCCATGGCCGTGAGCTCGGCATGTGGAAGGTACCGAGCCACCGACGGGTGTAGGTCTCCTGATCCGTCATCTCGGCGATCCACGTCCCCCACCACTACTGTCGGACCTCGAGGTATGACCTCGTCAGTGGCCAGGCCCGAGGGAGGAAGGGGAAGTCCTCGAACCGGCGTAGGGGCACGGCGGCGGGCGGATCAGGCGACCGGCGACGACGACTCGATAAAGAGCCCGCGGAGGACGACGGGGACACCACAGTGGCCACCTCTTTTAGGCCATTGCCTCCTCGAGCTCCCCGGCACACAGGCAGATGTTGACGATGGAGGAGCCGGCGGCGGTGATGGCGACGACCTACCAATGGTTTCGAGCGAGGGAGGGGTGGTGTATGTCTGTGTGAGCGGAGGTTTTGGGGGGTGTGGAGGGGGGCCAAGGTGGTATTTGAGGAAATAGCGGGGAAACTAGAAATTTTACTAGGCGGGAGTAAAATGCCGGGGCTATTGAAAATTTGGATGAAGGGCGAGCAGATATTTTTGAGATTGCGAGGGATGCAGAGGCGGGAGTAAAATACCGGGGCTATTGAAAATTTGGATCAAGGGATAGAAGCAGAGCAGGAGTTAGAGACATCGCACACGGTCAAAACATACTAATCATGTGTTATCAAATATAAAAACCTGCACTTGAGCAGGTATTTTTTAGATTGCGAGGGATGCAGGCGGGAGTAAAACTTCAGGGCTACTGAAATTTTGAATCAAGGGATTGAAGCAGAGCAGGAGTAACCGACATCAAACATGGTCCACATATACTGATAGTGTGCTATCAAACATAAAACCTTCCAGGCGGTAGATATTTTCAAGATTGCGAGGTAGTCGATATTTTCGACAACGGGAGGGAAGCCTCGTGGAGCCCAATCTATGTGCTGATGTGAGTGACAGGAGCACGCGCATGGCACATGGGTAGTCCGAGTGAACCGTGTTTGTTGCGTCCCCAATCGCAGACGGTTACTGCATCCAACTCGTCTAATGTTTATAAATTTGGCCAAAAATGCGGGAAAGCATCAGAACACGAACATACTTGCATCTGGACCAAATATATGTATGCAAAGGGTGGTTTGATGTTCAAATACCCAATGCACAAGTATGATGTGGCACCTGTCACACAAAGCACATAGTATTGCTAGTCAGCCACCCCCTACGAAACCCCACTCCGTGCCGGTGGTAATGGAATTCTAACTATGAACACATGCCCCAAATAGCTAGGTCTGAAATTTCACCCTGCTGTAACACAAAACCTATAGGAGTCCATCATGGTCAAATCCCCTTTCTCTTCCGGACAAAGGTGGACTGTGTGCCGGCCCACAAATGTGTGCTTGTGGCGCGAGATGGGTGAGACCACATACGAATCACCTGCGGGTGGCCCTACTATTTGTATGAAAAGGGTGTGGTGTGATATTTAACTACCATTCACAACTTTGATGTGGCACATGTGCCTAGAAAATTAACCGAAATTCCCCGACCCCACGGAGGTTGCAGGTTGTGCGTAGTAGCCCCCCCCCCCAACACACACACGTCGGGGGAGAGGGCATCTCACCAAGACGTACTATAACATGGACAAGCAGTGGTCGTATGACCTCCGTTGCTCATTGTTGGTTAAAGTGATGGACGTCCACACGGCCCCGCAAAATGGGCTAGCTTTTCGCCGATAACCTCGCGAGGGAGTGCCTGAAGATAAAACCCACTCTATGCATGTGGCCCAAACATATGTATATGGAAGTGGCGTGTGGTGTTTGAATACCCAATGCGCAAATTTGATGTGGCACCATGCTTTGGAACCGTAAAATCCCCACACTGAGCGAGGGTTCACGATGTGTAGCATGCACTCAAACTTAATTGGGACTGGAATTCGACCTACTATACGGTAACACAAGCCAAAGAAGAAGAATCCACCCTGGTAACCTTTCTCGTCGTTAGTTGAAATGATGGACGTCCATGCGAGCCCATGAATATATAGGCTCGCCGTCGATAACCAAGAAAGTGAGAGTGTCTAAAGACAACCATTGCATTCATGGGTCCCAAACATATTATGGAGGTGTGTGATGCATGCATATGTGTTGAGTACACTATGCAAAACATTGATGTCGTGCAAGCATTGAAAATGGCATAATCCCCACACAGAGTAAGAGGTTCATGATGTGTTGTGTGCTCGCCCCCCCCCCCAATTCGATCCAGCGGGATGGATTCATGTGTACACATGTGCTATTATGTAATCTCACATCATTACCTATACCATGAGACAAACAAAAAATCAATCCCCTCCTAAGTCAAATTAATTAACTCTCTCGCTGTCGGTGGAAGTGATAGACCAAGCAGGCCCACAGATGGAAGCATCACTGATTACCGCGTGAGTGAGTGCTAGAGAACAACCACCATCGCTTACATGTGTGCCAAACATATATATGGAGAGGTGTGTGGTTGTGATGTTTTGAATACCTAATGCACAAAATTGATGTGGCATCTGCCTTGAAATTCGTAAAGTCCCCACATAGAGTGAGGTTCATGATACCTAGTATATGTTGGTCCCATCCCCCCTTCAGCATGTACTATATACTCCTACCATAACACAGCCCTAAAAGAATTAATCCTCCTTGTTCGTCAAACTGTACATCTCTCTCTCGTTGGGTCCAAGTGATGGACGATGACCTCGCGGGCCCACATGAGCGTAGCGTACGTCGCATGCGAGTGAGCGACCTATATAGGACAACGACCGTCTGTATGTAGCCCAAAGAGGTGTTCATGTGATGTTTGAATACACAATGCACAACTTTGATGTGGCACCTATACGAAAACCGAAAAGTCCCCATAGAGAGCGACGTTCATGATGCTTGGTATGTGCTACCCTCCCATTTGATGCATGGTATATATATACTCCTACTATAGCACAAACCAAAAAGCATCATGCCATGATGGTCAAATTAACCTCTGTCTCTCGTTGGGTCAAAGTTATGGAGGACAATCTCGCGGGCCCATAGATGGAAGCGCCGCATGCGAGTGAGTTCCTATAGGGCAACCATCGCATGCATGGTATTGCATGATGTTTGAATACCAATGCACAAGTTTGATGTGGCACCTGCCTCGGGAACCGAAAAGTCCCCACATGGAGCGAGGTTATGACACATATATAGTATACATGTTGTCCCCTCTTTGACATGTACTACATACTGCCATTCATATATGTAACACAAACCAAAAAATAACCATCCTTGTTGGTCAAATTAATCGCTCTCTCATTGTAGGTTCAACTGATCGACGACGACCCCGCGGGCCCATGGAGAGAGTCACACGTGAGTGAGTGTCATAGGACAACCACCACGTGCATGTGCCCAAAAGAGGTGTGTTGTGTGATGTTTGAATACCCAATGCACAACTTTGATGTGGCACATGTTTCGCAAACCAAAAACGCACTAGACAAAGGTTCACAACACGTAGCACCCTCACTTCGAGCCGGTGGGAGGGACTCATGTGTACGCACGTGCCCGAACTTTGATATGGAATCTCAGCATGATCTACACCATAACACACATGCCAAGATGAATCCACCTTGGGTCAAATGCCTCTCATTGTCGGCGGAAACTAAAAACCTTTGCGGGCTAATGAATGGGTACATCACTAACAACCACATGAGGGAGTGTCCGAGAGGACCACCAATGCATGCATGTGGCCCGAACATGCATGTATGTATGAAAGGGCCATATAATGTTTTAAATAACCAATTCACGACTTTGATGTGGCATATATGACTCACAAAACGATTAATCCCACACGGAGGCTCACGACTAGTAGTGTACTACCGGACCCCCCCCCCCCCAGACACACACACCCGCACTACCACCACCACTCTCAGACATGTCAAACTTTTTCTGCATTGAACATGTAACCAAAGGAGTGTTGTGTTAAAATTTGAAAAAAAAACCAAGGCATCATTCGACTGTTTTTATACACTGATTGATTCCTAGGGATTTAATGTGCAAAAATCAAATTTGAACTACATGTGCACCAAAATGGATTGCAAAATCATATGTGTGCCCCTGGATGCTTCCCCGTGTTAAATATTTCAAAACTTAGTTGAAATTCGTGAAACTTATCGTGGTGTCATATGGACACTAGTAGACTGTGATATTGTGTTTTTCATCAAATTTGACACAAGTTATGATATAATCTTCTTACAACTGGCATATTGTTAATAATTGGCAACCAATATCGCATACGGATTATTTATTCGGACCGTGTGCACTACACCAACAATGTATACGTGCCATGCTTCGGTTAATAAGCAAAAAAACGGCAGAATTAATCATCAAAAAACAAAAATAATATATGTGCCGCTGATGCGGCTTGAAACTGCATCGGTATTTCCCCAAAGAGGAAGGGAAGATGCAACACATCTATGGTAGGTATTTCCCTCAGATGTGAAACAAGGGTTATCGAACCAGTAGGAGACTCAAGCAACACCATGTAAATGGTACCTGCACACAAAGAACAAATACTTGAAACCCTGAGGGGTTGTTAATCCCTCCTCGGTAAAAACATAGATTTGTTTGTATAAGATTGGATAAATAGATCGCACAAGAACACAAAATAAAAGATGCAGCTAAAAACTGCAGTAAGGTATTTTTGGGGTTTTGGAATAATATATCTAAAAACAAAAGCGATGAAAAATAGATCGGAAAGCAATATGATAAAAGATAGACCCGATGGCCGTAGATTTCAGTAGTGGCTTCTCTCGAGAAAATAGCATATGATGGGTAAGCAAATTACTGTTGGGCAATTGATAGAAGATCAAATAATTATGACAATATCAAAGGCAACAATCATTATATAGCCATCGCGTCCAAGATTAGTAGACCGAAATGAGTCTGCATCTACTACTATTACTCCACACATCAACCTCTATCCAGCATGCATCTAGTGTATTAAGTTCAAGGAGAAACAGAGTAATGCAATAAGAACGGTGACATCATGTAGACAAGATCTATTCATGTAGGAATAGACCCCATCTTGTTTTCATTAATAGCAACGATACATACGTGCCTTGCTACCCCTTCTGTAATTGGGTGAGGATACAATAAGATCAAACGCATCACAAACCACCTCTTCCCATGGAAACAAAAATCGATCTAGTTGGCCTAACTATACCAAAGATTCGAAGAAGAAATATGAGGCTATAAGTAATCATGCATATAAGAGATCAAAGAAGACTCAAATAATATTCATGGGTATAGATCTGATCATAAACTCGAAATTCATCGGATCCCAACAAACACACCGCAAAAAGTCATTACATCAAATTGATCTCCAAGAGACCATTGTATTGAGAATCAAAAAGAGAGAAGAAGCCATCTAGCTAATGCCTATGGACCCGTAGTCTATGGTGTACTACTCACGCATCATTGGAGAGGCACCAATGAGGATGATGAACCCCTCGGTGATGGTGTTAGATGGATGTCGTGGTTCTGGAACTTGCGGCACGTAGAATTGTGTTTCGTCTGCTCCCCTAGGGTTTTTGGAATTTCTTAGAATTTTTAGAGCGAAGAGGCGATGGACGAGACCCCGTGGGCCCCACAACCCATTAGGGTGCGCCAGGGGCCTCTAGCGCGCCCTGGTGTCTGGTGGGCCCCACAGGCCTCCCCCAGGTGCTTCCTTGGCTCCCAAGTTGTGCTCTGGTTCAAAAAAGTCTCCAAAAAGTTTCGCCGTGTTTGGACTCCGTTTGATAGGGATATTTGGCGAAGTAAAAAACAAGCAAAAAATAGCAATTGGCACTATGTCAATAGGTTAGTCCCAAAAATGATATAAATTTGCTATAAAATGATTGTAAAACATCCAAGAATGATAATATAACAACATGGACTAATCAAAAATTATAGATACGTTGGGGACGTATAGCCGCCATGCGCCCCATGTGCCATGCGAGCATGCATGAGTTGACGGGATGCATGCGACCAGTCCGTCGTGCAGGAAGACCGGGAGGTGTGCGTGCAGGTCTGTGAATTAACGGGAGGCGTTTTCGCTGCGTAGTGTCACCAGGAGGCATGTGCGTAGCTATGTGAAATGATGGTAGGCATGCCAGAATCGGCGTGCTTTCTCGCCGGGAGGCGAGACAGCCTTTGACCATCACCCGCCTCGCTCCCACTGCTCCATATTAATGGCGCGCCTGAGCCGCTGGCCATAATAGGTGGCCGCACTCCCGGTCCACAATGTTCACCGCCGTCTAGAGTGTATAAGGATGTCGCCGAAGCGCACCAGCGAAGGGAGTGGTGACGCTAGTGCTGGTGAAGCACCTGCACAACGCATGAAGCTGGGCACGGAGGTTGCTATCTTCGTCGACGAGGTCTCATGTGAGCAGCAGCACGACCTTGACTTTGTCGGCACCATCGTGCCCCCACCCCCAGCAGGTGACTCTCGCAATGATAGTGATTCCGATGGAAAACCAGTTAGTCATCTATACCATTTGTGCAGCAAACATATTATGTGTTTTCTTTGGTTACTCCCCCCACCCACTCTATTTTTTTTGGAATAAAAATCCTATGGTTATGCCTTCTCAGTCCATGAAATCAGATTAATTAAGATTTGTTGGATGCATGTAGTGTATTGATTGTTTGAATGGTATCCGTATAGGGTTAGTGATTAATTATTTGTTCTGTACAAATGATGTTTACTAGGGTTAGTGTGCATGCTAATAATTCGTGGCCAGATCTTGAGAATTGATTTTGAATTTCCTACATATATGTTTGTGCCTTTTTTTTCTTCCAGATCTCAAGAATTAATTTTGAATGTCCTAGATGTATGTTTCTTCCATTTTTAGATTGGTACATACACATATGAGGCTCCGGCTAGTGGCGCCACCGGTTGTAGATCCTGTACTCGGCAGCGCGGCCAGAAGTGGCTACGACCACCCATGGATCTAAGGAACTCGTAGGATCTAGGGCGAACCACATAAGCGATCTACCGGACGCCATCCTTGGGGAGATCATCTCCCTTCTCCCCACCAAGGATGGCTGCCACACAAAAGTCCTCGCATCTCGATGGCGCACTCAGTGGCGTGACGTGCCTCTTAATCTTGACTGTCGTCAGTTATCTGTTGCGGATGATTCTGAACTCCGTGGAGCCATCGTCTCCTCCCACCAGGGCTCTGTTCAACCCATCTCATTCCCAACATGCTACTTATTGGACGTACCCTGCACGATGGGCGCCTGGGTGACATCCCATCAATTCAAGAAACCCGAACAGCTTGAGTTCTACCATCACTACAGTGATAGGTTACTACCAATCGTTGTATATGTGACCTCACCACCAATGTCCATCGCATAGTTTTCCTACTCTCTCCACATCGCCACCTTGACCTGGTGCCATCTAGCGGACAATCTGGTACAAATGCACTCCCACTGCAAAAAAACTTGCGCTTATGTTCGATCATCTATCGAAGGCCTCACTGCATAGCATCATCCACTCTAGTTGCCACCGCCCTAGAGCGCTTGGTGCTTGTTTTTGGAAACGAAATCCATATCCCTTGTCTCAAAATTAAGTCACCTCACATTGTAAGCATTGGAATTTGTTTTGAAGGACAAAATCGCATCATCGAAGATGCCCCTTCACTTCAAAGTTTGCTCCTTCATTGGTGTTATAAACCTTCGCAAATAACAGCGGTCTTAGCGCCTAAACTGGAGACCTTGGGTGCAATTGATGATCCGTTTAAATTGTTCAAGATGGTGTTTGGCTCCACACTTATTCTGGTACTGTATATTATTCATGTACACTTTTGTAATCTGCATTTTTTATTTGTGAGCATAAGTTAAATATCATCTTGGAGTACACTTTCGGTACTAATATTATGTTCTATGCTAAATGAAGAGCTTGTCCATGGATGGCCTATCAGTGGTGTTGGATTCTGTCAAGACCTTATATATTAGTATGTAGTGTCTTGATCTAAACACGAGTATTGGCTTGTTGCGATGCTTTCCATGTCTGGAGAATTTCTATATAAAGGTGATGACTCCACGCACATTGAAAGTCCATATATAATGTACTAGAATTAAATGTTCAGTTGTCGCTCCTTCGACATACTCTATTTTATACATTAACTGTTTTCAATCTTCATGTCTATTTAGGTACTAGCACTTGGAGAAAAAGGTATAACCAATCAATGGGTGAGGAAGCAGAAGGATTTTCTCGGATCTCATGACATTCGTTTGAAGACAATAATGTTGGAAGGATATGCATTTGATCGTGCAAACACTAGCTTTGTCACATTCTTCATGTTGAATGCGCAGTTACCGTTGTCCGTAAGGATTAAGTTTTCCAACAAGAATTTTCTCATGGATGGATATGTTGAATAACATAAAAAGAATTTTCAGGTGTACCTAAGGGCTTCTGAACGTGCTCAGCTTCTATTTACAACAACTTGTCGTCTGTCATGGACCAGTAGAATTTTTGTACGGGGATCTTGATTTTATGGATCAGACCAGTCCATTTGATTGTGACTGCCCAAAACATTGGTGTAGTTAGATGTTATTACCCTGTTCAATTTGGGTTTTGTCTAAACCTGATGAACAATTAATCCTCGTGCTTTTGGACCGTTTGTAAGTAGGAGTTAGATATTTTTCCCTTTTCAACTCGGCTTTGACCCATATTTTCTTTCATACTGTACCAATGGCTTGCCATTTCTTTAATTAAGACATAAATATTATAAGCAATCACAAGATTGGGAAATAACATCACTCTCGCGGGATCCTTGAGATGATTGTTCATTACATAACCCGCAAGTTGTTAGCACCCACAAACTTATTTTCAGCTAGCACACCAAATGGAATGGAATTCATAATAAGAAAAGATGCATGGTAGAGATAGATTTGGATTCTCACATTTGGGACCCAATAAAGCATATCCAAGGTGGTGTTGACTTACCCTCATTGCACAAAATGACATACGCTGTCACTTCCCACCTTGATTTATTTTACACAGGCAACATGCAACTATAGGAGTGTCGTCCTAAAAAATATGAAATTATTCAGAGTTCGTTTTGCTTTTTATACATTATTTGAGTTTTCTAGGAATTTTGGAACATACTTTGGTGTGTGCAAAGATCATGTGTGTACTAGTCACCTATGTAATTGGATGTTCAATTTGGTTATGGAATCAAGTCCTTATAAGTTATAAGTACATATATTGTTGTTCTGTATGCAATGACATCGCACATGGATTATACTAGGGAACCCGTCGATGATGAATTCATCAATCACTGACAATTGTATACCAGAAAGCATTTGCCCACAACACACACGGCTTATTAGCACAAATTGTATGTGTTATTATGGAAGCATAGCAACAACATCACCCTCACAATCACATGTGATCTAGATGAAAACCTGCATCTACTCATAGAACCTCTCATCATGCCACAGTTGGGAAACATCGTAGAAAACACAAAAGTCACCCTACGAACACCTAGGAACAATATGAAGATGCATATTGGGTTTACATCAACAATCGTTACCGACTCCGGAGTGCAACGGAAGTAGATGAGTCAGTGTAGATTTTACATGGAGTCGCTTGAACTTTGATGACGATCCTGCGAACTTCCCTCAAATGATCCCTCAAACGGAAGACCGAATGTCTACTTGGTTGCAAGTGTATGGTCTTCACAATTCGGTAGCGCTTCGCCGTACAGAGCTAATCATCACCGGAGAATTAGAGGGAGGAGATTAGAACCAGAACCACACTGGGCTTCTAATTATGATAATTAGAGGTGGCTAGGTCTAGCTCTAATTAGTCGACTAGGACCAACTATAACTAGAACTAGATCTACTATAGGAAGCTCCAAAACTTCTATATATCCATAGGATGGAAATCCTGTAGTATATATAGGTTGGAGGAGGAGGAGAGGACGGCCACCAAGGGAGAAAAGTCCCCCTTGGGGTGCCGACCTAGGAAGAGGGAATTTGACTCCCTTCCCTTGTCAAATTCGCCCCCCCCCAAGGAAAGGGGGCGCCTTCCTACTTGTGCCCTTGTGGCCCAAGTTGCCTTCCACCTCTTGGCCTAATTAGGCCCACTGATATTAAATTAAATATATCTTTGTTCTAAACATTTCCAGAGCATTATATATAATTTAACATATCTGAAAACATTTTCCACCTATAAGTATTTAACGGTAATACCCGATATTACCCGATATTCACCGAAACCCTTCCCGTGACCCCGAAACGCTTCCGGAACCTCTCGGAACTATTCTCAATATTAACAAAACAATTTCACAAATATATTCTCATCACACCCGCACAATTAACACTTAATAGATCGTGATTACCTTAAGCTTGCACTACAAAAAAGACACATCCGTGACATTTTGGGCTAAACGGATTTTTTTCTGTCATGCTTATGACACTTCTGTGATGATAATAGTGACAAAAACCCATATCATCATAGATGTGGTGGGCTCATACTTCTATGACAAAAAACAGGCAGAAAATGGGCTTTTCATCCTGGGCGGGCTGGGAACGCACCTACATGACATTCTTTGGGCCGTCCATGACGGAAAAAACCTTGGTAGAAGCAAGGGCGAGGAAAATGTCGGGGAGTTCTCGGTTATGGTGGGTGGTCGAGGCCAAGTGATGCACGGATGGATTATGTGTTTCTCCATACACATACGCGTGTGTGTGTGAGGTGTTGGGCTCTAACTGAACCCGAGCGAGGCGTTCGCTTACTGAACCCAAGCGATTGCACTAGCCAAGTTACTGAACCTGAGCGATCGATCCCTGCTGGCTGCTAACTGAACCTGACTGATTCCTTCGCTATTGCTGCTAACTGAAGCCGATCGAACCCTGCTGCTGCCTCTTGATGAATAGTGGCCGTTGTTGGGGTAGGATGAACAGTTGCCAGTGGGGGTTGGATGAACAGGACCCCGTGGTAGTAGAGGCCGTTGCTGATACGTCTCCAACGTATCTATAATTTTTTATTGTTCCATGCTATTATATTATCTGTTTTGGATGTTTAATGGGCTTTAATATGCTCTTTTATATTATTTTTGGGACTAACCTATTAACCGAAGGCCTAGTGCCAATTCCTGTTTTTTTTTCCTATTTCAGTGTTTTGCAGAAAAGCAATACCAAACGGAGTCCAAATGGAACAAAACCTTCGGGAGGTTCTTTCTTGGACTGAAAGCAAACCAGGGCTCTTGGAGTTGAAGTCTGGAATGCCACAAGGCGGCCACGAGGCAGGAGGACGTGCCCAGGGGGTAGGTGCGTCCCACACCCTCGTGGGCCCCTCGTAGCTCCACCGACGTACTTCTTTCGCCTATATATACTCTTATACCCTAGAAACATCAGGGAGAGCCACGAAACCACTTTTCCACCACCGCAACCTTCTGTACCCGTGAGATCCCATCTTGGGGCCTTTTCCGGCGCTCCGCCGGAGGGGGAATCAATCGTAGAGGGCTTCTACATCAACACCATAGCCTCTCCGATGATGTGTGAGTAGTTTACAACAGACCTTCGATTCCATAGTTATTAGCTAGATGGCTTCTTCTCTCTCTTTGATTCTCAATACAAAGTTCTCCTCGATGTTCTTGGAGATCTATTTGATGTAATATTCTTTTGGGGTGAGTTTGCCGAGATCCGAAGGATTGTGGATTTCTGGTCAAGTCTATCTATGAATAATATTTGGTTCTTCTCTGAACTCTTATATGCATGATTTGATATCTTTGCAAGTCTCTTCGAATTATCGGTTTAGTTTGGCCTACTAGATTGATCTTTCTTGCAATGGGAGAAGTGCTTAGCTTTGGGTTCAATCTTGTAGTGTCCTTTCCCAGCGACAGCAGGGGCAACAAGGCACGTATTGTATTGTTGCCATTGAGGATAAAAATATGGGATTTATATCATATTTCTTGAGTTTATCCCTCTACATCATGTCATCTTGCTTAATGTGTTACTCTGTTCTTATGAACTTAATACTCTAGATGCATGCTGGATAGTGGTCAATGTGTGGAGTAATAGTAGTAGATGCAGAATCGTTTCGGTCTACTTGACACAGACGTGATGCCAATATTCATGATCATTGCCTAGATATTCTCATAACTATGTGCTTTTCTATCAATTGCTCGGCAGTAATTTGTTCACGCACCGTAATTTATGCTATCTTGAGAGAAGCCACTAGTGAAACCTATGGCCCCCATGTCTATTTTCTATCATATAAGTTTCCAATCTACAAGTCTAGTTTCCTATTTATTTTATTTTGCAATCTTTACTTTCCAATCTATATAACAAAAATACCAAAAATATTTATCTTATTATGTTTATCAGATCTCACTTTTGCGAGTGGCCGTGAAGGGATTGACAACCCCTTTATCATGTTGGTTGCAAGGTTCTTGATTTTTTTTCCAGGTACTAGGTGACTCGCGTGTTATCTCCTACTAGATTGATACCTTGGTTCTCAAAAACTGAGGGAAATACTTATGCTACTTTGCTGCATTCCCCTTTCCTCTTCAAGGGAAAACCAACGCATGCTCAAGAGGTAGCCGTTGCCGCTGGATGAACAGGACCCCGATCGAGAGGAGGCCGCCACACACCCAAGCCGATTGGGGGTGGATGAATAGGACCCCGTGGAGGGCTGTTTGAATAGTAGCTGGTGGAGGGCTGGTTAAACAGTAGCCGATGGATGGGTGGTTGAACAGTAGCCGGTGGAGGGGTGGTGGAGGTAGGAGGGAGACGCCCTGGATGAACAGTCGTAGGTGGAGGCTAGAGGAGGTCGAAGGTGGATGAACATTAGCCCGTGGAGGCTGGAGCGAGGCAGTAGACGGTGGATGAATAGTAGCATGTGGAGTCCCATTTTGCGGTACGCCACACCCCTCTCGATGAACAGGACCCCCGTTTCGACCGTAGGAGGTCGAAGAGAAGTCTGTTTCCTCCATTTTGCGGTATGCCACCCCCAGATCAACAGGACCCCGTTTCGACCGTAGGAACTCAAACACAAGTCCATTTCCTCCGTTATGCTGTACGCCAGACCCTTCCCGATGAACATGACCCTGTTTCGACCGTACGCGCTCCAATAGAAGGCCGTTTTCCTCCATTTTGTGATACGCCAGACCCCGTTACGGCTGTTCCGTCCAAGTCGGTTGGCTCCCGTTGAACACGACGCGTTCCGACCCAATGGCTTCACTCCCGATGAACAGGATGTTATTTCTCCGTTCTGACCGAGCCGCTTGATTGCCGATGAAGAAGACACTATTGTTGTCGTCCGTTGCCTCTCCATGTACACGTGCCCTGGCCGTACGTATGCGCGAGTAGCTAGGGGTTCGAGACCCTGCCCGTATGTGCATATGTGTCTGTATTTGTTGGCATCTCATTGTACGTACGTGTACAAGGTTTAGAATGGACTACCTGAACTGCTACGTCAGGGTCTCTACTACTACATGTGTCGTTGCTTGCTCGGCCACGGTTCATATTTGCAGAGACACCGATCGACCAGTATGTATGTACACGTCCGCGACTGGAATGACAACGCTACGTACGCCTCGACCAGGTGGGTCCCGATTGTCAGGGAGGATAAGGAGGCACTTACTTTCATGCGAAGTTATTGATGGTGGGTCCCAGTGGTTAGGGGGACAATCATTTTTTTTCACGTAATATGGACGCACTTTCTTGCGTGTGAAGATGTAGCTAGTGGGTCCCAGCTGTCAGAGGGGAAACATTTTTTTGAGGCCCTTCCGGTAGGTCCCGCAGTCAGGTGGAGGAATCCTTATTTTGCGCGTAATAAGGAGGCATTTCCTTGCTACGGCCGTCGACCCAACTGTCAGCCTCTCCACATACAGTCCTCTTCCGATGGAAGTCATTCCTTGACCATGCCGCGCCGAGAGCACCAAGGCGATGGACGACGGCGAGGCCTAAGATGGGAGTGATCCGCAGCCGTGGAACAAGGGGCACTGGAGTCCCTGGCAGAGGGGAGTACAAGGGACTGGTTTGGCTACCTTCACCGGAGAATAACAGAAGGTGTGAGTGAGTACAATTATGACATGGCGAGCACTGGGAGTAGGGTGGTGTGGCGAGGCCTACGCGGCAGCACAGCCGGTGATGGTTTTGGCGGTTGGAGCAAGAGCAACTAGGCGAGAGATTGAAGAAGCAGGATCGCCGTTGGATGTCAATCCAACGACTACAGATGTTTGAAGAATTTTTTGACTTTTTGTTTTAGACCATTAAATCGTTTTGTTTACTAAATGGACAACACCTTGCGCATGCTTCGTCTACCGGGCCAACAAAGTCAGCTTCGAAAGTTGTGGCGGAATGCAGCCCATTTATTTAGGTTTTACAACCCATTTCATTTTGTTTGCTAGTACATCTATTTCCAGGGCTTTGACTCAAAAATAATATATTTCCTGGGCTGGGCAAAAAAAAGCCGATTTTGACAAATCAAGATATTGAGGTATAATACAATAAATAAATATAAATAAAATAATAAAATATATTATTTACAGCGCATTTGATTATTTATTCGAATACACCTATTTACTGAGTTGGGTGAAAAATAATATTGCATACATGCAACACATTTATCATTTCTGGTAATTTACAGGCCATTTGATTTTAGTAGAAATGGACCTATTTTGTGGGATGGGTGAGAAAACAATGATGGTATGGACTAAGCATTTCGTATAAAAAAAAATATCGACTTATAATATTATTAAAAAATTAAGTTGGACTTGGTAATCTTATTATATAAAAAATGAACTGGGATGTGCATTTTATTAAAAGAAAGATAGGCTAGGCTACGCTTATTTAAAGATATTGTGTACAACTATCGATCCAGTTGCATTGCTGATGTTCAACAAAAATGGTGTGTGTAGTACAGTACAACTTTACATGGCTACTCAACCCACATTCAACGACCCCTAAAAAGGCCCAAACAAGGCTTTTGTACAACCTTTTGAAGTTACTGATCTCAATTAATAATTTAAGAAAAAAGTTAGAGTACAATGCAACCTAATTAAAAGTTGTCATGAGCGAAGAAATAATTCATCGGGTCCCACTTTGTGTGTGTGTGTGCATGTGCGCGCGCGCGCGTGTTTGTGTGTGTGTGTGTGAGAGAGAGAGAGAGAGAGAGAGAGAGAGAGAGAGAGACGTCGGTTGATGCTCGCAAATATATCTTTCAGCCATATGCTTTGCTGATGCTCAGTAAAAATTTATATAGTTGACACAATCACATGGAACATCATAGCACATTGAACTTGCATACAAAAATTACACACAGGCGGCACAATCAGGGTGGAAGCAGTGGATCGCTACGGGTAGGGCTATGTTGAAACCAACAAACTCGTACATAACAGTTCATCGTCTTTATCAATGTCGGAGAATATCTTGAATGTTGTGCAAAGAAAACAGACAGACAATACAATAAGTGCTTCTAGCACATTAAGTTGACGTACACCCCTTTCTATAAAAAGTTCAGATATAAAAATAGAACAGGTCACAATCAAATGTACTGGCACATCAGTGCTTCACACCGATAGCACGGACTTAACTAGTATCTGAGAATATTCAGTTGTTACCTCAAATTAGAGCACATCAAGGCAGCCAGCCTTGCCTCTTCTCCCAAAGAATCAGTGGCCTCCGCCGCGCGATGGAGTAGGCCATGTGCCATCCATCATTCTGAGCAACACGGAGAAAGTCTGATGTTGACTCCTATAATGGACGTTGTCAACAGACCCTGGCACCAGTGGTGGCGGCAGGACTTCCATTTATGGATTGACCACTTCTTCGACATGCATGAACACTCGATACAGGTACATCCCTAACGTGGTCCGCGGCGGCCTTGGTGGCAACGAATAATACAACCCTGGTTCCTACACTAGTATCTCAACACCAATCACCTTCGGTATGGTGGACGGCTTCTTCATCCATGCCATAATCGTCAGAGCCCAACAGTGTGGAGGAACAAACATACTAATGAGCTCACCTCCAAGGTCGCTGATAAGCTCAGTCATGGACTCGCTATTCCAAGCACGTCGAGGCATGCCGTGGAAGGTAAGCTTTGTTAAAAATCCAGGCTCAGAGGGCACCGAGCCCCATCCTGGGTGCCACCGATCAAAGCTCACTAGTGCGCATGCGTAGAACAAATGTTGTGACGATTCAAACACATGACTGCAGTCGAAATTTGTCCGGAACCTAACGAAGAAATCAGCCGATGGCGGACAGACTTCGACGAGCAAGTCACTTACTTGGATGTCATGCGCAATGCAAAGAGCTTTGACAAGGTAGTCCGGCGAGACAGGAGGCCGGTTGCCGTTGATGGTTACCATCAACACTTTGCCGGCAAACTGGTTGTCAAGCGCCGCAATGCCACTGTTGAGCGATAGCACGCAGCGCCCGAAGGCCAGCGATATGATAGTGCGCTTGAGTACAAGGAGTACAGGACGGAGATTTGGGGGAACTGGAATAGGAATCGAGATTCCAGAGGAGGGAGGGGCGGGAGATCGGGGATGAAAAGGTAGCATGAATTTCGAACACGCGCCAATATGCTCTCGGCACGCAAGCACACGAAAACATCAGTGGCGCCCACATGTCGGCCTAAGAGTCCTTTTTCTTTCATTTTGTGAGCGCCCGACCTGAGAGTCATAATTGACCTATTTGGCATTGCGTTACTAGTCAGCCCATATTCAACGACACCTCACTGGCCCAAACAAGTGTACATCATCGAAAAGACACTGAGCTCAAATTATTTAACTTTAAAAGGATATCCTCTTTTGGAGACTGGTGATGCCCTCATTTAGCCCACCAACAGTTCAAAACAATGATATGTACAACATTCAAACACTGACTAGTGACTACTACTGAGTACTGACATAAACAATAAGACATGATATTTCATAAAAAGTCTTGTTACACCACCAAAACACACCCATCTGTGGTGCTCAGACTCTCGTAATTCAGACGAGAATGACATTCTAAATAGAGGCAACTACTATTACATAGTAAGAGTGACATAGATGAGGATTACCAAATGACAAGGAGTATGCATAACAAAAGAGAGAACTGCCCATCCAGAACAAGCAGCAAAGACAACAAGTCATTCGAAGAGGGATGATCCAACACCTTCATAATTTGCAGCCCTGCTTCAGCCACCAGCGATTCAGAGACACCAGAACTCCACCTTTTCGATGCAACAGCCCAATTACCTATCAACCTGAAGGCTTGAACCACATCACTGCCTGTCGGACTTGAGACATTCAAGGATCAAAGTTAATCCAAATGCATTTGTCATTCTCACATTCTTTTGGCTGCAGGATGTATCATTGACAATCAGGGGAGTGTGCTCCCGAAGTTCTAGGGCTCGCTGTGTAGACACAATTTTCCCTAGCAAACAGAGCCTCTCTGCCATCAAGGTCCTTGCCAACGGCGATCTCCTGGTTAATCGGATAATTGAGTCCGAGAAATTGAGAGCGTGGACCAAGGTTGTTTACCCGCCTCCAACTCAAAAATCCCGAAGGCCCCAACAAGCCGGTATCATGCTCATAGACATAACAACCACTGTCCGGATACTCACGTATTTCACTTTGCTTGTACATAGTGGGGTTTTTGCAATATAACTCCTCCAGCTCATGTGTGTTAATGATCACCAGTCTTTTGTCGTCATCTAATTGAGCGAGGAACCAGTTGTGCTTCCATGATTTTGGCAAAGGTGGTGTGATTACAAAGGGCAGTAACTATAGGGGCACTACATCGTATCAAAAAGGACATGCATTGTTAATGTAATATCATCATTGTTCAAAGTATGAGTAGGATAATGCAAGAAATGTCATTGATTTGTCCCTATTTGAACTGAGAGGAAAATATAGGGAAATGTATACTAGGTTCAAAAATATAGAAGTGCCATGCATAGTTATACTCATGTTATCTCACAATCGACTCTTCACAGGAAACTACCATGTCATGCATGTTATGTAATCATGTTATGTCCTCACAAACAATTTCTTCAAGGAAACTAACATACCGTGCATTTTTATGTACTCATGTTCTGTGGGTAAAATTCTTGTGAGGATATTATTCTAGCCATTGATTGATGAAGGGCGAGTATAGGTATGTACACATGGTAAGCATTACAGGATTTTACTACCTCCAAATATAGAGTTATCCATATGCACATTTACTTCCCTAATGTATGGTTAGATGAAACCAACAGTTTGATGCATGTTTCTACATCATGAAAATGAGGAAACTAACATGGCTATTGATACACACTCATATTTAGTAGAATATCCACATTTAGTAGATAACTATAAAGTAAGGAGAATATCCATATCTTCCTAACCATTTGATTATTCAAGGGTACAAATTGGCTGTAATGACATGGTCGCAATTGCATGAATGAACTCATTCAAAATATAACTGATTTACGGCATCTCTAATACATTGCCATAGTTCTACTCAAATTCTGCTCAAACAGGGATATGCCAATCATAACAAAAAGTTCAAATTGTGCCATGGCGTTATCATTAAAATCAGATGAAAACAACTTACATGCGCCATCCCAGCAATACGTGGTGCCATCTGCTTTGTCGATCGCGTAGATGATGCCATTGTGTTCAACAGCATCACAGAAGTGTGTATCAGCTTTGACGATCCACTGCGAGGTGTGTCGTATCCAGCTAAAGAAGGCACCGGCGTAAAGATAGGCGAGTCTCGAGCCGTCCACGAGGGTGGAGGGCGCGCCCACCCCCCTTGTCGCGTCCCCCTATCTCGTGGATGACTCGGAGACCCCCCTGACGTGTGCCTGACGCCAAAAATTCCTATAAATACAGAAACCCCCGAAAAGAAACATAGATCGGGAGTTCCACCGCCGCAAGCCTCTGTAGCCACCGAAAACCAATCGGGACCCTGTTCTGGCACCCTGCCGGAGGGGGATCCATCACCGGTGGCCATCTTCATCATCCCGTCGCTCTCCATGACGAGGTGGGAATAGTTCACCCTCAGGGCTGAGGGTATGTACCAGTAGCTATGTGTTTGATCTCTCTATATTATGTTCTTGATATGGCACAATCTTGATGTATCGCGAGCTTTGCTACTATAGTTGGATCTTATGATGTTTCTCCCCCTCTACTCTCTTGTAATGGATTGAGCTTTCCCTTTGAAGTTATCTTATCAGATTGAGTCTTTAAGGATTTGAGAACACTTGATGTATGTCTTGCGTGTGATACTCGTGGTGATAATGGGGTATTCTATTGATTCCCTTGATGTATGTTTTGGTGATCAACCTGCGGGTTCATCTTTTTAATATCTTTCGTGAAAATGATGGGAAGGAAATTGTGCTCAAGTACTAGAAGAAGAATTACATAAAATGCTTGGCATAAAATATGTGCATGATGAGCATGATTGCAATGTTGTTAGTATGAATTCTTTGAATACCCATGATGCTAATGTGTAATGCCCAAGATGTGACTATATCTCTCACATGTCGAGGCACGACTTAGAGGCATAATCTCATGTTGGTATGATCGCAAGAAGGTTATCTTCACACATTCCCATGTACAAGAACAAAGGGGGGAAATAAATATATAGTTGGCTTAAAATCGCCACTTCACACAATGCATAAATAAGTCATACATTCATCCAAGTACAATCATAGTCCAACTACGGACAAGTTCAAATCAAAAGAAGATAACCACCCACTATGCCTGATCGTCCCTAGTAGGAACCACTACTATCGTCGGGATACGTCACGTACATACGCCCACTTTCCTCATCGAACTCCCACTTGAGTTCCTGGCCAACAAATGAATCATACTCGGTTGTACCTCCACCTATGTTTGTAGTAAATTGTGAGTCACGAGGACTCAGCAATCCCATTCCCGGGTATCAAAACTATCAAAGCTTTTGGGTAAGGTTAAAGAGTATAAGTGGCTGCTGCAAGCACTAAGCGCAGATGAGGTGGCTAGCTTACGTATCATCAGAGCGAGAAGAGAAGTGAAAGATATCGTTCGTGAACTAAATCATGATCACTAGATGATCCTGTCTACCTACGAGTCATCCATAACCAAGCGGTGTTCTCTTCCCGAACTCCCTCGAAAAGAGACCATCACGACTACTCACACGGTAGTGTATTATGTTTGAGGTTTTGTGCCAAGTTGTCTACAACCGGATATTAACAAATTCCCATCCGCCACATAACCGCGGGCACGGCTTTAGAAAGATCATAAACCTGCACGGGTATCCCAACTTAGCCCATCATAAGCTCTCACAATCAAAAGAGGTAAAAAACCCTTATCTTAGGGACTACCCGATCAGACTCGGAATCCCGGTGTACAAGATATTTCGACAATGGTAAAACAAGTCTAGCAAGACCTCCCGGCGTGCGGACACCCTGATAGGAGCCGCGCGTATCTCGTCTGAGGCAATGATCGGATTGTCCAAACTTCCGATAGGCCAGCCTAGAGTTGCCCCTGGTGGCCACCGACGGTTGACAAGTGTAGACCAACACTCATGTGGAGCACTGGCCCGGGTTGTTAATTAAGTCCTCGGGTGCTAGCCGGTCCCTATGCAAGTTTTATTTATTAGGCAAATGGTAAAACCAAAGTTGGGTCTTGCTGGAGGAGTTTTATTCAAAGCGAACTATAAGGGGTTCCCATATACCCAACCGCGTGAGGAACGCAAAATCAAGGAACATAACACCTGTTTATCGGTTCTTAAGGCGACATGAGTGGAACAAAACACCGAGAAAAAGGCCAAGCCTTTCACCCATGGCCAAGTATATAATGTGCATTAGTGTAAATAATAGATATTGTGCTATGCCCAGAAACCCAATCCACATGGAGCAAACTTCATCTTCACCTGCAACTAGCAACGCTATAAGAGAGGGGCTCGAGCAAAAGCGTACTTAGCCAAAGAACGATTTGCTAGGTGGGTAGTTAGAGGTTTCATGGCAAAGTGGGGCTGACATGCAAAAGGATAGGTATCTCGATGAGCAATAGAGCGAGGCATCTAACATTGCAACAATAGAGGTAATATCAAGGAATGGTCATCTTGCATGGTAAGTCATCGGTGTACTCGGGACCTCACTCTTCGCACTCGTACTCAGCAGCTGTCTCAACCTCGGACTCTAACTTGTCTCCCGGTGCTACCCAACATGAACAAGCATCCAAATAAACACACTTGACAAGAAAAGAACACATGATATGCATGAGAGATGCAAGTATGATGCTACAGAGCTACCGGTATGAAAGGAGATGAAGCCGGGAAGGACATATGAAGACATGATGGATGTGGGCAAGATCTTGGCAACCCAAGCATGACACTTGATAGATTGAAAGATTTCGGTCGAAATCGATACAAAGATCATTGGTATCAGATGCATGGTTTGCAAATGGCAAGAAAAACAAGATGCAATACAAAACTGAAGTTAACAGCAACATGGCATCTTTGGAGCAAGATTTAAATATACTACAGCACCCAAACATGATGACAAAAGGCATAGATGTGAAGTAGACATGATTCTCAACAAGTATGAACTCAGAGCACACCCAAAAACTTGCTGGAACACAATTATACAAGCATGGCAAGATTCAATAAGTTAACAGATTTCTCAGAGTTAGTGAAATTTTACTGGGCATGCAACCAGGAACGATATGTTGCTGCCTTTGGAGGCACACAACAGCAAGCAAAAAAAGTATAACAATCATGAAAATTACATGAGCATGAAGAAGACATAATATAATTCCAATTCATCCAAAGAAACAATTCATTCCATGCAAGGATTGCTTAACATGTGCTTTGCCAAAGTGAATGTTCTGTTAACAGGCTGACAGTTCAGATTTCTAGCATTTTGAGAGCAAGATAAGAACACGCTACAGCAGGGCATATATGCAAACAAAGGCATGGATATCTAGACAAATATATGGACATCAAGACATGCTCACTAGTTATGCCAAAGCATGCATGGAAAAGATTGTGGCATCAAGTTTACATGGCAACATGTTATGACAGATTCCAGACTTAGCAGTTTTTCACTAAGTGTGTAAACAACAACATTGACATGACATGTTTGCAAGCTTGTTTAAGTCACCACAGAGCATATCATGGAAAACCAAATGCACCACTTCAAAGATAACATGATTATGCTCCTAAAACATGTTGACACGTGGCTCAAAATAAATCCACACAAAATTCTATGAAAAAGACAAACCATCAAGTTATAACAATTTCAGCAACTTAACAGCGACAAGCACTTTTGCAACAAGGTTAAACATGTCATAATGCAACCTAACAGGTATGCAAATGCATCCATCTTGAAAAACATCACAAGACTAACATTTTGACATATCATACACTCCATTTGGACCAACATGCACAAAGTTACGTCCTCACGAACATGCACACATATTGTTGACAGACAACTAGTGCTGAAACAGTAGCATCACATAGCAATTTGCCAATGAGGATTAAGACATCTAGATGAACCCTAACATGCACCAAACTAATGCCAACACACAGAGCACTTCGAGACGAACATTTTGATATATCATATGCGTGAATCGGAGCTACGGGCACCGAGATACGACATGATGAAGGAGGCAACAAAATATAGGGATTCGGGACTTAGAGAAAATAACCCCCCACGAAAAGTCAACGGGACGGAGGGATCCGGGCGTTTGGTTCGGAGGTGTGGTGGATGTGATCCACCCTCCCGGTGGATCCTGATCTCGCCGGAGACAGAGGTGGCGTCGGCGGTCGTCGGCCGGAGCAGGGCCGGCGACGAGGAGGTGGTGTCCGGCGGCGGAGACAATGAAAGCGGCCGGTGGAGTCGGCCGGCGGGCGTGGAGGCGGCGGTGATGCGGCGCACAGGGCGGCGGCGAGCCGGCGGTCGGAGTCGCGGCGGCGGCGAGGCGCGCGCCGACGGCGGGCGCTGGCGCGGCCGGCGACAGAGTGGGCTGAGGGAGCTGAGGGCGACGGCGGAGGAAGTCGGGCCGGGCGGCGCGGAGGCTCGGGCCTGGGGAGAAGATCCGGGCCCCGGCGGGCCGTGGCGGTGCGGGGAAGTGGGGTGCGGCGCCAGCCAATGGGAGGCGGCCACGTGGCAGCGGGGCTGAGGTGGCGGCTTCCTATTGGTCGGGGCGATGTGGCTGGGCGGAATGGACACGTCCGGCCGTCGGCGGACGTGTCCAGCGGCGCGGAGGAGCTCGGGACTAGGGTTTCATCCGAGATTTTCGGGGGTAGGGGTAGTTTTACAGGTAGAGGGAGCTAGGAGAGTCCAAATGGGGTGATGTTTTCGCCCACACGATCACGATCCAACGATCGAGAGCATGGAGGTGGTTAGGATGGTCTTGTGGGCTGTTGTGGAGGGGTGCTGGGCCAGAAGAGATAGGTCTTCCGATGAGTTACGCGGTTAACCATTGGAGTATCAAACGACCTCCAAACGAGATGAAACTTGACAGGCGGTCTACCAGTGATATACTAAGACCACTCGACAACTCTCGGCCAATTCCGAGGATGTTTTTATCCCGCTCACGAAACAAAGACTAGAGAGGTGCGACGGGTTCCGTGTGAGAGAGTCGGAAACCGAAACGGACAACGGAGAAGACGGAGACGATGCAACTGCACACGTATGCAAGTGAGACTATGCCAATGCAATGCACATAATGAAAAAGACATGGTGATATGCAACCCACGCACAAGGAAAAAATGAAGAAACCCAAAATGAAGGAGGAGCCCAGAATGGAATTGATTAAGTCAACGATGCATATATTGCCATAAATGGAATTGTTACATCTGGGGCGTTACAAACTCTCCTCCACTACGAAAAGATCTCATCCCAAGATCTAGGACTGAAAGAACTCTGGATATTCAGAACGGAGGTAATCCTCGCGTTCCCACGTAGCTTCTCGATCGGTATGGTGTGACCACTTCACTTTCAGGAATTTGATTGATTTGTTGCTAGTCTTGTGCTCGGTCTCTTCAAGGATAGCAATGGGGTGCTCATGATAAGACAAGTCGGCTTGAAGATCAATTTCTTCAAAGGTGACGGTGCGCTCGGGCATCTTGAAGCACTTGCGGAGTTGTGACACGTGGAACACGTCGTGCAC
This sequence comes from Secale cereale, assembly GCA_902687465.1. Classification (NCBI taxonomy): domain Eukaryota; kingdom Viridiplantae; phylum Streptophyta; class Magnoliopsida; order Poales; family Poaceae; genus Secale; species Secale cereale. The sequence continues at coordinate 317,807,347 of LR738709.1, forward strand.
GTTGGAGAAGTTTGGAGGAAGCTCAAGTTGGTAGGCGAGGTCGCCTCTTTTCCCAACAATCTTGAAAGGACCCACGTATCTTGGAGCTAGCTTGCCCTTGATACCGAACCTTTGAGTGCCCTTCATAGGAGAAACACGGAGATACACATGATCATTAATGTCGAAAGCCAAGTCACGATGCTTGCTGTCATAATTACTCTTTTGGCGCGATTGCGCAGCCTTGAGATTCTCACATATGACTTTGCACATTTCTTCGGCCTTTGAGATAAAATCATTGCCAAGGATTTGACGTTCAGCAGTCTCGGACCAGTTGAGCGGGGTACGACATTTTCTGCCATAGAGAATTTCAAATGGTGCTTTGCCTGAACTTGCTTGGAAGCTGTTGTTGTAGGAGAATTCGGCAACTGGAAGACAATCTTCCCATTTCATACCGAAGGATATTACACATGTCCTGAGCATATCTTCAAGAATTTGGTTCACCCTCTCGAGTTGACCACTTGTCCGAGGATTGAAAGTTGTGCTGAAGCGAATCTTGGTATCCATAGCTGACTGGAAGGAATCCCATAATTTGGAAGTGAACAAGCTTCCACGATTTGAGGATATTACTTGAGAGATACCATGCAAAGAGACAATTCTTGAGGTGTACAACTCTGCCAGTTGAGCTGCGTTGATGGATTCCTTGACTGGAAGAAAATGAGCCACTTTTGTGAGCTTATCAATGACCACAAAGATAGCGTCGTTCCCTCGCTTGGACTTGGGGAATCCGGTGACGAAATCCATCTCAATGTGATTGAATTTCCACTCGGGAATAGGCAAAGGTTGGAGAAGTCCAGCTGGACGTTGATGTTCTGCTTTGAATCTACGGCAGACATCACATTCGTTCATGAACTGAGCAATTTCTCTTTTCATGCGAGTCCACCAATAGGATTGCTTGAGGTCAAGATACATCTTGGAGCTACCTGGGTGTATCGAGAGAAGGGAATTATGAGCCTCGTTCATTATGACCTTCCGTAGGTCACCTTTTGGAACCACAATCCGGTCCTCAAAGAATAAGGTGTCCTTGTCATCAATGCGGTAGCACTTGTACTTTGGAGTACCTTTGGCAATACCATGCTTCACTTTCTTCAGCATAGAATCAAGAAGTTGAGCTACCTGGGTGTATCGAGAGAAGTTGAGCGACTTGAAGGTTGGCAAGAAATCCTTGTGGAACAATTTGAAGGTTGAGTTCCCGGAATGCTTCACAGAGATACGGTTGGAACGGTTTGAGGATGAGACTGTTGCAATAAGCCTTTCTGCTCAAGGCATCTGCAATCACATTGGCCTTGCCAGGAGTGTACTCAATGCTTGGGTTGTACTCTTGAATCATTTTGACCCAATGAGTCTGACGGAGGTTGAGGTTTGGTTGTGTGAAGATATACTTCAAGCTCTTGTGATCGGTGAAGATGTCAACCTGCCTACCCAACAAGAGGTGTCTCCACGTGAACAAGGCGTGGGCAACTGCCGCCAACTCAAGATCATGAGTGGGATAGTTCTTCTCGTTTGGCTTGAGCTGCCGAGAAGTGTATGCCACTATCTTCTTCTCTTGCATAAGGACACCACCCAGACCTTGCAAAGAGGCATCGGAAAACACTTGGTATGGTTTGGATTCATCAGGAGGAGTTAAGACCGGAGCTGAGACAAGCTTCTCTTTGAGTGTATTGAATGACACATCACACTCAGGAGTCCAAGAGTACTTGACATTCTTTTGCAACAGGTTGGACAGAGGCTTGGTAATCTTGGAGAAGTTCTCAACGAACCTTCTGCAATAGCTTGCAAGCCCGATGAAGCTTCGGAGTTGCTTCACATTCTGAGGAGGTTCCCACTTAACATTAGCTTCAACCTTCTCGGGGTTAACTGAAATGCCCTTGGAAGGGATAATATGACCAAGATAGAGGACTTCATCAAGCCAAAATTCGCACTTTGAGAATTTCGCATAAAAACGGTGCTCTCTGAGCCTGTCAAGAACCAAACGGAGGTGCTTGGCGTGGTCTTGTTTATTCCTGGAGAATACCAGATAGACGAGGACAAACTCATTGGTGTAGGGTTTGAATATGAAATGCATCATCTGAGAGAAGGTGGGAGGTGCATTTGCAAGCCCGAAGGACATGACTGTGTACTCGTAGAAGCCATAACTTGTCCTGAATGCGGTCTTGGGAATATCTTCTTCACAGATACAAATTTGATGGTAGCCCATCCAGAGATCAAGCTTCAAGAAAACCTTGGCTCCTTTGAGCTGCTCGAACAGTTCATTCATATTGGGGAGTGGGTACTTATTCTTAATTTTCTTCTTGTTCAATGGCCGGTAATCAACGCACAATAGTTTCGTACCATCCTTTTTCTTGACAAAAAGAACACCACAGCCCCAAGGAGAAGAACTTGGTTTGATCAGACCCATGCGTTCTTTCTCGTCGAGTTGCTTCTTCAATTCCTTCAACTCTTTAGGAGAAAGCTTGTACGGACGCCGACAGGCTGGCAATTCTTCAGGAAATACATCTTCATATTCACAAACCACCGGAATCTGGGATATGGCATTAATCTCGCCCTTGTCTTTGAGAGATAATAGCCTGATTGTGTTATCTCGAGATGCGAAGATAATCACGTCTTCGTTAGGATGAGTTAGATTCACCTCTTTGTTAGCACAATCGAGAAGAGCATCATGCTTAGAGAGCCAATCCATTCCAAGAATGAGATCAATGTCTAAATTGCCGAGAACAACTGGGGAAGCTAGAAATTTATAGTCACCCATCTTGATGGAGATATCCGGAACCATGAAGCGAGAATTCATTTGCAAGCCCGGTGAAACCACAGTTAAGGATTGAGGCAACTCTTGAATGACCAATTCATCCTTGGCAACAAATGGGCTTCAAATGAACGAGAGCGATGCACCTGAATCAAATAAAACTTTTGCAGGAATAGAGTTAACCGGAAGTGTACCCATGATCACTTGTGAGGAATCCTCATCTTGAGCTGCGTTCATCAGGTTCACTCTTGCATACCTGGGATTGTGTTTGACAATAGCATTGCTTGATGGCTTGATAGGAGGAGGAGGTGGAAGGCGCATCTGGTTGGTACACTTGTTAGCATAGTGACCTTTCTGAGCACACTTGTTGCACGTAACCTCAGAGAGTGGCCGATGATAAGGACCGCTTGGCCTTGGCGCTTGGAACTGAGACTTGTTCTGGTTGCTTGGGTTGGGTGGGTGGGAGGATCCACGACCACCTGAGTGCTTGTTCTGACTTGGAGGACGAAAAACTGGAGGTGGCGGAAGCCAGAACTTCGGTTGTTTAGCAACCACTTGTGATGAGGAAGAGGAGCTGACTACATCTCTTATTCTTTTCTTTGAAGCCTCACACTTGAGCTGGGCAGCTTCTTGCTTGAGAGCCGTGTTGTAGAATCGATCAAATTCATCTGGCTCGAAGAGAGTGAGAGCAAGCTGGAGTTCATCTTTCAGACCACCTCGGAATTGGTAGATCTTGCTCTTTGCATCGGGAATATCTTACTTAGCATAACGAGCCAGATTCTGGAACTTGACATTGTATTGGTACACAGACATGTTGCCTTGCTTCAGATTGCAGAATTGCTCACACATGCCTTCAGTGACACTGGTAGGGATGTGATGAGAACAAAAATCACGGAAGATGTCAGTCCACGAGATCTCACGACCCGCTCTGAAGTCTTTGTACTATTGTAACCAATCTGCAGCTTGGTCTTTGAGTTGGAATGTGGCAAACTTGACATAATCCTCAGGTGTGACATTACTGCACTCGAAGTATTTCTGGATGTCAGTGATCCAATCCTCGGCATCGAGCGGATCAACACAGTAGCTGAAGGACTTGGGCTGATTTGCCAGGAATTGGTTCAGAGTGGCAAAGTGAGGCTGGTTGTTGAAGTTATCTTGGCCTTGATTCCCTTGATTTTTCTGGTTGTTCTGAATAGTTTGAAAAGCTTGCATCATCTGAGTGTTGGTGGTGGTGGCTTGAATCACAGCCCGCCATGCCTCAGGCGAAGGAGGAGGAGACGGTGGAGTTTCATCATCAACCTCCGGGTTCTGGTTGGGAACTTTTTTAGGTGCCATCCTGGAGATGATGTCAACCGTTAGAATCCCAATTGCAAGATATATAAGCTGAATCAAAGTCTAGACATGTTGCAACATAAATCTTCACAATATCATCCGAACATAGCAATGAACGAATGAATTCCATAAGCTTAAATGACACATCAACTTGTTGAGAAGCCACGTGAATGATTGAAGAATAAATCAACAAGGTAGCAGATGGAACAAATACATAATAGAGGTCTCGTCCCACAGTTTCGTGCTGAGGCCCCATGGCACGATGTTACAAAGGGCCTTGTAATCCCCGAGTCAGCATAGCCAAGGACTCTTTAAGATGCAACCCCCCAGTGTAACAGCGGCCATTATAACCTCTCCACTAGATGTTGAACCCCAACCTCATATCATGCACCCGTTGGAAGATTACCTAAGAGCTACTTGAATTCCTACCTATTAATTCCCAAAGTTTTTCGGTTATGCAATCTGGTGTTGGGGATACAGGGGAAGCAGCGCATATCACTCAACTAATAAATCTTACATCCAGTTGTATCCATCCGTCAACACGTAACTAGGCACCTTCAGAAACCGTTTACCTCGGACCTTTGAAATGCATCCGCTATACTAGCTGTGGAAATACTCCCGAACTATCCCCCAGTACAGGGTGACTTTGGGGTAATCTCACCACCAGACACGTATAGAAGAGTTTTTGATGTCGTCCGCCTCTGGTATTCTAGAACTGCAACGATACAATTGTGATGACAACACCTCGGAACTCAACTCCCCGGGACACTGCCACAACCCGTAAATGACAGGAGGCACCAAGAACAATGTTCTCGTCACAAAGATATCGGAACAATCCAAACAATACCCGCGTGATCCTAAAAAAAATTGTTGAAAATTGGGGATAGTGATGTTAAAATAACATTTGGAATCCTCACCACAGCGACGAAGGGGACGAGGAGTAAAAAGAAATCCTACTCTCCGACATATATATAAGACTCAAAACATATTTTTTGTGTGTGCCTAGACTCAACATCGGCAGCGGTTCGATCAAACAGTGGCTCCTAGGTTGGGGAAGGCTCTGATTACCAACTTGTAACGCCCAAGATGCGACTATATCTCCCATGTGTCGAGGCACGACTTAGAGGCGTAATCACATGTTGGTATGATCGCAAGAAGCTTATCTTCACACATTCCCATGTACAAGAACAATAGGAAAAAATCACATAGTTGGCTTACAATCGCCACTTCACACAATGCATAAATAAGTCATACATTCATCCAAGTACAATCATAGTCCGACTACGGACAAGTTCAAATGAAAAGAAGATAACCACCCACTATGCCCGATCGGCCCTAGTAGGAACCACTACTAATCGTCGGGATACGTCACATACATACGCCCACGTTCCTCATCGAACTCCCACTTGAGTTCCTGGACAACAACTAAATCGTACTCGGTTGTACCTCCACCTATGTTTGTAGTAATCTGTGAGTCACGAGGACTCAGCAATCCCATTCCCGAGTATCAAAACTATCAAAGCTTTTGGGTAAGGTTAAAGAGTATAAGTGGCTGCTGCAAGCACTAAGCATAGATGAGGTGGCTAGCTTACGTATCATCAGAGCGAGAAGAGAAGTGAAAGATATCGGTCGTGAACTAAATCATGATCACTAGACATAATATAATTCCAATTCATCCAAAGAAACAATTCATTCCATGCAAGGATTTCTTAACATGAGCTTTTCCAAAGTGAATGTTCTGTTAACAGGCTGACAGTTCAGATTTCTAGCATTTTGAGAGCAAAATAAGAACACGCTACATCAGGGCATATATGCAAACAAAGGCATGGATTTCTAGACAAATATATGGACATCAAGACATGCTCACTAGTTATCCCAAAGCATGCATGGAAAAGATTGTGGCATCAAGTTTACATGGCAACATGTTATGACAGATTCCAGACTTCGCAGTTTTTCACTATGTGTAAAAATAACCACATTGACATGACATGTTTGCAAGCTTGTTTAAGTCACCACAGAGCATATCATGGAAAACCAAATGCATCACTTCAAATATAACATGATTATGCTCCTAAAACATGTTGACACGTGGCTCAAAATAAATTCACACAAAATGCTACGAAAAAGAAAAACCATCAAGTTATAACAATTTCAACAACTTAACAGCCACAAGCACTTTTGCAACAGGGTTAAACATGTCATAATGCAACCTAACATGTATGCAAATGCATCCATCTTGAAGAACATCACAAGACTAACATTTTGACATATCATACACTCCATTGGGACCAACATGCACAAAGTTACGACCTCACGAACATGCACACATATTGTTGACAGAGAACTAGTGCTGAAACCGTAACATCACATAGCTGTTTGGCAACGAAGATTAAGACATCTAGATGAACCCTAACATGCACCAAACTGATGTCAACACGGAGAGCACTTCGAGACAAACACTTTGATATATCATATGTGCGAATCGGAGCTACGGGCACAGAGATACGACATGATGAAGGAGGCAACAAAATATAGGGATTCAAGACTTAGAGAAAATTACCCCTCGTGAAAAGTCAACGGGACGGAGGGATCCGGGCATTTGGTTCGGAGGTGTGGTGGATCTGATCCACCCTCCCGGTGGATCCGGATCTCGCCGGAGACGGAGGTGGCGGCGGCGATCGTCGGCCGGAGCAGGGCCGGCGACGAGGAGGCTGTGTCCGGCGGCGGAGACGACGATCGAGGCCGGTGGAGCCGGCCGGCGGACGTGGAGGCGGCGGTGATGCGGCGCGCGGGGCGGCAGCGAGCCGGCGGTCAGAGTCGCGGCGGTGGCGAGGCGCGCGCCAGCGGAGGGCGCGGGGGCGGCCGACGGTGGAGCGGGCGAATGGAGCCGGGCGCGGCGGCAGAGGAAGCCGAGACGGGCGGCGTGGAGGCTCGGGCTCGGGGGG
>LR738709.1:317814442-317887938 GCA_902687465.1 Secale cereale
GGGGGGGGGTAGATCCGGGCCCCAGCGGGCTACGGCGGCGCGGCGCCGGCCAATGGGAGGCGGCCACGTGGCAGTGGGGCTGAGGTGGCGGCTTCCTATTGGTCGGGGCGACGTGGCTGGGCGGAATGGACGTGTCCGCCGTTGGCCGACGTGTCCGGCGGCGCGGAGGAGCTCAGGACTAGGGTTTCATCCGAGATATTCGGGGGTAGGGGCAGTTTTACAGGTAGAGGGAGCTAGGAGAGTCCAAATCGGGTGTTGTTTTTGCCCACACGATCACGATCCAGCGACCGAGAGCGTGGAGGTGGTTAGGATGGGCTTGTGGGCTGTTGTGGAGGGGTGCTCGGCCAAAAGAGATAGGGCTTCCGGGGAGTTACGTGGTTAACCGTTGGAGTATCAAACGACCTCCAAACGAGACGAAACTTGACAGGCGATCTACCGGTGATATACTAAGACCACTCGACAACTCTCGGCCCATTTCGAGGATATTTTTATCCCGCTCAGGAAACAAAGACTAGAGAGGTGCGACGGGTGCCGTGTGAGAGAGTCGGAAACCGAAACGGACAACGGAGAAGACGGAGACAATGCAACTACACACGTATGCAAGTGTAACTATGCTAATGCAATGGACATAATGAAAATGACATGGTGATATGCAACACATGCACAAGGCAAAAACGAAGAAACCTAAAATGAATGAGGAGCCCAGAATGGAATTGATTAAGTCAACGATGCATATATTGCCATAAATGGAATTGTTACATCTGGGGCGTTACATAACGATATGCAAAGCCACAATCTTGGGGATGCTATGTTTGATGAAGATGATATGTTTAGTCCCCCAAGTTTTGATGAGCAAGTTTATTATGATGAAAGCATGCCTCCTATTTATGATGATTACTGTGATGACACGTACACTATAAGGAATAAAGATAACCATGAAACTTGTCATCCTGATTTTAATTTTCAATTGGATTATGCTTCACATGATAGTTATTTTGTTGAGTTTGCTCCCACTACTATTGATGAGAATAAATTCGCTTATGTGGAGAGTTGTAAAATTTCTATGCAAGTAGATCATGAAAAGAATGCTTTATGTGCTGGTTATATGGTTGAATTCATTCATGATGCTATGGAAAATTATTATGAGAGAGGATCACATGCTTCTGCATATTGCAATAATATCAAATTTCCTCTCTATGTGCTTAAAATCTTGAAGTTATGCTCGTTTTCCCTTCCTATGCTAGTTGATTATCATTCCCATAAGTTGTTTGCTCACAAAATGCCTATGCATAGGAAGTGGGTTAGACTTAAATGTGCTAGTTATATTCTTTATGATGTTCTCTTTATGTTTCAATTCTTATCTTTTATGCGAGCATCATTGAAATCATCATGCCTAGCTAAAAGACATTAAAGAAAAGCGCTTGTTGGGAGGCAACCCAATTTTATTTTATTTGCTTTTACTTCTGTTTAGTAATAAATAATTTATCTAGTTTCTTTATAGATGTGGTTCTGTGTTTTAATTAGTATTTTTTTCCAAGTAGAACATTTGGGAAGACTTCGGTGAAGTCTTTGCGATCTTGCTGTAAAAAACGGAAACTTTTGCGCTCACGTGATTAGCTGCCATTATTTACTGGAGAGTGCCTTTAAGTTGATTCTTTTTGCAGAAGATTAATAGAAAAATTCCTCACGTCCAACAATTTATTTCAGAATTTTTAGAGTCTCAGAAGTATTCGAAAGTTATAGATTGCTACACACTATTCTGTTTTTGACAGATTCTGTTTTCTACGTGTTGTTTTCTTATTTTGATGAATCTATGAGTAGTATCGGAGGGTATGAACCATAGAGAAGTTGGAATACAGTAGATATAACACCAATATGAATTTAGAATGAGTTCACAATAGTAGCTAAGTGGTGGTTTTATTTTCTTATACTAACAGAGCTTACGAGTTTTTTGTTGTGAAGTTTTCAAGTTCTGGGTAAAGATTCGATGGACTATGGAATAAGGAGTGGCAAGAGCCTAAGATTGGGGATGCCCAAGGCACCCCAAGGTAAATTTCAAGGAAAACCAAAAGCCTAAGCTTGGGGATGCCCCGGGAAGGCATCCCCTCTTTCGTCTTCGTCTATCGGTAACTTTACTTAAGACTATATTTTTATTCACCACATGATATGTCTTTTGCTTGGAGTGTCATTTTTTTCTTGCTGTTTGAATAATATCCTAAGATCTGAAATTCGTAAATGTTAGAGAGTCTTCACATAGTTACATAATTATTCAACTACTCATTGATTTTCACCTATATCTTTTGGAGTAGTTTGTCGTTTGCTCTAGTGCTTCACCTATATCCTTTTAGAGCACGGTGGTGGTTTTATTTTATAGAATATATTGATCTCTCATGCTTCACATATATTATTTAGAGAGTCCTTTAGAACAGCATGGTAATTTCTTTGGTTATAAAATTAGTCCTAATATGATAAGCATCCAAGATGGGTATAATAAAAACTTTCATATAAAATGCATTGAATATTATGAAAAGTTTGATACTTGATGATTGTTTTGAGATATGAGGATGGTAATATTAGAGTCATGATAGTAGAGTAGTTGTGAATTTGCGAAATACTTGTGTTGAGGTTTGCAAGTCCCGTAGCATGCACGTATGGTAACCGTTGTGTGACAAATTTGAAACATGAGGTATTTCATTGATTGTATCCTTTGTGTGGAGGTCGGGATCGCGCGATGGTTAACTCCTACCAACCCTTCCCCTATGAGCATGTGTGTAGTACTTTGTTTTGATGACTTGTAGATTTTTGCAATAAGTATGTGAGTTCTTTATGATTAATGTTGAGTCCATGGATTATACGCACTCTCACCCTTCCACCATTGTTAGCCTCTCTAGTACCACGCAACTTTCGCCGGGTACCATACACCCACCATATACCTTCCTCAAAACAGCCACCATACCTACCTATTATGGCATTTCCATAGCCATTTTGAGATATATTGCCATGCAACTTTCCACCGTTCCGTTTATTATGACATGTTTCATCATTGTCATATTGCCTTGCATGATCATGTAGTTGAGATTGTATTTGTGGCAAGGCCACCATGTATAATTTTTCATACATGTCACTCTTGATTCATTGCCCATCCCGGCACACCGTCGGAGGCATCCATATAGAGTCATATTTTGTTCTAGTATCGAGTTGTAATCTTCGAGTTGTAATTAAATAGAAGTGTGATGATCATCATTATTAGAGCATGGTCCTGGAAAAAAAGGAAAGGCCAAAAAAAGAGAGAAAGGCCAAATAAAAAAGGAAGGCCCAAAAAAAAGAACAAAAATAGGGGACAATGCTACTATCTTTTTTCCACACTTGTGCTTCAAAGCAGCACCATGGTCTTCATGATAGAGAGTCTCTTGTTTTGTCACTTTTATATACTAGTGGGAAATTTTCATTATAGAACTTGGCTTGTATATTCCAACGATGGTCTTCCTCCAATGCCCTAGGTCTCCATGAACAAGCAAGTTGGATGCACGCCCACTTAATTTCTTTTGTTGAGCTTTCATACATTTATAGCTCTAGTGCATCCTTTGCATGGCAATCCCTACTCACTCACATTGATATCTATTGATGGGCATCTCCATAGCCCATTAATAGGCCTAGTTGATGTGAGGCCATCTTCCTATTTTTGTCTCCTCCACAACCACCACTCTTTTCCACCTATAGTGCTATATCCATGGCTCACGCTCATGTATTGCGTGAAAGTTGAAAAGGTTTGAAAAAATTAAAGTATGAAACAATTGCTTGGCTGAAACTGGGGTTGTGCATGATTTGGGTATTTTGTGTGACGAAGATGGAGCATAGCCAAACTATATGATTTTGTTGGGAATAACTTTCTTTGGCCATGTTATTTTGAGAAGACATGATTGCTTTGTTAGTATGCTTGAAGTATTATTATTTTTATGTCAATATTGAACTTTTGTCTTCAATCTTTCGGATCTGAACATTCATGCCACAACAAAGAAAATTACATTGATGATTATGTTAGGTAGCATTCCTCATCAAAAATTCTATTTTTATCATTTACCTACTCGAGGACGAGCAGGAATTAAGCTTAGGGATGCTTGATACGTCTCCAACATATCTATAATTTTTTATTGTTCCATGCTATTATATTATCCATCTTGAATGTTTTATACGCATTTCTATGCTATTTTATATGATTTTTGGGACTAACCTATCAACCTAGAGCCCATTGCCAGTTTATGTTTTTCCTTGTTTTTGAGTTTTACAGACAAGGAATACCAAACGGAGTCCAATTGACATGCCAATTTTTGATGATTTTTTTATGGACCAAAAGAAGCCCCCATAGTAAAAGAGTTGGGCCAGAAGAGTCATGAGCCATCCACGAGGGTGGAGGGCACCCCCACCCCCCCTGGGCGCGTCCCGCTATCTCGTGGACGACTCGGAGACCCCCCTGGCGTGTGCCCGATGCCAAAAATTCTTATAAATACAGAAACCCCCGAAAAGAAACCTAGATCGGGAGTTCCGCCGCCGCAAGCCTCTGTAGCCACCGAAAACCAATCGGGGCCCTGTTCCGGCACCCTACCGGAGGGGGGAATCCCTCTCCGGTGGCCATCTTCATCATCCTAGCGCTCTCCATGATGAGGGGGGAGTAGTTCACCCTCGGGGCTGAGGGTATGTACCAATAGCTATGTGCTTGATCTCTCTCTCTCTCTCTCTCTCTCTCTCTCTCTCTCTCGTGTTCTTGATATGGCACGATCTTGATGTATCGCGAGCTTTGCTACTATAGTTGGATCTTATGATGTTTCTCCCCCTCTACTCTCTTGTAATGGATTGAGTTTTCCCTTTGAAGTTATCTTATCAGATTGAGTCTTTAAGGATTTGAGAACACTTGATGTATGTCTTGCGTGTGATACCCATGGTGACAATGGGGTATTCTATTGATTCACTTGATGTATATTTTGGTGATCAACTTGCGGGTTCTGTGACCTTGGGAATCTATGCATAGGGGTTAGCACACGTTTTCGTCTTGACACTCTGGTAGAAACTTTGGGGCACTCTTTGAAGTTCTTTGTGTTGGTTGAATAGATGAATCTGAGATTGTGTGATGCATATCGTATAATCATACGCGGTGACATTAGGATTTTGGTTGATGTGTGTCTTAAGGTGTTATTCTAGTATGAACTCTAGGATAGATCGAACGGAAAAAATAGCTTAGTGTTATTTTACAACGGACTCTTGAATAGATTGATAGGAAAGAATAACATTGAGGTGGTTTTGTACCCTACAATAATCTCTTCGTTTGTTCTCCGCTATTAGTGACTTTGGAGTGACTCTTTGTTGCATGTTGAGGGATAGTTATATGATCCAGTTATGTTATTATTGTTGAGAGAACTTGCACTAGTGAAACTACGAACCCTAGGCCTTGTTTCAAAGCATTGCAATACCGTTTATGCTCACTTTTATCATTAGTTACCTTGCCATTTTTATTTTCTTCATATTACAAAAACCTATATCTACCATCCATATTGCACTTGTATCACCATCTCTTCGCCGAACTAGTGCACCTATACAATTTACCATTGTATTGGGTGTGTTGGGGACACAAGAGACTCTTTGTTATTTGGTTGCAGGGTTGTTTGAGAGAGACCATCTTCATCGTACGCCTCCCACGGATTGATAAACCTTAGGTCATCCACTTGCGGGAAATTTGCTACTGTCCTACAAACCTCTGCACTTGGAGGCCAAACAACGTCTACAAGAAGAAGGTTGCATAATAGACATCAGTGGGTGTTCACTGTAGCCACTCCCTGTCTCTTCAGGTTAATGGCGCACAATCTTCAAGGCAGGGGAGGGCTGCCTGGTCAGGAGCCGGCCTCCCCCTGAGCCGATTGGTCCGGGCTTGCTGCCTTTTGGCTTCTCACAAGCGGGTGGGGCCTATCGCCAGGGGGTCGTACCGATAGTACATCGTGTGAGCATGGCTCTCTCTGTCAGGGGTGATGTCATGGGCTGTATGGCTACAGTGCCGCACCGAGTGAGGGACGTCCGCCCAGTACACCGCACTGTGGCCATGCTCTACCCTAGATTCAGGGGTTGTGGGATGTACTGTAGCCTCGCCCCGTCTCGTCGTCTTTATGTGAGTGCAAACTTTGAGGGAGCGAGGGGGCCACTTGCTAGGAGTCGGCTGCTCTGGCGGCCTCCTGCTAGGAGTCGACCTACTTCATGGTCATCCTTTAGGTCTCGCCACCTTCTAACAATCGGCTGCTTGGAACAGCCGGCTCCTAAAAGGCGGTCCTTTGCTTCTGATGCTTGAGGGGCGCGGCCTACCCCGATGTCTTGAAATACCAGGGGAGGCCGATGAGGCTACCCGTGGTCATTTACTCCGACGATAGACCCCGAAGCTGGTGAGGTGCCGTTGCCGTGTGGGTGAGGGGCCTCGGCAGCTTCCTACTCCGAGTGGTTGGTGATCACGCTTTTCCCGTCTTCTGAGGTGCCGACAACTATGAGTCGGCCCAGACCAAGCGAGCCGCCTGGTGATCTTTGAAATGTCATGACGGGAGCCAGGTGACATGCCAGCCAGGCGCTAGGCTTTCCGCCCGCTACCCGCGTGCCACGTGGTGTCAGTTAGCCTAGCCGGCCTGCCAGCCCACGCGCGTGACAGGACATGGCCTCAGGCTGGGCCCCGCCACCTTCGGGCCTCAGCACGCACACGGATCCGCTGCGACCAAGGGGAGCGGTTGAGATTCCGGGGCGCAGTAAGTGCACGACGTTACCGCGCGGTAATTGCGGGGTCGTGGGTGCAGTTAATCCCATGATCCCACGTCCTACCCCATCGGCACTGTTGCCAACGGCTATAAGTACGGGGGGAGGGGAGCAGCAGACGCACGCGCGCCCTCCTCTCCCTTTGCCATTTTCCTCCTCCTCTCTCTACAGTTGTCGCACTCCCGCATTTCACCGAAGTGCCGCCGCAGTCCGTCTTCGGCGAGCCCATCCACCCCGCTGTGTCGCTGCTCCGCCACGGGCTTCAAGCTCTCATGACGCACGACCGGGCAAACGCCAGCGCGTGGGACGACTCCAACGTTCACGATGACCACCTCGATTTCCTCCGCCAAATGCGGCGGCTACCCGGCGAGATCTTTGTACAGATACGCGCTCCACCCAAGAAGGAGATCTCACCGGCGCCGGAGGACGATGAATGCATCATCTTCCGGCAGCATTTTTTCCGCGGTTTTGGCTTGTCGGCCAACGGCTTCTTCCGCGCCTTCCTCCAATTCTATCGGCTACAGCCGCACCACCTCACACCGAACACGGTGGTGCTATTGTCCGCCTTCGTCATGCTCTGTGAGGGTTACCTCGGCATTCTTCCCACCTTTGAGCTCTGGGGGAGTTCTTCTACACCAAGCTCGACATTGTCGTCAAGGGGGAGATGGCTCAGTGCGGAGCCTTTGTCGCGGTGCGACATCCGGGCACCGGGAACTGCTTCCCTGCCATCCGCTTAACACAGTCGGTGAAGTTGTGGCAAAAATCTTGCTTCTATGTCAAGAACGTCCACCCGACGGCGGACTTCATCAACCTGCCGGCTTATACAGCCGGCCCACCGGCAGAACCTCGCACCAACTGGACCTTCAAGCCGAAGGTGCTGTCGGCCGCTTCCACTACCGCTGTCGCCCGGCTGAAGGTGATGACAGAGTCGGAAGGCCTTAAGGCCTCGGACCTGCTAACCGCCTTTGTGGTGCACCGGGTGCTCCCTCTTCAAGGCTAGCCTCACCTGATCGGCCGGACGAGCGACATCGAGACTCGTGCTGGATGTGCACCAAGGAGATGTCGGGCGCGGAGGTGGCCCGGCTGTTGAATTACAACTCGAACTACAAGCTCTCAGAGGCGGGGTGGCAGTTCGGCAAACCACCATACTCCCGCGCACACCCGTTGAGGGAGTCCTGTATTCAGGGGTCCTCAGTCATCCGGGTCATTGAAGCTGGGCCGCATTGATGGGCCGCATGAAGAAGAAGCAGAAGGCCCTCCCCCATATTCGGTCAGGACTCCTATGTACGTAGAAAGGACGGTGTAGAGTTCGGATGTATCAATTTATTCCTCCCCAAGTGACCCTTGTAACCCTAGGTCCCCTCCGGCATGTATATAAGCCGAGGGGTTTAGTCTGTAGAGAGGATCATCTTACAATATCCTCATAGGCTAGACCTAGGGTTTAGCCATTACGATCTCGAGGTAGATCAACTCTTGTTCACATATTCATCCATACTAATATAGCAGGAAGTAGGGTTTTACCTCGATCGAGAGGGCTTGAACCTGGGTAAACATCGTGTCCCCAGCCTCCTGTTACCATCGATCCACTAGACGCATAGCTTGGGCCCCCTACCCGAGATCTGCCGGTTTTGACACTGACAATGGTGCTTTCATTGAGAGCTCCATTGTGTGCTCGCCATGAGCGATCGATGGCGTGTCTCGTCATCGACAACGGGATTACCCTAAAAAATAACCTAGCTATCGGCCAGATCCTCCAGCTTGGCGGGTTCGTTGTATGCGCCCGCATGGCCTCTGGGCCAGCCGCACTCCCTGTGGCCGTCGAGCATCACCTTTATGCCGATTACGGCTACTCCGATGACACGACTTTGGCAGAAATCTCGCCCATAAACGAGTTGCTAGATCGCATCGCCGCCCTAGGGTTTTCACCGCCAGGAGATCATGTCGGACTTAAATCCGGCCATGATGAGATTGTCCCTTCTCCGATCACTCATCTTGCAGCAGCAGTGGAGGACGGAGCCATAGAGACTTCTCCTCTACAGACAGAGACCGCAACAGTCCGGATCTCCGAACCCATCGAGCCGAACACCTCCTAGTCAGGAGGCGCACTATGTTCTTTGAGCTCTGGGACCGACGCCTGACCCAAAGAGCAATCAGACCCCGTCGAAACAGGATTGTCACCATCGGGGGTTGTTAAAACACCGAATACCACTCTGGGTAAGGATTCAAAATTTCCAACACCGACCCACCCTGGCAAAAACTTTTCAAGTAAATCCGGAATTCCGAACACAGATGACCTAGCGAACATATGACAACAGCCTGAGGAAACGGTCAACCTCTTCTGGGCCAGATTCCTACTTGTTAAAAACAAGGTTAGGGACCGCTGCGATGACAAAGCGGTTTCTCTATTTCACAGCAATTACACGGACGAGGGAGTCTTGAACGCCCTCAACCGACCTCGTGTTCTGAGTTTCACAGAATTATCGCCGTTAGTACAGAAGTACTCCGCAATGGAAAATACTTGGAAAGCCCAGAATACACCTCTAGAACCGTCCATATCCGGACAGTACGTCATCAAAGCTAAACGGACTTACCCTAGCTGATCATCCGATATCATTCCTATTGGCAAACAGAACAAGCCTCTTTTAAGGCACATATCTGTACTGGATGAACTACTCGATACACCTTGCCAAATACATGCAACCCCGGACAATGTCCCAAACCATAGCCTTAGAGCATGTTGGGTACTCCGGCAGGTAGCAAAGAGCGGTACGACAATTCTTGCCACCACCACACCAAGGGAGAAAGACATCGATGTCTTCACTGTCTTCGAGACATTCCCCTCAAATAAATGTTGCAAGAGATCAAATCGCGAACTTGTCGGGGTTTACCAAATTAGCTCTGCAAGCCCATGGAGCGACACGACAATTAGTTTTTCTGCCACGCACCTCGAGTCCGGCCGATCCGAGCGTCAACAGCTCTTGTACTAGACCCAATAGTGGACGGCTTCCGCCTCACTAAAGTACTTATAGACGGAGGAAGCGGACTCAACCTCATATATGAGGAAACGCTTGCAAAAATGTAGGTCGAGAAATCCCGCATTAAGCACTCCAACACAACCTTTAGAGGAATTATACAAAGCCGCGAGGCCATGTGTTCGGGTAGCATTAAGCACGATGTAGTGTTCGGCTCACCCGACAACTACTGATCAGAGGAACTACTCTTTCACATTGTGCCCTTTCATAGCAGATACCACGCCCTTCTAGGACGGGACGCTTTCTCACGCTTTCAAGCTATACCCCATTATGGGTACATGAAGCTTTAAATTCTAGGGCCCAATGGGGTGATCACAATAATAAGCGATTCTTTTAGAGCACTCGGCGCCGAAAACAAAATGGCATCCTTGGCCTTAGAGGCATTATCCGAAGCTCTCGCGGCTAAAGAACTAACCACCTTACGATCAAAGGTGGATGCCGACGATGTCATCCTCGACAAAAGATCGAAGTCTACCTCTTCAAGCCCGCTGACGAAATCATCAAATTTCAAGTGCAACCAACAGACCCTAACAAAACGGCATCCATCGGGGCACAGCTGGATCCGGCGGTAGACAGCGCGTTACGTGCCTTCCTTCGGGAAAATTGGGATATATTCGCCTGGCACCCTTTAGACATGCCAGGAATCCCATGTAGGCTGGACGAACACAGCTTCAATATTATAAAAGGGTTCAAACCAGTCCAGCAGTCACTACGACGATTTTCCGAACCCAAAAGACAAGCAATGGGAGAAGAGTTGGCCAAACTATTGGAAGCCGGATTCATCAGAGAAATCAAACATCCTGATTGGTCGGCCAACCTAGTCATGGTACCAAAGAAGGATAAATTGTGGCACCTCTGTGTCAATTTCACAGACCTGAATAAGACTTGCCCAAAGGATCCCTTTCCTTTGCACCGCATTGACCAAATTATCGATGCAACTGCCGGACACGACTCGATGTGCTTGCTTGATGCTTACTCCGGATACCATCAGATAAAAATGAAGGAATCCGATCAGGCCACAACGGCATTCATTACCCCATAAGGCCCGTTTTGTTTCAACACTATGCCTTTCGGACTTAAAAACGCTGGCGCCACATATCAACGCATGATTCAAACATGCTTAGAAAAATGAATTGGCAAAACAGTAGAGACATATGTTAACAACGTAGTCGTAAAGACCAAACACGTCGAGACATTGGTGGATGATCTCCGTCTTACGTTTGCCAACCTCCGAGAATATGACATATGGCTCAATCCGGAAAAATGTGTCTTCGGTGTTCCAGCCTAAAAGCTATTAGGGTCCATGGTATCCCATAGAGGAATCGAAGCTAACCCAGCCAAAATCCGGGCCCTGTCAGAAGTCAAAATACCAACCGATCTCAAGCAAGTGCAAAAACTAGCAGGCTGTGTAGCGGCTTTAGGCCGCTTCATATCTAGGCTAGGAGAAAAAGCATTGACACTTTACAGATTGCTACGGCGCACTGACAATTTAGAATGGACAAATGTAGCCACAGCCGGATTGGAAGAAATAAAAGCTTTACTAACAAGCAACCCAATTCTAGCTGCCCCCGGTGTTGGCGAACCATTGCTGTTGTACATATCAGCTACTCACCAGGTGGTGAGTGTCGTGCGCGTCGTCGAACGAGCCAAAGAGGGACATAAATTCCCCGTTCAAAAGCCTGTATACTATGTATCTGAGGTTCTCACACCGTGTAAATCACGGTACCCCCACTATCAAAAAAATTCCTATGCAGTCTTCATGTCATCTCAGAAACTCCGGCACTACTTTCGAGAGTGTTCGATCACAGTGGCATCCGAGGTACCACTCAATGATATTATCAATAATAAAGATGCCACGGGGCGCATAGCCAAATGGTCCATTCAGCTCTTACCGTTCGAAATATCCTACAAGCCGCGCCGGACTATTAAATCCAAGGTGTTGGCTAACTTCGTCGCAGAATGGACCGAAGCCGAACTCCCTAAAGAGTACGACTCATACTCCCACTTGACAATGTACTTCGACGGTTCCAAATTCTATCTGGACTGGGGGCCGGTGTAATACTGACATCTCCAACAGGGGATACAGTTCGGTACGTTTTACAGATTATGTATACGGACTCAAACAATGTGGCCGAATATGAGGCCCTATTGCATAGTCTCCGACTAGCCGTATCCATGGGCATCCAACGCCTCGAGGCACACGGAGACTCAAACCTCGCAATCTCCCAAATCAACGGGGATTTTGATGCGAAGGATTAAAAATGGCAGCTTATCGCAACGCCATATTAAAAATGTCGGCTCGATTTGATGGGTTAGAATTCCATTACGTAGCCCGGGATAATAACGAGGCAGCCAACGTACTCGCACGCATGGGAGCTAAATGCGACCCCGTCCCACCGAACACATTTGTGGAACGGTTGTTTAAGCCATCAGTAACATGGCAGGACGCAAGCAGGGATACGAATACAGATCCAAACACACCCCGAGCCGAACTCAATCACGATGACATCGGAGATCCAAGCATGGAGATAACTCCTTCGGCTCACAAAATCATGGTTATCATAGACCCCTGGACAGAGCCTTTCCTAGCTTACCTTAATAGGAAGGAACTCCCCGATGATCAAAATGAGGCCCGCCGCATAGTCCGGCGCTCTAAAGCCTACAAAGTACACGAAGGTGAACTATAGAAGATAAGCACAACTGGTATTCTCCAAAGGTGCATCTCCGAAGAGGAGGGAAGGCGAATTCTCTCTGAAATACACACTGGAATGGGCGGTCACCATGCCGCAGCAAGGGCGCTCATAGGTAAAGCTTTTCGCTCTAGCTTTTACTCGCCTACAGCCCGAGGAGATGCCCAAACCTTGGTCCAACATTGCGTTGGCTGCCAGCTCTTTGCAAATCAAAGTCACATGCCTCCAACCGCACTGTGAACAATCCCCATTACTTCGCCTTTTGCGGTCTGGGGGCTTGATATGGTCGGACCCCTTAAAGGGGGGAGTCATAAAAGAAAATACTTACTGGTGATGGTAGATAAGTTCACTAAGTGGATCGAAGCCAAGACAGTAAAAACAGCTGAAGCAGCGCCCGTGATAGATTTTATATCCAACGTAGTACACTGTTATGGCTCCAATTTCACAGCTGACGCGGTGAAAAATTGGTGCGCAAAGTTGGGTATAAAGCTCGATTACGCTTCCGTATACCACCCTCAAACAAATGGTCATGTCGAAAGGGGCAATGGATTGATTATGAGCGGCATTAAACACCGACTAGTGCGCTCCCTACGGGAGTCTGATAAACACTGGGTCGAAGAGCTTGACTTCGTACTCTGGGGGCTGCGGAACATCCCAATCGTACGACCGGATATACACCATTTTTCATGGTGTACGACGCAAATGCGGTTCTGCCCTGCGACATTATTCATGACTCACCTAGAGTGCGCATGTATGAGGAAAGGGAGGCCGAGTTAGATCGGCAGGACGACCTAGATGGACTTGAACACGAGCGCGATACAGCGCTAGCATGTTCTGCATTTTACCAACAACGGGCTAGTCGACGTCAGAGCAGAGAAGTGCGGGCCAAGACATACAACGTCGGCGAACTCGTTTTACGCCTGCAAGAGAAGAAAAAGGACAAGCTCAAGCCAAAATGGGAGGGGCCCTTCATTATTGACGAAGTACTCACCGGTGGAGCCTATCGCCTTTGCAATGCACAAGACAACAGCCTTGAGCCGAACCCTTGGAACGCTGCCTGGCTCCGACGATATTATGGATAGTTTGGTAGCAATTTCTTCCTCTTTATAAGTTAGGTCTTGTCTTTTACTTTCTTGTTTCTCTCCCTTTTTTCTCTTTATATTTACTTGGCAAGTATTCGGCTCACCCGAACTGCCACATGACGAGTACGTCCTCACATATACCTCGGGGCTTCTTTAATGAACCCAACCATCAATAAAGCTTCTTGCTTAAAAATGCCGCCTGTTTTTACAGTTTATCCTTGCCATTATATGCACCGATATGACTTAAGTTCTGGCCAAGCTGGGTTGCCTGGCTCCTATTCTTACCCCTACGTTTCCTATTGTTCGGCTAGGGCGTAAAGGGAGCACCTCTGTGATTGTTACAACCGGGTAATCCGGATATGTACCTCAGACTGGGTGAAGCCGAAAGCTAGCACTCTTAAGGGAATAATTGGTCGACGGATACACGACATATTGCATCTTAAAGCGTATCTTAACTATCACAGGAGACGGCTTCCTACTATCCTTATCATAGCATCAAAAAGCCTAGGCCCCCATCTCCATGCACGCCGACCCAGGGAAAGGAACCCTAACGGAACTATTCTCTCTGGAAGATGTTTCTTACGTTAAATAGTAATATAACATAACTCCCCGAACTCAGGTCGTCTGTTCAAGCAATTATGACCATGCCTGGTTTCCGAACATATCACGTGCTTTACCACAGATATAGTATTCGGAAACACTCCAGCCTTTGGGTTTATGGAGATCGAAGCAGATGGTCGGCCATGATGAACTTTATATAAATTCGGCCGGAGATAAGTTTGATGGTAAAAGTACATTAATACATAGAATCAAACAACTATTCATTTTCTATCCCCTCTATCAGGCTGTCTAACTTATAGTCCTGTTGGGAAAACTTGGCAGTTATTTCTACTTGGTTATAGACCAAACACGGATGAATTTCCTGTCCATCGGACCCTCGAGGTCCAACACGGGCCATGTGATTTGTATCAAGACGAGTGTAGCGCGTCTTCACCATAGCCCATGCTTCTCGAGCTCCCATACGGCATGCTGACGCCTTCCATAGTTCGAAGCGGTGCCGAGCCCCTTTGAACAGGTCCGCCAAATCCTCCATAGATTCTGGAGGGGAATCGCCAGGCCATAGAGCTCTTGCCATACTCTTCATGGCCTTCTTGGCCCGTTCATAAACCCTGGAAAGCTCTTGTAGCACATCGCCCTCAAAACCGGACTCTCCATCTTCAGGCTGACTAGTCAATAAACCTGCAGGAAAAGTTTTTATAAGAAACTTTCAAACTAAGAGACTATAAGGAGAGCTAGGTATAAGAGACATACTGAACATGCCGCTTTTTAGCCTCCGGTTCTCTTCCAAGGTGCCAGAGAGTTGGGCCTTTACGTCCTTTAGCTCCTGTTCGAGCCTAATATTTTCATCCTGCGCTTGGTTCCTTTTTTCCATAGCTTGCGTTAGTGCACACTCGCCAGCTGCTTTTTCCTCTTTGGCAAATTTCTTGTCCGCTAGGGCAGCTCTTAACTCCCTTTATAGTTGGTCGGTCGATCCTGGTGTTGTATTACACTTTAGTATATATATCGTAGTAATCAGCAGAACCGTTATAGCTTCCGGACACAATTATCCTCACCAGCAGCATCCTTTCTGGATTCCTTCGAATTTTTCAATTCGGCGAGTTGGGTCCGGCACTCTTCAAGTTCCTTGGATAAAGAGTTATTCTTCTCTCGAATGATCTATGAAAACAACGATCCTCAAATCAGTTGTACCAAATGCTTTAAGTATCTGGGGCTACTGGCAGGGGAACATTTAAACTAAAACCTTACTCTCCTATCTTTTGAAAGCTGATGAGTGGCTCCGACGAGTCCATCTTGAGCGGCTCGGATATAGGCATCTGCAAAATTGTGGGCGTTAAATGCCTCCTCAGAAAAAGCAGGGTTACGCATGGCCACTTTCCGCCGCCGATGAACCATCGCGACCTCCACTTCGAAATTGGTAGCTGACACCTCATCTGAATCCTCCTGGAGAGGACAATCCTGCACTGAATTAACATCCACCGTTGACGGGCCCGATGTCGGATTGGCTGGAGCTCGGCCTGCGTCGCCTCCGGGGACAGTCTGGCTTAAATTCCTCCTAAAAGGAAGAAACAGTGCGGAAAGTTATAATTACAATTTCACCACCCACCGCATGGTAAAACAAACATGCCTCTTTAAAGGTCCGCTGGTATTCATGGTCCTTTTCCGCTTCAAAGCCTCACCTGACGTAGGTGCCGACCTCTGGGTTGGCAGTCTACACGCAGTTCGGCGTGAGGAGCGTCGTCCCTGTTTAGGTATGATAGAATATGGTGGGTAAATTCGCACAAGGAATGTTCTCGTTGGTGAGATATCCCCTAAATTACTTACGCGAGAAGAAGGAATGAGGCCTGTGTAATCAGCTACTATGGCCACCAAGGTGCCCTCACGGCAGGCCTGATAGAAGACTCCCTCTTCTAACTCTACGCCTATATCCGGGTCCTGTTCATATTCAGGGCCTATCTTTTGGAACGGCTCCTTTGGCTGCGAGGCAGGATTATTAATCCCCTTGACCACCTTTCTCCACTCCTGTTGGGAGAAACCGAATACAATTCGGTCAATACATCATAACAAAGAAAAATAAAGTGGCCAAAGAGAAGGACTCACCCAGTCAGGGATATTGTACATAGAAAGGCCTTCCCGACACGATAAATGAATGAAGTGCTGCTTCTCTCCTTTGTAGTGGCCTTCCAGCACGACGCCTAGAATGGCAGGGTCATCTAGATCCAGGCATAGGCGGCGTGAGGCATCATTCTGACCATTATAATGATACATTGGAAGTCCTCTGGCTTGGAGCGACTACACACGCCGCTTCAGTGAAATGACCATCACTTCGATTATAGTTAATCACGAACTGGCAAGCAGTTTAATCTTGCCGGCCAGTCGGCTAACCTCCGCTTTCTCTTCTTCCGAAGGACTGCGGGGACGCCAGTTGAAAAGCTTCTTTGGCGGAGCACTGGAATACTTAGGGAGTCCGTGCCGAACTGGATCCGGCAATGCGACATCTTCAATGTAAAACCACTTCGAGGGCCACTCTTCGGATGCCTTCTTCAGAGTACCGGAAAGATAGCCTATCCCGGCTATGCGCCATACTTCGGTGCTCCCAACTTCAAATATGAATTCCTCTTGCGATCAAGGGACCGGGCAGAATTACCTTCTCCACAGCTCGAAGTGGGGCTCGCAGCCCAAGAAAAGTTCACATAGAGCGGCAAAACCCGCAATGTGCAGGATTGAACGTGGATTAAGATTGTGCAGTTGGAGGCCGTAGAACTCCAGGAGTCCCCTGAGAAAGGGATGGACAGGGAACCCCACGCCTCTTAAAAGGTGAGGGACAAGACATACCCGCTCTCCATCGGAGGGGTTGGGAAAGCTCTCTGCCAGGGCTTGGTTGTCGACAGACGTTAGTCCGGCTCGGACGGGGACTAGATCCTCTGGAGGGAGATACCCCTGCGCTTGTAGTGTCCACAGATCCGCGTGAGACACAGAACAACTTTTCCAATCTCCTGCACGAGGGCCATGAGGGCGGGAGGAGGAACTCGGGGCACTTGCCATGTTTGAAGATTTTTTGCAGGCACTAGGGTTTCTTCTGTGTGGAATGAGATGGAAAGGCAGTTGAATCTATTCCCTTTATAGGCGCCTTCCCTGAACGGTCAAGGGTGTATTTGCAAAATACACCCAGACGATTTGCATTCATTGGACACGTGGAAGACGAGAAGACGATGGCGAGGAATCGGCAGATTATAATATTTGAAGAAGCCGAACTATCATCCAGGAGGACTCACCTTGCAAGACCGAAAACATGAAGCCGGATACAATATCGTCCTTGAAGGCAAGTTCGGGGGTTACTGAGGGAGTCCTGTATTCAGGGGTCCTCAGTCATCCGGGTCACTGAAGCTGGGCCGCATGAAGAAGATGCAGAAGGCCCTCCCCCATATTCGGTCAGAACTCCTATGTACGTAGAAAGGCAGGTGTAGAGTCCGGATGTATCAATTTATTCCTCCCCAAGTCACCCTTGTAACCCTAGGTCCCCTCCGGCGTGTATATAAGCCGAGGGGTTTAGTCTGTAGAGGGGATCATATTACAATATCCTCATAGGCTAGACCTAGGGTTTAGTCATAACGATCTCGAGGTAGATCAACTCTTGTACACATATTCATCCATACTAATATAGCAGGAAGTAGGGTTTTACCTCGATCGAGAGGGCCTGAACCTGGGTAAACATCGTGTCCCCAGCCTGCTGTTACCATCGATCCACTAGACGCATAGCTTGCCCCCCCCCCTAGCCGAGATCTGACGGTTTTGACACCGACACCCGCCGCCCGCGGTGTGTTGTTAACCCTTCTTTCTATTCATTTTCCGGGTTCTGTTTTATCGCCTGAACAGTCGGTCGCGATGTAGATCCTCACATCCCAGTCGGCAGCCGACGCCCTGCAGCAGGGTCGGGAGTACCTGCCAGATCGGGCGGTGAGCGACGTGAACGACCCCGACTTGGGGGTGGCCGCCCTGGAAGAAGACGACGCCGCATGTGGCAGTGGAGGCGCATGCGGCTCCGGAGGAGGAGGTGGCCTTGATGACTAGCCAGATGACGACGAGGAGGAGATCGAGCCGCGCCGACGGCCGGTTGCCGGCAAGGCGGGTGCGAGCTCTTCATTCGCGCTTTCTGCGCCTGGCGGCGAACCAAAGCGCCGGGCCGACTCGCTGTTGTTTGGCAGCCGGCCGAAGAAGCCCAAAAGCTCGGCCACCGCGACCAGGCGAGAGGAGGCCACCACGAAGGCGGCCCGGTTCCAGTAGGCCCCGAAGCAACCGCCGATGGTGTATGCGTAAGTGTTTGCTATCCCTTCTGTTTTCTTCTCTTCTTTTTTGCAAACTCTTTCTGAGTTTTTTCTTATCTTGCTTTGAACAGGGCCCTGCTCTCCCTTGAGCGGTCTGACTCCGCGTATGTGATCAGGATGGCAGAGGGCTCCACCAACACCCACCGTGTAGACCCGCGCGCTGAGCTCTAGGCGGCGACGGAGCAAACGCGCGGGAGGCGCGCGGGGAGCAGGAGAAGGCGGAGAAGGAGAAGGCGGATGCGGTCAGGGCGGCGGAGGATGAAACGAACGTGGTGGCCAAAGCCCAAGATGACACCTCAGCCAAGGCGCAGTCGGATGCCGACACCAAGGTACAGGCAGAGGAGGCCACACGGTGCCAGACTCCGCAACTTATCACCCCCCTGCGTTTCGCTTCGCTGGCGCCAGAGATCCTGATGCCGACTCGAGGAGCTGGGAATGACCAGCCGATCATGGAGTGGGAAGGGGGCGATGCTGTCATCTCAAGGGCGGAGGTGCCCCGGCAAGAGCCGACCGTCGATGCTCAGACCAGTCAGCCTGAAGTGCCGCAGGTGCCGCTAGTCAGTGGCGAGCTGGTGGTGAGGGTGTCCCCCGCAGATCGCACTCCAGGGTGCCGTCGTGCGGCGAATGTGGATTCGGCGCCACATTGACAGTAGATAGGGGCCGCGAGCTCGTTGGCCCCTGAGGCGGAGGCCTCCAGCGCCTCCCCATCAGAGTGGACGCCTGGGGGCGGGACGGGAGTCCTGGACAGGGTTGCGCATGAAGTTCAGAGCCTGCTTCAGGCCTAAGGCACCGCCCTCCAGGACTACACAAAGGCGTTCCTGGCGACGCGGATGGTCGTCCAGGAATGCTTTTTGCACTCTGCTTTTTATTTCTTGTGATCTTCCGTGGGGGCACGCCAGCGCACCCGCTGGGTGTAGGCCCCAAGTTCTGGGCCGGCTGGTGAGCAGGCGGCTCAGAACTTAAAGGTAAGTTCCGGGTGCTGAATCCTTCTTCCCTGCTGCCGTCTTCGTTGCAGGATTACCACAACATCCGCGCGGCCACCTTCAATTCTCAGGACCAGGCACTGGCCAAGCGGACTGCCGACTTGACCAAAAGCCGGAGTAAGCACTCTGTCTTCTTTCTCTCACGGGGGCGCACCAGCGCACCCACTGGGTTTAGCCCCCGAGATTCGGGCCGACTGCTGAGCAGTCAGGCCGGATCTTCTGGCAACCACTCTTCTTTTGTTGATTGTTGACTTATCTTTTCTTTCTTGTCCTTGCAGGAGCCAACGCCACATTGCAGCAGAGCCTGGGCGAAGCCCAAACTGCGTTGCGTGCCAAGGAGGAAGAGTGTAACAAGGCGGCCCAGGAGTGCGACCGTCTGGTCAAGGAACTGAAGGACCGAGCGGACCAGCATAAGGCAAAGCTCCAGAAGATTAAGGACAGCGAGGCCGTCCTCTTGGACGAGTTTGAGACTAAACACTCGAGCTGGGCCGAGAGGGAGAAATCGCTTAACAACGGCTACGACGAGCGGAGGCAGGCTGGTGCAGAGATTGCGACCAACGCCCCTCGGACTCTCACCGAGCAGCTTTTCGCCATTCAGGCTCATCTCCAGCTGGCTCATCGGATGCTCCGCCGCCTGCAGCGTGCCGGGGCCCAAGTGATCTCCGCCCTCTGGCCAGGCTTCCAAGCTCCGCGCACCCCCAGATGGACTGTCGATTGGTTGGAAGCGGCAGTCGGCCGCTTCCAGGTGTGGAAAGTCTCCTCAGCCCGGGCAGGCGCACGATGAGCCTTGGAGTTCATCAAGGCGTGGTATCCAGGGCTAAACATAGCCCAGTTGGCCATGTTCCACCAAGAAGCTAACGCTGAGTTGGTGGTGGTGTGGCGCGAGCTCACCCAATGAGCAGCGGCCATTGCCGAGTACACCGAGACCGGCTTCTTCATCCCCGAATTGGATGAGGAGTGTGCTGAAGTGCCGCCGAACTGGTTTGGGCTCATCCTGGAGGATGGTGAAGACTCAATGGAGGAGATCGCCTCCAGCGACGAAGGCGAGGACAAGGAGGGCGAGGATGGTGAAGACAACGCGTCGGAGGACGGAGCGGACGGCCAACCTCAGCTCAACCATGCCTCGAGCAGCGAGCCGCGTGCGGGTGCGTCGGCTCCTGCTGGAGACGACCAAGCCGAGACTCGCCGGCCCGCCACTCCACCAACTGACGCCGTCGACTCCACCAGCCTGCCGGACCCGCCTGTTGCACCTCTGGCCTAGGCGGCCAGTTTTATCTTATCTTTTCCTGCTTTGTAGTTTCTTTGAACAAACTTGTTAAATTTCCGCAGTTCCACCCGCTCGGGATGTATTCAAACTTCGTTGAATGCTGGCCAAGGGCCTTTTGCTATGTAAATTAAATTCCATACAAGTTGTGCTTTGACGAGTTCCAACTTGTCTTGCTTTTCTGTTCTTTTTTGGCTATTTTCCTTTGCTGTCTTCCCTAAGTGGCCGCCTTGTCAGCCAGACAGCCGCTCTATGGTCTGTGGTTGGGTGAAGTGCTTTGCCGCTTTGGGGAGACAAGTACTTTGGCCTCTTAGAATGTAGCAAGCTAAGTAAGAAGCCGGTCGGCCGGCTGCTCAACAGCCGGTCGGTGAGGCGAGGGGTCGTCTTAGCCTATGTGAGTGCTTTGGTCCTTAGCCATTTTTCATGTGGGCACGATTTCTTGCCTTTAGCTCTTCCCAACCGAACAGTCGCTCTACGAGTTGCTGCTTGTGGCAATAGAGAGCTTAGATGCCGGCACATTACTTGTCCGACTTTAGGTAGCACTGACATAGTATAAGGTGGTAAGTCCCTGGGCCGACTGGTCAAACCCGGTGCTAGGAGAAGAATGAAATAACACATTCATAGGCATAAAATTTATCATGCAGATAAAAAAGGGCAGTTCCCGAGTGCTCCTCGAGGGACCCGATGTCTTTGCGCTTAGTACAAAAGGTAGCGTGATACATACTAGATTTAACTGTAAAATCTTCGGAGGAGATTTGCGTTCCATGGGAGCTCTGTTTCCTTGCCGGAGTCGTCTCTCTTGCGTGCCCTGGGCTTCTGGGCATCGATTACATAGTAGGAGTCGTTGCCCAAGGCCTTGCTGATGATGAAAGCACCTTCCCAAGGGACCGAAAGATTGTGCTGGCCGGCTGTCCGCTGGATCAGTCGAAGCACAAGGTCCCCCTCTTGGAAAGATCTTGGCTTAACCTTCCGATTGTGGTAGCAATGTAGACTCTGCTGGTACATGGTAGATCGGCTGAGTGCCAACATCCGGCCTTCTTCCAGCAGATCGATGCCATCTTCTCATGCTTCATTTGCCTCTACCTCCGTGTACATGGTGACGTGAGGTGAGTGAAACTCGATGTCAGTTGGAATGACAGCATCGGCCCTGTATACGAGGAAGAAGGGAGTGAAGCCGGTTGACTTGTTTGCAGTGGTGCGGAGGCTCCACGGGACGGCCGGCGGCTTGTCAATCCAGCAGCCGGCCGAGCGCTCCAATGGCTCGACCAATCGGGGTTTGATGCCGGAGAGGATGAGGCCGTTTGCCCGCTCGACTTGGTCGTTTGACTACGGATGGGCAACAGATGCTAAGTCCTGTCGGATGCCTTGCATCGCGCAGAAACGGGCCAAAGCACCTTTGGCAAAGTTGGAGCCATTGTCGGTGATGATGTTGTGTGGTATACCGTACCGGACGATGATATCTGTGATGAAGGTCACAGCAGTCGTCCCATTCAGTTTCTTGATTGGCCTTGCTTCAATCCACTTGGTGAATTTGTCCACAGTGACGAGCAAATGGGTCATGCCGCTGTCGGTGTCAAAACCGGCGGATCTTGGGTAGGGGGTCCCGAACTATGCATCTGAGGATCGATGGTAACAGGAGACTGGGGACACGAAGTTTACCCAGGTTCAGGCCCTTTCGATCGAGGTAATACCCTACTTCCTGTTATATTAGTATGGATGAATATGAATATAAGAGTTGATCTACCTCGAGGTTGTAATGGCTAAACCCTAGGTCTAGCCTATGAGGATATTGTGATTCTCTGTTCTAGCCTCTACGGACTAAACCCTCCGGTTTATATACACACCAAAGGGGCCTAGGGTTTGTACATGTCATCTTGCAGAGGAAGGAAAAATCTACACCCGAACCTAAAACTTGCCATTACATGAATACATGATTCCTATCCGGATACGAGAGATGATCTCCGACTATGATCTTCACGGCCCACCAGTCCGGCCCACCAAGAGTTATCCGGCCACATGAGGACCCCTCGATCCAGGACTACCTCGGTAGCCCCTAAACCTGTCTTCCATGATGATGAGTTCGGCTTCCGTATTGTCTTCGGCATTGCAAGGTAGGTTCCTTCTTCCGAATATATCTTCTGCAAAAAGGTGTATTGTGTTCAGCTCTGCAAGGTTAGTACGACCCTTAGCCTCGAAGGCAAGTCTTTTGAAGGAAAATGAATAGTGTGTCTCTACTGACAACTTTTGGGTGAAGCATCGCGTCCAGCCCACTAACTTATCGAACCATTTTATTTGGTCCTAGTTTCGCGTTTCGAGATATATCCTCATTGACACGTCCCATCAGAATAGAGATCGTGCCCGCTTATTGTGGGATCCTTATCAATATGACGTGAGCATCCACGCTTCACATTACGCACGACCGCTTTTAGAACTGGCGAGGTTTATGGCTAAAGTGGGGGGACGTTCTGTATTCGCAGCGTTATAAAAGCACACCAATCCCTTTCATTAGTTCTACGCCTTCCTCAAGCTCAAGCTCTCCAATCTCCTTAGCCCCAGTATTCTCATCTCCTGCGCCCACTGCTCCTCGTTCCTCAACCTCCACTCTCCTTCCCAGCTATGGCTGGATACGGCGCCAGAGGCAAGTGGGAGGCTTCCAAGGTCGCTGAAAACACCATGGAGGATCTACGGAGCACGGGATATCTCGTCGGCGACATCGCACACCGAGTCCCTACCAAGGGCCATGTGATTCCCGTCCCAGAGGCGGGTGAGAACGTAGTTTTTACCTCTCACTTTGTTAGGGGGCTAGGGTTTCCACTCCACCCCTTTGTTCGGGGCCTTTTGTTCTTCTACGGGCTAGATTTCCATGATCTAGCCCCGAACTCAATCCTACACATATCTGCTTTTATAGTGGTATGTGAAGCCTTCTCTGCATGCCCCCACACTTCGGCCAATGGCTTAAGACCTTCAACGTAAAGTCGAAGGTGGTGGGCGGGGAACACGCGGAGTGCGGGGGCGCTATGATCAGCAAGCTCCCGAATGCAACTAGGCCCAAGGGCTCATTCGTGGAAATGAATAAAGTCTGGCAGTAGGAGTGGTTCTACATCACCGAACCCCGCGATGCCAAATGGGAGGCGGAGCCTGCTTTCAGATCCGGACCCCTAGAGAGGCTGACCTCCTGGACCAAAAAGGGTCTGGACTGGGGATCGCATACTGAAGTGACGACTCTTGTGAGCCGCGTGTCAGGCATGATCTCTAAGGGGCACCTGCTCTCCTCCGTGGTCCAGGTGATGCTGACCAGGCTTGTTCTCCCTTGCCAAAGCCGGGACTCCTCCCTATGGGAGTTCGATCTAGCAGGAGACAAGCCGCTGAAGCATCTCTTCGGCTTTACGCATAAGGAGATCTGGAAGCATCTCTTCAAGAGCCAGAAGGAATGCCCCGAAGAGACCAAGGATGCGGGCTACAGCACTGTGGTCTCTGCCCCAGAGGTAATAGAAATCCTTGCCGAACACTTACCCTTTCCCTTATGTAATGATAATAGGAATTGGAATTTTAACGTGATATACAAGCCTAGACGAAGAAGGCGACCCGGATCAAGTGTCCGGCGCCTTTGCCCGAAGACCCGGCATTGCCTCTACTGACGTTGATGCTGGTCTCGGTGTCGTACAAGGAGCCGACCAAGAAGCCCAAGAAGACGAAGGGCGAGGGGGCCGGAAATAGTCCCCGTCCCGCGGATAAGAAGTCCGAGGAACTCCACATCCTCTCCTCTGACGAGGTGGAGGAATATGATGAGGAGGAAGAGGAAGAAGAAGAGCCCCCTGCGCAACGTAGTGGGTGGAAGAGGGTGGCCCTCGCTGACGCGGGCACAGCCGTGCCCCGAAAGAAACTGAACCTCATAGCTAGTTCGGACACATCCAAACATAGTTTCATGGTGAAGCCCAGGGTTAAACCCTCCCTGAATCGTAAGTCAATCCGGATTCAAGTGATGTACCTTTGCTTATTTACTATTTTCGATGCTTACTTAGCATTCCTTACCTGCTGACCTACAGCCCTCCCGGTGGACACCCCGACGCCTCCTTATCGGAGGGGAACTCTCTAGAGCCTGGAGAGACGGAGAGTGACCCTCCAGTCCGGGCTCCATCGCCCATGATCGGCAGGAACACCGAAGTATCTTCCCAGCGGGTGTCCTCCACCCTAGGAGATGAGGGCGGGGCAGGTGACAAGGCGGCCGGGGATAATACATCGGCGGCCTACAGCCATGGGGAGACGACCCCCATGGAGACCGAAGATGTGGGGCCCAACCAAACCGCGGCCCCAACGAATACTATCCCGGAACCTAGTGCGGCTCCGGGGTCCAAGGACCCGACTCCTCAAGTGGAGGAGGATACAGCGGCACCTATAGTCAATTCGGAGGCGCCGGACTCTATGACGGGGGCACTGCAAAGTGCTTCCATCATGGAGGAGCACCGCACCGTGATGGGTGCGGTGATGAAGAAGATTCAGTCCGTCAAGGGCGGACTGAATGAAGCCTTCAACATCCTATTAACAGGCTTTGAGGTAAGCAATGTAATGCTTTTTAAAAAAATATGTTTAATGCACATACATAACCAGTAGCCCCTGATGCTTTGTGTGATTCTGAAAAGAATCGGATGAAGTATGCATAGTATAGTATACTTACGGAGATACACAGTTGTGCGGGCTTCACTAGTTACGGCAACTGCGCGAGACGCAGAGGTTGCCGAACTAAATCGGAAGATCATGTGGGCCAACACGGACCTCGACTGTGTCAAATAGTGTTTAGACGAAATGCAAGGTATGCAGATTTTTAAGAAATTGAAATGTCAAGAAGACTTAATTTAGTATTGATTGAGTATGTTTATAAAATTTGATGTGATATTCTGTGTAAAATAGTTGGCGCCACTGAGCTCGAGGCCCTCATGGGCGAGGTTGCCAAGGCCAAGAAGGAGGCCGAGGCGAACAAGGTGGCCGCTAACAAAGCGGCTGCCGATTTGGAGGCCGAAAAGGCGGAGTAAAAAGAAGCACCAGGCTCGGGTGTCTGAAGTCGAGGTCAAGCTCAAATATGCCATCCTTAAATGTGAGGCATTGGAGAAAAAGTCTTCGGAGCAAGCAACTGAGCTGTCTGCGGTAGTGAAAACTGCCTAGGATGCGCGAGGCGAGTCATGCAGCGCCCGTCAGGAAATCGTGCAGGCACGACAGATAGCATCGGGTAAGACATTTCTCTTACAGAGCATCTTCAGAGGGCATAAGTACATTGGGCTGACACGATTATGGAGTTCTCCAGGCGTGTTTGCTGATCTTCCGAGGAGCAGTGCTGACACCGCCCTGTACTCCGAGCCCTGGAGGGGAACAACACGGAGAAGCTGTTTTGGTCGCAGTTCTATGTGCCAAAACATCCGGTGCCCCTCAGTGACCATATGAAGCAGTTGGCTGAGCTACACAACATGGCGGGTTCGTCCATGAAGGACTTAATAGTCCTGCTATGGCCCGCTGATCCAATCCAAAGTAGTTACTTCAGATTGCTGAAGCGGCTTGTCGAGGCGAGTCCGCGGGTCGACGCATTGACGCGTTCGGCCTGCATAGAAGGTGCTCGGATGGCCTTTGCTCGTGTCAAAGTGCACTCGGCGAAGATGAATGCGGGGCATATCGCCACTGCTCGTCCACCCGCTGGCATGGAGCACTGCAAGCCGGAGAATTACTTCGAGGACGTCATCGAGGGTGCCCGCGTTGTAGAAGGCCAGTGTTCGAAGGATCTTATCTTTGACTAATTGTATCCGGATGTAAAGACTATGCTTATGAATCCGATGTATATAACTTTTGCGCTATAATAATATCAACGTCTTTTGCCTCATGTGTGACTCTTTATCTAAATCTGAAAGTTTCCAGTCGTCGGCTTCAGCCCCCATGTACATAGTACTGGGGTGTTCGGTCATATGCATGTACACTCTTTATCCAACGTCTTGGTCCGTATAGGAGGTGTATGCGGAGCTATCCTTTCCTTTACGGGATTTAGTTCAGCGGTTTGGACGCCGACGTTTGGGAGGTTCTTCAGCGGGCTTGTCCTCTACAGGATTGTTTTCACCGTCGCCCTCCGCCTCTTTGGGTGTATCCACCATGTACATGTCGTACGAAGACGTAGCTGTCCATCGCCCGGTTACAGGCCGGACTTGATCTGGATCCGCTTCAGTTTCGAGGTCCATCCCTTCGAAGTCTTCGGAAGCATAGTCAACTAGATCGGTTAGATCTTCAACCATGCCTATCAAGTGGGTGGTGGGTGGGGAACAAAATTCTCCATCAGCCTCCAGTTCGAGCAGGATACAATGCGGCTGTGTGTCCTCCTCTAGGGAGAGGTATCTTAATGACTTTAACATGCCGCCAAAGGGTGAGTGCTGGAAGATATCTGCAGCATTGAATTCAGCGATAGACGCATGATCAGGTTTGAAAGGCGCGGATCCGCGTGATTCGGAATCTGAGGCCGGATTTGAGTCTGGGGTTCCGGTAACACAAACCCCGCTCATAGTTGGGTCTGTGTGCGGCTCCAACGTCGTAGAGTCTGCGGCTTCCGTGGCGGGATTGAGTTTCTCATCCTCGGGTGATGCGATCTATTCTGGATCTAGGGCCAAAACTGTTGCAGGTGTTATTTCTTAATCTGATGACAGAGTTAGGTCATGCTCATCGTGGTGCAGAGAGAGGTTGCCACTGGTTCGAATTCGGTGAAGATCAAGTCTCCACGGATATCAGCAACATAGTTCAAGCTTCCGTATGTGACTTGATGGCCAAGGGCGTAGCTCTCGATCTGCTCAAGGTGGCCTTCGCTGTTGGCACGGAGCGCGAAGCCGCCAAACACGAAAAGTTGTCCAGGAGGGAAAATTCCCTCGGTGTCGCCGTTGTGGTTGATGACGAGATCCATCCGTCCTTCCATCGACGACATAGTGGAACTCTCAATGAAAGCACCAATGTTGGTGTCAAAATCGATGGATCTCGGGTAGGAGGTCCCGAACTATGCGTCTGAGGATCGATGGTAACAGGAGACTGGGGACACGATGTTTACCCTGTTTCAGGCCCTCTCGATCGAGGTAATACCCTACTTCCTGCTATATTAGTATGGATGAATGTGAATACAAGAGTTGATCTACCTCGAGATCGTAATGGCTAAACCCTAGGTCTAGCCTATGAGGATATTGTGATTCTCCATTCTAGCCTCTACTAACTAAACCCTCCGGTTTATATACACACCGGAGGGGCCTAGGGTTTGTACATGTCATCTTGCAGAGGAAGGAAAATTTACACTCCAATCTAAAACTTGCCATTACATGAATACACGCGTCCTATCCGGGTACGAGAGATGATCTCCGACTATGATCTTCATAGCCCACCAGTCCGGCCCACCAAGAGTAATCCGGCCACATAAGGACCCCTTGATCCAGGACTCCCTCAGCCGCCGCGTGCTGTCTTGAATGGGCACACCATGTCCAGCCCCTACGCGACAAAGGGCCAAGTGAGGGGGGTGGTTTTGTGTGCAGAAGCTAGCAGGTGTTGCTTTGAGCTGAATTTTTGGCATCCCTTGCAGTGCTTGAACAAATCCTTGGCGTCCTCCAAAGCAGTCGGCAAGTATAAACCATGTGGGAAAGCTTTGGCGACAAGGGATCTGGAGGCCGCGTGGTGGCCGCACTCGCCTTGGTGGATGTCTTTGAGGATTGTCTTGCCCTTTTCTGGCTCTACGCAACGTTGGAAGACTCCAGTCACACTGCGTCTGACAAGCTCTTTGTTTACTATCGTGTAAGATCCTGCCCGGCGCTATACTTGCCTGGTCAAGATCTCATCAGCCGACAACTCTTTGTTCACCAGGAAGTTGAGGATAGGTTGCGCCCATGATGGAGCTTGGACTTCATGCACTGTCACCACGGCCACTGATACTAGGGCGGCTGGGTTGGGAGGCGGCGGGGTGGAGCCGGCTGCCATTTGTTGTGTCGTTGAAGTCCCCAGGCCGACTGCCGCAGTCCCCGGTCTGGGCTCTAAAGCTCTTGGGCCAGGTGCGACTGCTGCAGTCCCCGAGCCGCCAGCCAAAGTCCCTGGGCCGACTGCTGCAGCCCTCGGGCCGGGTGCAACTGCTGCAGCCCCTGAGCCGCCTGTCGAGGTCCTCGGGGCGGCTACCGCAGCCCCCGGGTTAGATTCGATTGCTCTGGGAGCAGCCAGCACGAAGATGGACTCAGATTTTGGCGAAGTCTTGATAGACGGCTTGAGGAGGCGCTGAAGGGAAACGCTGGTTGGTATAGCTTGCCGGGTGGAGCCAATCCATGCCAGGGCATCTGCTTGCTCATTGTCGGCCCGTGGGACTTGAAGGAACTCGCACCCTTCAAAGTATCCGCTGAGTTTTTGGACGAGGAAGCGGTAGCTTGCCATGTTTGCATCCTTGGCATCCCAGTCGCCAGATGACTGTTGGGCCACCAAGTCCGAGTTGCCGTAGCGCAAGATCCGGCGGATGCCGAGTTCTTTGGCCAGCTGGAATCTATGTACTAGCGCTTCGTACTCAGCCACATTATTGGGGGCGGCAAAGTGAATTTGCAACGTGTATCTGAGCTTGTCGCCTTTGGGAGTGGTTAAGACAATGCCGGCTCCCAAGCCGGTGCGCATCTTCGAGCCATCAAAGTGCATTCGCCAATGGGTGGAATCTGGCGCAGGTGGTAAGTATTGGGTCTTGGCCCAGTCGACGAGGAAGTCGGCCAACGCTTGAGACTTGATGGCGGTGTGAGGCTGGTAGATGATGGTGTAGGGGGCCAGCTCGATGGCCCACTTGGCCACCCGGCCTGATGCGTCTCTGCTGCCTATGATCTCAGCAAGTGGGGCAATGCAGACAACCGTGATGGGGTGCTCTTGAAAGTATGTCTTGAGCTTCTTGGCGGCAAAATACACGTCGTAGCACATCTTCTAGTAATGGGGGTAGTTCTTCTTTGAGGCCGATAGCACCTCGCTTAAGTAGTACACAGGCCTCTGGACAGGCTGTGCATTGCCGTCTTCTGGGCGTTGTACCACAATGACCGTGCTGACCACTCGGCTGGTTGCGGCCATGTAAAGGAGCATGGGCTCTTTAGCAATCGGAGCCACCACGATAGGCGACGTGGTCAACTTCTTCTTCAGCTAGAGAAAGGCACCGTCCGCCTTGTCGTTCTAACTGAAGTGAGCAGTTTTCTTCATGAGCTGGTACAGGGGAAGAGCCTTCTCACCCAGCCGACTGATGAAGCGGCTGAGGGATGCCAAACAGCCGGTAAAATTCTGGACATCTCACAGTCGGGTGGGTCTTTCGATCCTCTCGATGGCCTTGATTTTCATAGGGTTGCACTCAATGCTGCGTTTTGAGACCAGGAAGCCAAGGAGTTGACCGACTGGTTCCCCAAAGACACACTTCTCTGGGTTGAGCTTGATCTGAAAATGGCGCAGATTATCAAAAGTTTCATTGAGATCTTCTAAGAGGGTGCCGCGCTTCTCCGTCTTCACCACAATATCGTCCACATAGACGTGGGCATTTCTGCTGAGTTGCTTGAGGAGGCATTTCTGCATGCAACGCTGAAACGTGGCACTAGCATTTCTCAAGCCGAATGTCATGGTCAGGTAGCAGAAGGCTCCGAATGGTGTGAAGAAGGCGGTCTTCAGGCGGTAGGCTGGGTCTAACTTGATCTGGTGGTATCCTGAATAGGCATCCAAAAAACTCAGCAGCTCGCATCCGGCTATGGAGTCTATTACTTGGTCAATCCAAGCCAAGGCAAACGGATCCTTGGGGTAGGCTTTGTTGAGGCTGGTATAGTCAATACACATGCGCCACTTGTTGTTTTTCTTTAGTACAAGGACTGGATTGCCAAGCTAGTCCGGGAAGAATACTTCCATAATGAAGCCGGCTGCTAGGAGCCAGGCTATCTCTTCACCAATGATTCTTCTCTTCTCTTCTCACAGGCGGCGGAGGGGTTGTTTGACTGGTTTGGCGTTTGTTCTGACATGTAGCTTGTGCTCGGCCAAATCCAATGGAGCACCCGGCATGTCCTTGGGAGACCATGCGAAGATGTCCCGATTCTCATAGAGGAAACCGATGAGCTCGCTTTCCTATTTGCTGTCGAGATTGGTCCCTATGACAGCAGACCTCTCCGGGTGGTTCGGGTCTAGGGGTATCTTCTTGGTTTCTTTGGCCGGCTGGAAGGAGTCCTGGGTATCTGATTCCTTTGGTTCTGGTGACAGGTCGGGCTGCTCGCCGGCCATGGCCACCACCCGGTCCAGGAGCTTCTTCTCAGCAGCAATCACTAGGGACTCGGCCAGCCGGCTGCTGGCCACAACACATGCAGCTGACTTCTTGTAGTCTCCAGCTATGGTGATAATGCCCTTGGTTCCCAGCATCTTCATCTTGAGGTAGGCATAGTGTGGTATTGCCATGAACTTGGCCAGAGCTGGCCGGCCAAGCAGTGCGTGGTAGGGGCTCTTGTCAGGGATATTACTAGCAGGTATAAACCGGCTAGGAAGATCCGGATTACATTAATGTAGTAGTGTTATCATAAGCCCAGTAGGTTATGAGTTAGAGGTTACGGCCCGTGGAAGCTTAGGGCCCATATGTAAAGCTTACGGTTTATGAACCGTCATATCATGTAACTTGAGGTATAAGATAGGAAGAATAGAGACCGAGGCGGACACGATTATGAACCGGCCTCGGGACTCTGTAAACCGGACCGGGCGTCGCCTCCTATATAAAGGGACGACCCGGCAGCGGTTCAAGGACAAGCAACAATCCGTCGAGACACAGGCAAGCAATCCGCTCCCTGTTCATCGACGCCCAAGCAATACCAAACCAAACTAGAAGTAGGCTTTTACCTTCATCGAAGGGGCCGAACTAGTATAAACCCTCTGTGTTCTTTGTGTGCTTTAACCTTTTCAAGCTAACCCGCGTGATGGCTCCACACCTAAGTCCTTTAAACCGGACATCTTCCGTGATAAATCCACGACCGTTGGCGCCCACCGTGGGGCTATCGCACGATGGTTTCGAGTTATTGAAGGGCAGCTTTGAAGGACTTAAGGGTTACACGGTTGGCCGGATGACCAAGAGTCACCGCGGCCGGATCTACATCGACGACGCGGGCTGGGGCCCCGAGGCCGATTCAATCGAATATGGGTACCGAGTCCCCTTCGGCGGCATCCACGTATTCATCGGCAAGATTGGTGAACCAGGACCTGAGCCGGACATCTTCCCCAACATCGTCGAGCCGGCTCAGCGTGCGAGATCGGCCCGGATTCAGCCCGCCATGAAGCGTGTTTTCGTTGGAGCAGTGCATGGAGTCCAAGCCGAGGACGGATCGGATTCTGGTGGCGAGACAGTTGTCTACTCTGACGATGAATCTTCATCCGGAGAGACCGAATCTTTGTATCAGTTGCGGGACGGCCGATCCGGGGATATGTCCGATGGTGACAGTATTCTGGACCCCTTCGATCCGCCAAACCGGGTGGCTGTCTTCATGGCCGGATCACAGCCTATGCAGCAGCCCACGATGACTGGGGCATTCACAGCAGAGGTGGCTGGTGCAGGGGCGAGCAACCAAACCCCCTCACCCGCTGACGCTCTATCCACCTTAGTCGAGGAGTTGACAGCACGCACAATAGCAGAAGTGGCTCCTGCCAACAAGGCGCAGCATGATGCGGAGATCCTCCAGCTGAAGGGCCGGATTGAGCAAGCCAAACGGGATCTGGATGCAGAGAAAGACATGATGGTGACAAGGCAAGCAGAGCTGGATTCCCAAGCTTTCCGGCTCAGGATTGATTAGGCCTCTGCGCAGGAGGTAAGGAACAGAAGGTATCAGACTCGTCTATCGCCGGTCTATGAGGCGATGAATCTCTTTGGCACACCAGGAGCGGGAGCCAGCAATAAC
The DNA here is from genome assembly GCA_902687465.1 of Secale cereale. Classification (NCBI taxonomy): domain Eukaryota; kingdom Viridiplantae; phylum Streptophyta; class Magnoliopsida; order Poales; family Poaceae; genus Secale; species Secale cereale. The sequence continues at coordinate 317,847,072 of LR738709.1, forward strand.
CTAGAAGTAAACTGGAGAGGAGTCCTAGGAGCAGGCGCGCCGGTTCAACAGCCGACCGGGGAGCAAAATCGTCAGGTGTGCCCACGCCGCACGTCCCCACACCTCCTGGCCATTATTCAAACCCATAGGATAACATTGTCGTCGCCGCTTCACGACTGGCCGCTTTACCCATTGAGGGGACATCCCCCGTGGCGATGGAAGCACGCAAGGTCAAGGAATTGCTGGACACAGCGTTGACACAGCAGTAGGCGTACTCTTACAGCAGGGAGAGAATTCATTCAACACCCCGCCACAGCAGGAGTTACACTAGGCATTGGGATGAACCGGAAGTGTCCAGCAGCGAGCGGAGACGTCACCGTCACAGGCAAGATAATCCGGCAGGGGCAGAGGCGCACGCCCAGGAGGCAATGAACCGTGCCAGACCTACTGCCCGCGAGGATGTCCGTCAAACGACGCCGGTTCACCCAACCACAGCAGAGACGGGAGTCACTGTGAGTTCTTTTGGAATACAGTGTCTTGTTCCCGCTTTACGAAGCGTAAGGTTACCCAAGGACTTCAAAGGTCCGTGCAAGGTGCCTAACTATACAGCAGACCTGGCTCCAGAGGCTTGGATCGAGAGTTATGAGATGGCTATGGAGATGCTAGATGTGGATGAAGCGGCTTGCGCAAAGTATTTTACCATGATGCTTGAAGGTACAGCCCGGACGTGGTTAAAGGGCTTACCACCTAACTCCATTGGATCATGGGGTGAGCTGCGTCGGCAGTTTATCAAAAATTTCAAAGACACGTGCAAGCAACCGATGTCAATAGTGGACCCGGCGGCATGTGTTCAGGGAGAGCAGGAGCCGACGAGCACCTGGGTGCGGCGAGTGTCAGAAATCATGCACTCTTCCAATAGCATCAATCCCAGTACGACAATAGTGACTAGAAACAATTGCCGGTTTGAGTGTCTGAAGCTGAAGTTGGGACGGCTCAACCGAGATTGTAATGACATGGGGACACTCATGAGCGCTCTGGTGAAGTATGGGGACTCTGATAATACTAAATACCCAGAAGCAGATGGTGATAAATCCGGGAAAGCGAACAAGGCTGGTAAACCGGCGCAGGTTAATCCGGCAGGAACAAGTTTTATTGGTAAGCGAAAGGCAGAGGGCAGCTCTGATTTCGTGGCCAATACCAATGTTCAAGGAAATTTTCAGCGCCGCAAGGGTAGGCCACCTCCACGGAACGGGGGATGATTCATCAATCTGGATCTACAATTGAACGAGCCTTGCCCAAAACATAGCACAGAGGAACACCCAGCTAAACATACATGGGGGCAATGCCGGATCATGGTAGAGGCCATGAGACAAGCCAAAATGACAATGGACCGCCGGGCGGCGGCTCAGGTTCCGGTTTTCAAGGTCCGGGTCACCATGGTAATGGGTCCGGATCAGGATATCATGGCGGCAACAATAATTACAACCAACGCAACCGCCAGCAGCATGGTCAGGGCGGTTATAACAACCAAGGCAACCACCAGCATGGTCAGGGTGGCTACAATAACCAAGGCAATCAGCAGCGTCAACAGCAGCAGCAATCTGGATATCAGAGTAATCCGAAGGAACTAAGTAGTGGACAGTACCATGTTTTTACTACAAGTTTGTGCAAAAGGGATCAAACAATCCTGAAGCGGGCGGTAAACACGGTTGAACCGGCAACACCACGTTTCCTGCGTTGGTCGGAACAACCTATTGTGTGGAGCAGAGAGGATCACCCGCCGCAGATTGATAATCCGGGCCAGTTGGCCTTAGTGGTGGCACCACAGGTGGGTGGTTACAAATTCACAAAGGTACTCATGGATGGTGGCAGTAGTTTCAACATCCTATATTATGAGACTTTCCGTCGTATGGGGTTGACGGACAAGAAATTGAGACAGTCCAACACGGTGTTCCATGGAGTAGTACCAGGTAAATCGGCTTACCCAGTTGGGAAAATTGATCTGGAGGTCACCTTTGGAGATGAACATGACTCCAGGTCAGAGACAGTAACGTTTGAGGTGGTAAAAATCCGGAGCCCATATCATGCTCTGTTTGGAAGGCCGGTTTACGCCAAATTCATTGCTAGACCGTGTTATGTTTATCTACATCTCAAGATGCCGAGTCATAAGGGAACTATCACGGTTCACGGAAGTCGCAAGATTGCATTGGAGTGCGAAGAAGGAGACGCAGCCTATGCAGAGGCAGTATGTGCTACAGAGAAGTTGAAGTTCTATAAGGATAATGTTGATCCGGTAGATATGTCCCCGTTAAAGAAGCCAACTACAGAGCATGATCCGGCGTTGAAGTTTAAATCGGCAGAGGAAACGAAGCAAGTTGACTTTGTACCAGGCGACTCGTCCAAGTAGTTCACTATCAGCACTAACATTGACCCTAAATAGGAAAGCGCGCTCATCGAGTTCATCCGTGAGAATCGGGATATCTTTGCATGGAAACCTTCTGACATGACAGGTATACCGAGGGAACTCGATGAGCACAGTCTTAATATTGATCCGAAGTTCAAACCGGTCAAGCAGTATCTGCGCCGCTTCAATGAAGAAAGGCGCAAGGCTATAGGTGAAGAAGTGGTCAGGCTTTTGGCCGCAGGGTTCATAGTTGAGGTATTCCATCCGGAGTGGTTGGCTAATCCGGTTTTGGTGTTAAAGAAAAATGGAAAATGGAGGATCTGTGTGGATTACACAGATTTAAACAAAGATTGTCCAACCGATCCTTTTGCTCTCCCCCGTATTGATCAGATCATTGATGCCACGGGGGGATGTGAGCGGCTAAGTTTTTTGGATGCATATTCAGGGTATCATCATATCAAGATGGCGGTTAAGGACCAGGAGAAGACAGCCTTCATAACTCCCTTTGGAGCCTTTTGCTATGTATCTATGCCTTTTGGGCTCAAGAGTGCCCAAGCGACTTACCAGCGTTGCGTACAGAACTGTATTAAGGGGCAGATAGGGAAAAATGTCCATGCTTATGTGGATGACATTGTTGTAAAATCAAGAAAGGAGGAGACGTTGATAGAGGACCTAAAGGAAACCTTTGATAACCTCCGGATCTATAAGATGATGCTTAATTCGGAGAAGTGCGTTTTTGGTGTTCCAGCTGGCAAGCTCCTCGGATTCTTGGTATCAAACAGAGGAATAGAGGCCAATCCGGAGAAGATCAAGGCGATCACATCCTTGACTAAACCAGCTTGTATCAATGATGTCCAGCGCATCGCTGGCCGGATTACAACGTTAAGCCGATTCATCAGCCGTTTGGGAGAGAAGGCAATTCCGCTTTATCAGATGCTAAAGAAGACATATCGGTTTATATGGAGCGATGCTCCAAACGCCGCGTTTGAGGACTTGAAGCGGCAATTAGCAGAACCACCGGTCCTTGCTGCCCCTGTTGATAAGGAGCCGCTGCTGTTATACGTGGTCGCCAATGCCCGTGCAGTTAGCGTAGCAATCATGGTGGAGCGCAAAGAAGCAGGCAAGGAATATCCGGCTCAGCGCCCGGTTTATTACGTCAGTGAGGTTCTAATTGAATCAAAACAAAGGTACCTACACTAGCAGAAGCTGGTGTATGGCGTGTTTATGGCAAACCGGAAGCTGAAGCACTACTTCCAAGGCCACCCAATCACTGTTGTTAGTTCAGCTCCGTTGGGGGATATGATCCAGAACAGAGAAGCCACTGGCAGGGTAGCAAAGTGGGCCATTGAGATTAGCCCACATGGATTGAAGTATGTACCATGTACTGCTATCAAATCCCAAGCATTGGTAGATTTCATCAATGATTGGACAGAATTGCAAGCACCAGAGCAGAAGCCGGATCATACATACTGGACTATTCACTTCGATGGTTCAAGGCAATTAGAAGGCTCGGGGGCTGGAGTTGTGTTAACTTCCCCACCAGGTGACAAATTTTGTTATGTCCTCCGACTAATGTTTCCTTGCACTAACAAGGCGGCTGAATATGAGGCACTGCTTCATGGCCAACGGATGGCTAAGGAGATGAAATTGAGCCAGGTCAAGTGCTTTGGTGATTCATATTTAGTGGCACAACAAGTATCTGGCAAGTGGGACTCTAAAGACCCTCTCATGGCAGCTTACACGCGAGAAGTTGAAGCAGTTGCAGGATGTTTCAAGGGATACCAGGTGGATCACATAGACCGGCGGAAAAATGAGGCGGTTGATGCTCTAAGCCGGTTGGGTTCTCAGCATAAACCGGTGCCGCTGAATACTTTCTTGGACGAGCTACACAGTCCATCAGTTCAGGTACCATCAGAGGAGGATTTGGATGTTCCTGATCCGGAAGCGCGGCTGGTTGCGGCACTTCATGTTATTCCGGATTGGACACTCCCTTACTTGGCGTACATGAGCCGAGGAGTGTTGCCAGATGATGAGATTGAAGCTAGGCAGATAATCCGGCGATCCAAGTCCATGACAATTGTTAACGGAGAACTTCATCACCGCAGCGTTTCTGGAGCGTTTCAGCGGTGTGTATCATCAGAAGAAGGTTGTGACATTCTTCGAGAGATTCATGAAGGGGATTGTGGTCATCACGCCGGTTCAAAGTCCTTGGTTGGTAAAGCTTTCCGTCATGGGTTCTACTGGTTGACAGCCCATGCTGATGCGGAGGATCTAGTCCGGAAGTGCGACGCTTGTCAGAAATTTTCACGGCGCGCTCTTGTTCCGGCACAGGAGCTGCGGATGATTCCAATTACTTGGCCGTTTGCGACTTGGGGGCTTGATATGGTTGGGCCTTTTAAACGATCCCAAGATCAAAAAACTCACCTGTTGGTGGCAGTGGATAAATTTACAAAGTGGATTGAGGCAGAGCCTATGAGCAAGTGTGATGCGGCAACAGCGGTTAAATTCATCAGGAAGGTAATTTTCCGGTTTGGCTTTCCACACAGCATTATCACTGATAATGGCACCAATCTATCTAAAGGAGAGATGGAAGAGTTTTGTCAAAGGGAGCATATTCACCTAGATGTGTCTTCTGTAGCTCACCCTCAATCCAATGGTCAAGCTGAAAGGGCCAATCAAGAGATTTTGCGAGGCATCAGCCCCCGGCTTATGACTCCCTTGCAAAGAACACCAGGGTGCTGGGTTGAGGAGTTACCTTCTGTCCTCTGGAGTATCAATACTACGCGGAACAGGTCCACAGGCTACACACCTTTCTTCATGGTGTACGGTGCTGAAGCGGTTCTTCCAAGTGATATCCGGCACGACTCACCACGGGTGGCAGCTTATGTTGAAGCAGCCAATGAGCAAGCAAGACAGGACAGCTTAGACCGGCTGGATGAAGAGCGTGACATAGCAGCAGCAAGATCTGCAATTTATCAGCAGGACCTGCGCAGATATCACAGCCGCCGGGTTAAAACCAGGACGTTCCAGGAGGGGGACTTAGTACTCCGGCTCATCCAGGACCAGACAGATATGCACAAGTTATCCCCACCTTGGGAAGGGCCCTTTGTGGTCAGCAAGAACCTACACAACGGTTCATACTACCTGGTGGACGTTCGAGAACACAAAGACTCACGGACAGCAGAGGAAGAGACGAAGAGGCCGTGGAACATTGCCCTTCTGCGGCCTTACTACACTTGAGCCATGAGCTCCGCTTCATGTATCCTGTATATATTATGATTAATAAATAAACCGGCACCCCTGGTAAACCGGGGGATCAGCCTTTTTCTTCTAAATAAGTGTCTTATGAGAGTTAACACAGATGCTTCGATCAGTCTATTTTGCTATGCAGGACAATTCTATAAGGGACCAAACAGGACTTGCCTTTCAAGCGCAACTCCTTCATAGGAACCCTACCTCCATGCTCACTAGGGGGCTACGGATCGCATTCGAATCCTCGCTTAAATCCCTTCTGGTCCGGTTTATACGATCGTCTTCGCATCAGCGCCCTTTGGATTACATCCATTGATTAGCAAAATATGTTCTTGCCCCTTGGATTATATATCCGTTGATTGGCAAAAGAAAATGTTCTTGCCCCTTGGATTATATATCCGTTGATTGGCAAAAGAAAATGTTCTTGCCCCTTGGATTATATATCCGTTGATTGGCAAAAGAAAATGTTCTTGCCCCTTGGATTATATATCCGTTGATTGGCAAAAGAAAATGTTCTTGCCCCTTGGATTATATATCCGTTGATTGGCAAAAGAAAATGTTCTTGCCCCTTGGATTATATATCCGTTGATTGGCAAAAGAAAATGTTCTTGCCCCTTGGATTATATATCCGTTGATTGGCAAAAGAAAATGTTCTTGCCCCTTGGATTATATATCCGTTGATTGGCAAACGAAAATGTTCTTGCCCCTTGGATTATATATCCGTTGATTGGCAAAAGAAAATGTTCTTGCCCCTTGGATTATATATCCGTTGATTGGCAAAAGAAAAAATTCTTGCTCCTTGGATTACATCCATTGATTGGCAAAAGAAATCATTGCTCCTTGGATTGCACCCATTGATTGGCAAAATGAATCATAGCCCTTTGGGTCGCATCCATTGATTGGAAAATATGGAGCCTGACAGCTCGCAAAAAGCCTCGACTACATGGTCTTATTTGCAACAGTGTTTTGTGTTTTGTGATTTTCAAAGTTTTCTGTGGTTTTTGATCCGGAACTGGGAAATTTCAAAGTTAACCACGTATCTACAAAAGTCTGGGTCATAGAACACCAGCATGATTTAAACGGGTGGTTATCATAGCCCGGAACAATCTTTGGGCAAACGCCAAGCTGGGCCAAGAGCCTCATTACAATCTATACGTTTAATGATGTCTACCGGATTAAGGAGGTCAGACACACTTAACCGAAGGTATGAAATATTTTTGGATACAACATAAATACTCTTTCAATATATATGCCCATGGGAGCAATATGATTGGTCCGGAGGTAAACCGCCAGGACATATTTTAGCTTTGTCTATGCAGATACAGGTAATATAATGGATCAACCATAGCAGACAAGGGATTAAAATTGGAAGATGCCAAGTCAAAGCTATGACATCCGGATTAAGACAGAAAATGTTTCGAACTGTCCTATTACAAGGCACTTGCAGGCCTGAACGGATTAAAGTTTTCTGGCAACAGATTACAGCAGCTAAGAGTTAAACTGAGCGGCTTATGCTTCTACTTCCTGCTGCGAAGGCTAAGGGTCGGCTCGTTCCGGAACTTCTTCGTCTTCTTGAAGCGGCTGAAAATTAGGAACGCGCCAGTCGATCTTGGATAGTGCACGGAAATACATCTCCTCAGTAATGAGATCGGACGGATCAACATCTGGGGCTAAAGTATGGGCACGCACTGGTGGGATTAGATTCTCGGTGTCATAAACCGGCCGGTCCACCCGCTCATTCTCTAAGTCATATGCCGGATGATACCTGGTCAGGTCCGCTTCATCAGCAAGCTTGCTGGCAAGAGGGTGCATTTCCTTGGTTAAAGCACGACGGTCCTTGCCAGAGAAGGAAGATCCATCTTCCTTGTTACTGGGGTACCCGTTCATAGCTTCCTCCGGATCAAAGTCCGGAACCCAAGCCTTGGCCCTAGTCAGTGCTACAAGAGAGCCGGCCCGTGCAGCAGATTTCTTCACTTCTTCCAAGCGTACAGGCAGTATAGAAAGTTTTTCCAAAGTACCTTGGATAGTAGTGGGGGCCGCTTTTTGATGAGACATAGCACTTATAATCCTTTGAGCGCCAGAATACAGCTGCTCAACCAGAGTATAAGAAGCCTTGAGTTTCTTCCAGATGTCATCTCCAAGATGGGTTATGTGTCGCCCTACATATGATTATTACGGTTAAACCGGAGCAGAATAAAGATTGCAGAGAGGAAAGCATATGCAAATTAAGTACTCACCAAAGATGGCAGAGGTCATAAGTTCTATTTGCTGTCTTAAGCCGGTCAGCTCTTGCGTCACCGGATTAAGGGCCCATTCAGCATCCTTTCCCCTTTTCTCAAGAGCATTCCTCTGCACCTCCCAGGCTGATCGCTCCTCTTTAAAATCTTTTTTCAAATTTTCAGTATTGGTCAAGTTCAGCACCAGCTCATCCTTGGCTTTGGCAGATGCAGTTTCAGTGGCAGCAAGTCTATTCCGGAGCTCAGTTACTTCTGCAGCCCTCCGGGTCAAGTCAGCCTACAAGGAAATGAAGTGGAGTAAAAGAGAAATTCAGACAAGTCTCAAGCATATAAACAAGTTATCCACTTGACACTTGGGGGCTAATGGGCAGTTGAAGTATTAAAAGAGAAATTCAGACAAGTCCCAGGCACATAAAACAAGTTATGCCCCTGGCACTTGGGGGCTAATGTAAGTTCATTTTTCATACATTTGGAAGTACCGGTTCACCTACAACGGAGCTAAACCGGAACTTGGGGGCTACTATGGCATAAAGACAGAAGTACAAAAAATACAGAACAAAGACAAGTGAAGGAAGTTACCTTGTACTTATCCTTCATCATATTAACCAAGCCCAATTCATAGTCGCGGCTGGTGTGAAGCCGATTCAAATACCCGGAATAAAGTTCCTGCGCACTCAATTCGACATAGTTGGACAAATCCGTGCTCCACTTGCCCTTCTCTTGTTGAAGCTTCTCCTCTTTAGCAGTATGCTTGGCCAAGATGATAGGCTTAGCAGGAGCGGTAAAACCTGTCCCGGTTACCTGAACATTCGGAGAAGAGGCAGTGGTTGGCTGAGAAGGGGCAGCGGTAGGGGCCGGGCTAAGAGGAGTCGGGTTAGTCCGAGGAGGGCTAACCCAGACAGGACTCGCCGGTTCAATGACATTTTCCACATTCGTATCTTCCAGGGCAACAATGTCATCATGGTCCATGGGAGCAGGATCATCAAACTGAGTTGCAGGATCGCTCTCTGGAGGGATGATTTCATCCGGATCAGCCACCGGATCAGCGGTAGCAGTCTCGGCAGCTGCTTTGGTGGCCTTCGCCTTCTTGCTGGGCTTGGGTTTGCTGAAGGAAATTGAAGGAACAATGAGAATCATCAAGGAACAAATACAAATATAAACCGGATGTTGAAAGGGACTTACCCAGGCACGGTCTTCAGTACAGGAACCTGTGTGGCAGTAGATTCACCAGAAGATGACAAAGGTGTCTCCTGATAGTTAGGATCAGACGGTTTAAGCGGTTTACGTATAAGTCCGGTCGTTGGATGGAGAAGAGTTGGAAAAAGTAAAACCTCAGAGGATTCTACTACATGGCCACTATGGCGCGTAGTCCGGCGAGCTTCATGTTGCTACTTCTTCAAAAGAAATTTTGGGTCCAGTTGAGCGTACGGATGAGAAAAAAGATATTTCCAGGACGCCCGACGAATTTTGGGCACCGGCGGTTCAGAATCTGAAGAAAGAGAGATTACCTCAACTTCTGCCGCTTTACTTCCTTCAGCCAAATCCTGTGGAAAGACAATGTTAACATAAATTTGGATAAAGGGAGATTAAAACATATCAGGATCAAGTCATACCTCAAAATCTGGATCATCTTCCTCAGGATGTGAACCGGAGGTAGCGGCCGCCTTTTTCTTCTTGACAACACACGTCTTCCGGCGTGGCTGTTTGCCTGACTTGTCTTGAGGTTTTCTTTTCCAAAAGGGATCGTTGGCCTGTGGAGAAGATAAGAAATAAATAGAAGACAATTGATATGGACGGATCAGAAAAAGCAGAAGAGTTCAGCAAGAACTTACTGCTGGAGGTTTATTGTTTTCATAAAAAGGAGCCAATCCGGTCTGGTTGCACTCTTCCAGGGAGATGTTGAGCATCTTCTTTGCAGAATCAATGACTTCTTTCTCAGGAAGTATTATGTCAATGTGGCGTTGAGGGTCATCCGTCTTCTGGTATACTCACACATCAGGCCGGAGCGCCGGCTCAGTGGAAGGATACTCCAGGCAAGCCAACAACGAACGAAGTCTACTCCAATTAAACCGTTGGCCATAAAGGCCCTAAGTTTAGCAAGCTGAGGAGAAAACCGGGCCCACTCTGAAGAACTAAGCGCTGCGGCAGGGGATGATCCTCAGGTAGACGGTGTTCACGATAACCCGGTAGTGGGTTTTCTCCTTCAGGCGAGGTATCTTTGCAATAGAACCATGATTTGTTCCAATCCTTGGGGTGTGTATGGAGAGCAGCGTGAGGGAAGATCACGTCTCTTCTCTTTTGAATACTAACACCGCCCAGCTCTTGATGCGGGCCGGCAGTAAACTTTGTCCGCCGGTTTAAGTGGAAAAAATCTCAGAACAGATCTACAGATGGTTCTTCTTGAAGGTATGCTTCTGAGAAGACTTGAAAATTGCATATATTTGATATAGAGTTCGTACCTATATCTTGAGGATGGAGCTGAAAAGCGGCCAATACATCCCGGAAATTTTTTGAACCGGGAGGGCTAAAACCCCGGGCCATATGATCGAAGAAAACGATGACTTCTCCTTCTTTAGGGGTAGGAGGACACTCATTGCCTAGGGCCCGCCATTTCAGAACTGCTTGGGGACCCAGAAGACCAATTGAAGTGGCGTTGGTTAAGTCCTCTTCCGTAATGCAGGAAGAAGCCCAGTTGCAACAAACAAACTGCTTGGCAGCCATCTGGACTAAAGGAAACGTTGAAAGATACAGTGCAAAATCCGGATTACTAAATAGTGAAATGTAAACCGGAGCATAACATCAAATTATATCGACGGTTTAGACAAGGGACTAATGGTATTGGCAACCCGGAAGCAGATGTGAAGTGAACAGCTACCGGTTTATGACAACAAGAAAAAGAGGAGGCTAAACCGTCGGGCTTATAACTAATTTTTTACAAGAGGAACATATGATTGGTTAAACCGGTGAGTAGCTTACAGATCTACAAGACGAAGAAACGGGTTTCTACAAAAGGCTAAAGCAAAAATGGATCTGAGACGTAAGGGAAAAATGAAATATATGCTCTGCTTATACATGAAGAACGAAGAAGGGTTTCTACAGACTAAATGGATCTAAGGTTTACGTCTAAGGTTTGAATCTAAGGATTAAACTACGGAGCGGGGACGCATTCGAAACAAATCCAGGGTTTGAATCTGCTGCAATTATAACTTACAGAAAGAACAGCAAGCATCGAGGTTTCATGGCGGAAGCCATGGAGGAACCCTAGATTGAGATCTAGAATGAGAAAGGAAGAAGTACCTGAGGAAGAAGAAGAACGGCGGCGGAGTATTCTGGACACTTTTCAGGGTGATGCAGCGCCTGTCTTGACGATGGCGACGAGCTCGAAGACGGCGACGGAGCTTCGGGCGACGGAGGAAGAAGAAGTGCGGAAGGAAGAAAAAGGACAGGGTTCAGCAGCATTTATAAAGCTGGTGAGGTGAAACGGCAGGCGCGGGAATCAAGGAGGTCAGAGATTGGATAAAGATTCCGTTGTCGCCTCGATTTTCGGGATAACATTTAAAACAAAGATAACAGATGGAGGTGAGCAATAAATGTGGAGTTGATGTCACGACAGATTGAGATGATTTCCGGAGATGACGTCATAGCCGGTTTACAAAGCAGAGAAGCTACAGAGAGGAAATTTATGCAGAGACTTAGAAGACTGACATGAACAAGTTCAAGTCAATCTCGGGCCTAATGTCAGGGATATTACTAGCAGGTATAAACCGGCTAGGAAGATCCGGATTACATTAATGTAGTTGTGTTATCATAAGCCCAGTAGGTTATGAGTTAGAGGTTACGGCCCGTGGAAGCTTAGGGCCCATATGTAAAGCTTACGGTTTATGAACCGTCATATCATGTAACTTGAGGTATAAGATAGGAAGAATAGAGACCGAGGCGGACACGATTATGAACCGGCCTCGGGACTCTGTAAACCGGACCGGGCGTCGCCTCCTATATAAAGGGACGACCCGGCAGCGGTTCAAGGACAAGCAACAATCCGTCGAGATACAGGCAAGCAATCCGCTCCCTGTTCATCGACGCCCAAGCAATACCAAACCAAACTAGACGTAGGCTTTTACCTTCATCGAAGGGGCCGAACTAGTATAAACCCTCTGTGTTCTTTGTGTGCTTTAAACTCTTCAAGCTAACCCGCGCGATGGCTCCACACCTAAGTCCTTTAAACTGGACATGTGCCGTGATAAATCCACGATAGCTCTCCAGGTCAACCACCCCAAACCAGATTGCTTCGCAGCGGAAATGATCTTTGTCTCCAAAGAGGACGTCCATTTTGATCTTGCCGATTGGTGAGCAGGAGAGGCTGGGCACAATGTCGTGGAAGACAGTCCGACTGGACCGGAGCTACTTTACTTTGATGTTCAAATTCTCCATGGTATCGCGATAAAGGATGTTGATGCTGCTACCGCCATCTATCAGGACTCTAGAGAAACGAGCAGCTCGCCTATCTGTTGCAAAGCTGGCATCCAAAACAAGGGCATAGGAACCCGAAGAAGGCATCACCTCTGGGTGGTCAGCTCGGCTCCACTGGATTGGCTTCTCAGACCAGTACATGAACTTTGGGACTTCAGAGGCGACAACGTTGACTTCCTGGTGCTGCTGACGCCGACTGTGCTTATCATCAGCCACACTGGTGAAGACAACATAGGTCTCGAGCTCTTCAGGGAATTCATCTTGGATGGCGTCGACTACTGGACGAGTCGTTGGCTGCCGGGCAGGCGGAGCCGGCTGGCCAGCAGGCGGCAGTGGCAGTAGCCCTTCGCCCTTGGAGATTCGGGTGAGCCAGTGGCACTTCAGGGTGATGTTGTTGGATGGCTTCGCGCCACTATGGAACTTGCAAGGAGCATCGAGGGTTTGCTCATCGGAGAAGGTTGGCTGCCAAGCCGGCTTGCCGCCTTTGTGACGCTTGGGTAAGGGTCGTCCCTCCGGCTCCTAGTCCTCAACTGTCGCCACCTGCTGGCCGGTGGAAGCCGGCATCGGGGCTTTGTACTTCTGGTCATTCTGCGCTGACTGGAGTCGCCAGCCGGCGTCTTGGGAGCCGGAGGGAGCACTTTCCCAGAGGCGTCCACTTGGAGTCGGTGTTTGCGGTGATCAGCCGGAGGGAGCACTTTCTCATGGAGGAGTCAGCATTGGAGTACTTGTTTGTGGTGATCAGCAATTCATCGAGTGTAGCTAGCTCGTCGCAGATGAGTTGGTGTTTGAGCAAGGTGTCTTCTCGGCACTCGGCCGTGAAGTACTCTATGGCTTGCTCCTCGTGCACCCCTTCACAGGAGTTGCGCAGTTCAGCCCACCGCGTTAGGTAGTCGCGGGTGGACTCGGTGGGACCTTGGACGCACAGAGAGAGCTGACGAGGCTTGGGCGGTCGCCTGTAGGTGTTGGTGAAGTTGCGGATGAAGACTTCGATGAAATCTACCCAGCTGCTGACGATGTAGGGCTTGAAGTTGTTGAGCCAGGTCCGGGCCGTGCCCTGGAGCATGAGCGGGAGGTACCTCACGGCAACGCGCTTGTTGTCGTTCGCTATGCTGGCGGCGGTGGAGTAGTCAACAAGCCACTCTTTTGTCTTCACGGAGCCGTTGTATTTAGGCATATCTCGTGGGAGCAAGAACCCTTTGGGGAAGGGCTCGTTGTGAATGTGGGGTCCGAAACAGGGCGGACGAATCGCATCTTCTTCTTCTTCTAGCACCAGGGACCGCGCCAGGTGGTCGATCCGATGGCGGGCATCATTTTCTCCAATTCCTTCACGGCGACCCAGTCGGCCGCTGAGCGTCGGGTGCTCAACAGGCGGCGGGGAGATGCGCCTCTCCCTGCGCGGGGGAGGTTGATAGTCATCCCGTCGTTCCACTACTCACGGGCGACCGTCTTGGTCACGCTCGATGGTGATGTGTGTCTGGGTGCGGCTAGGAGCCCACTCTAGACCTCTTGAACTGCAGGCCCGCTAGTCGGTGTCCGGGAGGTCGCACCACGCTCTCGGTGAGGGGGAGATTCTCAGCCTGCTGGCCGGGTTCCATCAAGCGGCGGCCTACTTCTTGCTGCGCAGCAGCCGTGTCGATGAGCTGCTGAATGCACTTCGTCATCTAGCAGTGCTCGTCGCCTTCCAGGTGGTCTAGGTCATCTGCTGCCGCCTAGGCAGCACGCAGGTTCTTCCACGGGCGTGGCATAGACCGGGCGGTCCGCCCCGAACATGTTGGCAATGGTGGCCCTGCATTGTCAGACCGCGCCCACGTGGCTGGACTCTCCAGCAGCCGGAGTGCCACCGATGGCACGGTCGATCTCGTGCTGGTAGGCCTCGGAGAGACGTCTCATGGTAGCCAACTTCTTGGCGCTCTTGACAAGCGCGATGCGGCAGGTTTCTAGGGTCTCAGCACCGGCTTCTGCCGTGATGGGTGCGGCTAGGTCCTGCAACGTCGCTTGTAGCAGATCCTGGGCGACAAGCATCAGACGTCTCATCGTGGCTGATGACGAGCACCTCCGTAATGGTGCTACCATCGTTGTCCGCACGAGGGAGCGAGTCGTCGATGACCACCACATTGGTGGGGAAAGCATCGAGGGATGTCGTGTTGGAGTCGACAAGCATCGGGTCAGTAGGGCCAACTGACTCCAGGTCAGAGTCCGGCTCGTTGGTGATGTGGAGCTTGCCAAGGAGGTCGATGAGGCAGCTCTCGGAGATGGCCGCATCGGTGTCGGGCGCGGGCTCGTTGGTGAGACGAATCTCGCCGATGACATCAGCGAGGCAGCTCGCTGCGTAGGCGACCTCCGCGCCATGCAGTGCGTTAGCACAAATGCCATCGGACATGGTGGGCTGGCTGCGCTCGCCGGGGAGGATGAGGGTTCCCGTCCAGAGCACGTCTCCGGACGACGGTTCACCTAGCCCCACGGCATATGTCGCAGGTGGTTGGTGTGACATATGCCAAAGGATGGCTTATCGTGGTGGGAGCTAGTAAGACGTCACTGGTGCCTGGAAATGGAATAAGGCATAGACACGAACGCCGGCAAACTTTGCCCAGGTTTGGGGCTCACCTAGGAGATAACACCCCTAGTCCTGCTCTGTGAGGTCTCCACATGATCACTAATCAACAAGTGACTACAAGTGCTCCTTGAGCTGTTTTGCTAGAGGAGGAAGAAGGGCAAGGCTAGCTCTTCTCCTCTCTCTACGTGGTGTGTGTAGTATCTTAGGGGCTGAACCCTTTGCATGGGTGCCCTGGGGGTTTACATAAGCCTACCCCCAGGGGTACAAGGATAATCGGGCCGGGCATAGGACCCGGCTGTCAGTGTTTCTCGTGGCCAGCTTCTCCGCCGAGGGCTGGGGCCCGCCGCCTGGTGAGTCCCGCCGGCTGCTCAGAACTGTAGAAGTGCTGATGATGACGCATGCTTTGTCGAGGAGGGCGTGGCTACAGTCCCGCTGCCTGGTGGGCGTTCACTGTAGCCACTCCCTGTCTCTTCAAGTTAATGGCGCACAATCTTCAAGGCAGGGAAGGGCTACCTGGTCAGGAGCCGGCCTCCCCCTGAGCCGACTGGTCCGGGCTTGCTGCCTTTTGGCTTCTCACAGGCGGGTGGGGCCCGTCGCCAGGGGGTCGTACCGATGGTACGTCGAGGGAGCAAGGCTCTCTCTCTCAGGGGTGATGTCATGGGATATATGGCTAATGTGACGCGTCGGGTGAGGGACGTCTGTCTAGTACATCGCACTATGGCCATGATGTGCCCTGGATTCGAGGGTAGTGGGTTGTACTGTAGCCTCGCCCCGTCTCGTCGTCTTTCTGTGAGTGCAAACTTTGAGGGAGCGAGGCGGCCGCTTGCTAGGGGTAAGGTGCTCTGGCAGCGGCCTGCTAGGAGTCTGCCTACTTCATGGTCGTCCTTTAGGTCTCGCTGCCTTCTAACAACCGACTGCTTGGACCAGCCGGCTCCTAGAAGGAGGCCCTTTGTTTCTGATGCTTGAGGGGTGCGGCCAGCCCCGATGTCTTGAAATACCAGGGGAGGTTGATGAGGCTACCCGTGGTCATTTACTCCGACAGTGCTGGAGCGCTAGGAAAGGAATAGTTGTACTAGGGGAGGCGAGCGAGGCGAGGGTACGCGGGGGCATAGTGAGATGATGAAGAGTGACCTCAGGATCTCCGGTGATACGGAGATGGAGATGGAGTGGTTGTCGGCATCCTGGGAATGGGGGTACCCAGACTTGCCTGCCTCTGGCCCAGGGCGTGGCTCACAAGGCGGCCTGGTACGGCCCAGCATCTTCAGCAACCACTCAAGACCCTCGCGAGGTGGACGACACAAGGCATCGCCTGGGGAGGCCTCGCCAGGCCGTCTTGTGAGGATCGGAGATATCGAGGCAAGGGGCACCTCGCGAGGTCCTCATGACGTGAGCAGTGACGACTGATGCCAGGCGGGCGCCAGCTGGCGCAGAGTGCCAGTTTCCTCTTTGGTGCTAAAGGAGCAGGTGCAGGCGAGGAGTCCTGATGCGTCAGGCAAAGGTTTCCATGTCGGTGCAATGAGACCAAGACCAGCAGGACGGCAGGACGGAGGTCATCGCTGAGCCCACGGCAGCGTCACCACCAGAGCCTTTGACAGGCGAAGACCACCTTTTGTCAGGATAGCTTGTACTAGTTGTCCCCTACAAATTTGGCCGTTGTGGGATTCCTTCCCGCTCAATATTTGGGAAGCGAACCCTGGCCACTATAAATAGGGCCTAACCACCATCATAGAGGGGATTGGATGATCGAGTCCTCTCAGACATCACAAGCTCACCCAAGCTCAAGAACACCTCTCCTCAGGAGGCAGTTCATCCATGTACTAGTTCTTCCTCAACCTACAAGGCAATCCACCATACACATTGGATTAGGGTGTTACACCACAATGGTGGCCCGAACCAGTATAAATCTTGTGTCTCTTGTTCATCAGATCTGACGAGCTAGGCCTAGGGCTATTGAGTAGACGAGCTAGGGCGGAAGGAGAGATCTTCCTGCGCACCCCAGTGTTCGAACCTCAAGGGTTTTGCCAGAACCCTAGATCTGACATTTCGCGCGCCACGTAGGGGTGTGCCGAAGCTTTCTCCCCGTCTGTTCCACTCTACGCTCGTCAAGTTCCTATGGCGGGTTTCCCTCCTCCGATGGGCTTGGTGGCCGCGCGCAGCGGCGCTCCCGGCCATCGGGCCTTCACCCCCGCCTTGCGGCGGGTATAGTGGCCACCCAGGTTCAGGTCGAATCTGCCACCGCACTACGACGGGGCGGCCGACCCGTTTCTCTTCCTCCAGGCCTACGAAGAGGCCATCTCGGCGGCCGGCGATGATGACAAGGTCATGGCCAGCTGGCTCCCCATGGCACTCAACGGCGTGCCACGTGCCTGGTTTTTCAGCTATCCAGAATTGTTAGTGGCGTCCTGGGAAGAGCTACGCGACCTCTTCCTCGCGTGCTTCAGAGCGCCGGCGCCCCACGCCGTCGCGGCCCTCCTCGGCGGCTCCCAAGCACCATCCTCTGGCCGACACATCAAGCAGATCTTTCGCCAGACGGGCGTCGCCTCCTTATGCAAAGGGGCTCCTCCCGGGTTGGTCACTCCCAAGGCCGACCACGCCTTCGACTCAGGAGACCACCCCGCCTCCATCGCGGGCTCCGGCGCTCTCCCGATGCTTTGCACCCCCACCATTTGCAACGTGGAAGTCACCAAGACCCTCATCGACGGCGGGGCTGGCCTCAACATGCTCTCGGTGGAAGCTTTCAGCTTGCTCCAAGTGCCACTCGAGCAGTTACGCCCCACCAAGCCCTTCTCTGGGGTCGGCAGCGGTTCTACAAGCCCCCTAGGGCAGATCTGCCTCCCTGTCACCTTCGGCACCTAGGACAACTACCACACTGAGCTGATCGACTTCGACATCACCCGAATCAGTCTCCCGTACAACGCCATCCTCGGGTACCCAGCGCTGGCTCAGTTCATGGCCACAACCCATCCAGCCTATAACCTCGTGAAGATGTCGGCGAGCCGCGGAGTCCTTACCGTGATGGGGGACACCAAAGAAGCCATGCTGGCCCTCAAGCGCGTCTTCCGGACCGCTGCGGCCGCGCGCCCTGACGAGGAAGCCGCCCTTGGGACCAAGGGGGCTGCCCCCGCCAAGAAGGAACTTTTCTCCCAAGACCAAGCCAAGACAAAACAGGTGGCAGTGGATGAGAATGAGCCATCAGGCATCGCCTTCACCATAGGAACTGGCCTTCCCCTAGCTCAGGAGGAGGCACTGGTTGGATTCCTGCGCGCGAATAGGGACTTGTTTGTGTGGGAACCCAAGGATCTGGCGGGAGTCCTAAGAGAGGTGATCGAGCATCACCTAAACGTATGCCCTAACATGCGCCCCGTGAAGCAGAAGGCCAGGCGCCAATCCACGGAGAAGCAGTCCTTCATCGTGCAGGAGACTCATAAGCTAGAGGCGGTGGGCGTCATCCATGAAGTACGATACCCGAGTGGCTGGCAAATCCCGTCATCGTACCCAAGAAGGGGGGGAAGAGCGCATGTGCGTCAACTTCACCAACCTCAACAAAGCTTGCCCGCAAGATTCGTTCCCTCTGCCACGCATCGATCAAATCGTCGACTCCAGCGCCAAATACGACTTGTTGTGATTCCTGGATGCCTTCTCAGGTTACCACCAGATCAAGATGGCGCTGCAAGACGTCGAGAAGACTGCCTTCCTCACCCCATGCAGGGTGTACTGCTACACCCGCATGCCATTTGGGTTACGGAATGTAGGAGCAACCTTCTAGTGGTTAATGCACATCGCACTGGGAAAGCAGCTCGGGAAGAACGCTGAGGCGTATGTGGACGACATCGTGGTAAAATCTCAGGAGGCCTCAACCCTTATCACAGATATGGAAGAGACTTTCGCCAACCTACGCAAGGTACACCTGCGGCTCAACCCGGAGAAGTGCGTGTTCGGAGTCCCTTCAGGCAAGCTCTTAGGCTTCCTCGTGTCGCACCGAGGAATCGAGGTAAACCCCGAGAAGGTCAAGGCCATAGAAAAGATGAGTCCACCCAAGAACCTCAAAGAGATGCAGAAGCTGGCTAGCTGTGTAACGTCGCTGGGACGTTTCATCTCCAAGCTAGGGGAGAAAGCCCTCCCCTTCTGAAAGATGATGAAAAAGAAGGGCTTGTTCAATGGACCCCTGAGGCTGATGTAGCGTTCGAAGACCTCAAGAGATACCTCACCAGCCCTCCAGTGATGGTGGCACCCAAGCCTCAAGAGCCATTAGTACTTTACCTAGCCGCGACGCCACATTCAGCTAGTGCGGCATTGGTAGCTGTTTGAGAGGAGCGTCAAGACAAGACCTTCCAACCCAATGGAGGCAGTCCCGAGGCCCCGATAGGGCCAGAAGATGGCCGCGACATACAAGCCGACCTCTCTGAGGCCAAGGCTGCCGCAACCCATGACCAAACTCCTGGGACACCTTCCCAGATCACACAGCCGCAGGAGAGTCCGGACTCCACCCTCATCGAGCACCCGGTATACTTCGTCAGCACGGTACTCCGTAATGCCCGAGCACGCTACCCCATGTCGTAGAAGCTCCTGCTTGCGCTCCTCGTTGCTTCACGTAAGTTGCTTCACTACTTCCAAGGCCGCTTGAACTGGCCCGGCATGAGGTTCCTCGACATGACCAACCCTGCAGAGCCCATGCGCACGATGGGGAGAGCTGCGAGGCGATTCCGCATCCCCATGTAGGAGCTCGTGGGCCCCCTGACCCACAACGCCAAGACCGCACGCCACAGGAGGTGGCGGCGCCGGCGCCTCCAGAACCAGCACCGCAGGCGCAGGGGGTGCCTACGATCATGAGCGTGGCTGGGTGTCGTGCCCTAGCTCTTGAGCTACGGCACCTCGTCGGGCCCGGCCAGTTCAAGCTGGACCTGCCTCCATGCTACGACGGCACCACCGACCTCACAGAATTCCTCCAACTCTACGAGCGGAGCATCGAGGCGTCAAACGGCACGGAGCAGGTCATGGCGAACTGGTTCCCCGTGGCTCTCAAGGATGACGCACACTCCTGGCTCTCAAACCTCCCCGCGGGATCCATCTCCTCCTGGGAAGAACTTCGTGAGCGTTTCGTCATCGACTTCCAAGGCACCCATGGTCAAGCCCCAGACAGATGGGTAGTATACTTCGACGGCGCCTTCTCATGCCTCGGCGCGGGGGCTGGCGCCGTGTTGGTATCTCCCACTCAGGATAAGTTGTACTATGCTGTCCAGCTCTGCTTCCAGCAGGGAGAGAAGGTCTCCAACAACATCACCGAATACGAGGGCCTAATTACCGGACTCAAGGCCGCCGATGTGCTGGGGGTCAGGCGTCTCACCATCAGGGGCGGTTCGCAACTCCTCGTCGACTTCTCCAACAAGAAATACAAGCCCAAGGATGAGCACATGGGGGCATATCTGGAGGATGTGCATAGGACGGAGAAGCGATTCCAAGGGCTGGAGGTGCAGCACATACCAAGAGGCACCAACAAAGAAGCAGACGACATCACCAAACGAGCCTCCCGACGAGAGCCTCAAAGGCCAGGCGTCTTTGAGGAGCAGCTACTCAAGCCGTCAGCAGCACCACCAGCCCTTGAGCCGGCCTCCCCTCGGCAGGGGATGCATGCGGCGCCTCAGGACGATGACCCGTCCTAAGGATCACCCTCCGGAGCCTGCCTGCTGCTCGCCGCTGAACCCGAGGAGGGTTGCTGGACCCAAGAACTCAAGATGTACCTGCAACATGATACCCTGCCGGACAAGGAAGAAGATGCAAAGCGTGTGGTCCGACGGGCCTTAGCTTACTATACCAAGACGGAGAACTCTACAAGAGGCGCCCCAACAGCGTCTCGTTGAAATGCATCTCGAGGAAGCAAGGGCGCGAGCTGCTGGCTGATATCCATGGTGGAGACTGCGGCCATCACTCGTCGTCCCGCACCCTCGTGAGCAAAGCCTTCCGCAGCGGCTTCTATCGGCCCACGGCACTCAACTATGCCACGGAGCTCGTGCGAGCTTCCGAGGCGTGCCAGTTTCACGCCAAGCAGATCCACCAGCTGGCGCAAGGCCACGTGACGATTCCGCTTTCCTGGCCCTTCGCGGTCTGGGGATTGGACATCCTGGGTCCATTTCCTCGGGCAGCAGGGGGCTACCGCTTCCTGTATGTCGCCATCGACAAATTCACCAAGTGGGCGGAAGTGGAGCCTGTTCGCGCGATCCCAGCAGGGTCAGCTGTCAAGTTCATCCAGGGCCTCGTGAGGCGATTCGGGGTCCCGAGCTGCCAAGGATAACGGTTCGCAGTTCACAAGTAATCTCTTCAGGTCATATTGTGCTAACCTTGGAACACAGATCTGCTACGCTTCGGTGGCTCACCCCAGGAGCAACAGCCAGGCCAAGCGCGCCAGCGCGGAAGTCTTGCGTGGCCTCAAGACGCGCAGCTTTAAGAAGAAGCTTGAGGCTTGCGGCATGGGCTGGATCGATGAACTCCAGTCCGCGTTGTGGTCAATCCGAACTACTGCCACCAAACCTATGGGGGAAACTCCTTTCTTTCTCGTCTACGGGGCGGATGCGGTCCTCCCTCACGAGGTCAAGCATCGCTCCCCACGGGTCCTGGCCTTCAATGAGGAATGTCAGGACGCTGCTTGGTGGATGGACCTCGTGCTCGGCGAGGAGGGCCGCCGCCAAGCTGCCGTCAGGGCGGCACGTTATCAGCAGGCGCTGCGGCGGTACCACTGCCGTGGCGTCCGCGCAAGAACACTTGAAGTTGGTGACTTGGTCCTGAGGCGGGTCCTCTCCCGTGAGGGGCTGCACAAGCTCTCGCCCATGTGGGAGGGCCCGTTCAGAATCGCCCGTGTCTCTAGGCCTGGTGTTGTGCGCCTGGAGACATAAGATGGGATACCTATCCAGAATTCCTGAAACATCGAACACCTGAGGAGGTTCTATCCATAATCAAGGCTCCGTGCCCGTGAAGGTCTCTGCCAGTGACACTCTCACGTAATAATGAATTGGGGCTGTACACACCTCGGAGTCTCCTGTGCGTTGCCTACGGGCCCTCAGACGGGGCTCCCACCCACGCCCCAGTGGCAGTCCTTAGCTCCGCTCTGGGAAGAAGACGTAGTGTAGGGGTCGGACGCGACCTTTTTCCTTTTTTGCTTGGTGTTTGGCTGTCAGCCTTTTCTACTTCCTTGGCTATCAGCCCTTCCTCTACCCCATGCTATGAAGTTCTCGTGTTTCTCGTGCTTCCTGCGTTTGGTTTGAGACCTTTCTTGCCGGTTTGTTTGGATCTTTATCACCGGTTTTAAGTTCAGCTGTGCCACTCGCTCTTCTTCACGCGCCTCACGCGTGGGGGCTGGGGCACGGTCGGTCACCGGCCCTCATCTGCCGTGGCCCCGTGACCTTGCCTGGCCAAGCCTGCTCAGGCTCTGGCGCCGGGCTTCTCAGTCCGCGCAACCTATCTTACCGAGCCGCTCAGGCTTTGGTGCTCTAACCCGCGCTCGGCACTCTCAGCAGATCTCAGCGACTGACCCCCGCTCGGGGGCTGTACGAGCCCGTCTGACTCGGCCACCTCGTCACGACCCAATGGGGCTCATGATGCCGAAGTCAGTAGGACTCCGCCTCAGGATGACACGACGCATAAAAGCTAAGTAATTTCACCCAGGCAACAAAAGCATGATAGCGAGTTCTCGCTTCTTACATATATCACAACCCATTACACGCCTCCTCAAGGCAACTTGAAATTTTGACGCAGAAAGGTCATGAAGGAAAAGAAAGGAGAAGAAGCAGAAGCCGCTCCCGCTCAGTCGGAGTCCTCCAGTTCCTCTGGCTTCACCGAATCGCCGCGGCGCGGCGACCCCCTCCCCTCGTCGTGTCAAGCTCGGCGGCGTGGTGGTTCGTTACGGCCGCCACTATTGGAGGAGATGCTGCTGCCACAGAGGGGGCCCCATGGCGCCCGCCAGGACTGAGATCGTCCTCGGAGGAGGAGCAGCTTCTCTGACGCCACCCCTGTCGTCCTCCTTGTCATCAACCTCGGGACAACACGCAAGGCGCCTCCCTTCCTCCGAGAAGACCTTGACGAACAGCGTGGAGACACCATCGTACCTGAAGTGGAGCGCACACCTCCCCTGCAGCCGGTGTGCGCGAGCAAACGACTGCCAGCCGCGCTCCAAGAACACATCGCCCGAGGGAGCCACATCAACCTCCACCCAGGATGCACCACTACAGCAACCGTCGGCCTGTAGCCAAATACTTCCTAGGCCTCCGGCTGGTAGCACGTCGCCAGACGAGCGGGGAAGCCTGAGCCACGGGCCGCCGGGCTTCTCCGCCCACACCATGAACTCCGACCACACGTCGAAGGAATGGAGGTGTGGGCGTGGAGGACGCGCGGCCAACAGGCACCGTTGCGCGCCTCATCTCCATCCGCGGCCACGACCACCTTCACCATGGGAGGACGCCCCGTGCCATCCACCAGCGGCCGTGACAGAACTCAGAGTTATATTCATAATTCAAATAGCAATATTTCAATATAGCAAGATTTTCAGGCCTAGAAACATCATCATCAAAAGCATCATTCTTTTTAAAGAGGGATTCAATTTCATAAGCACCCTTAAAAGCAACGAATTCTTCTATTTGTTCCACATCATAATAATCATATATACCATTAGCATAAGAGGCTAAGGTTTCATTATCATCAAATTTTCATGAAAAGGGAAGGTGTGGAGCCTTCATCCTAGAGCAATAAGTATAATCATATCGCAAGCATAGTTGCCAAGCATACCAATGCAACATATGAATTTGATCCCATAACAGTTTCCCTTTTTGTGTCAAGCAATAATCCCTAAAGTATTCACGTTGATCCAATGTTACTCCCATTACATAGTTGAATGGGGTTTTCTCAGGATTATCAAAGTAGTACATAATATCTTTCACATAATGAGCATCGAGGGTTTTAGGAGGTTCCCCATCTCCATGAGTAGCAAGTACACCTAAGTTTTTTGGTATTTTGTGTTCCATATCCATAAGTAAAGATAGAGAACAACTTAGAACAGCAAATAAAAACTACTTAGTGATAAAGCAAACAAGCACACACGAGAATATTCACCCCCGCTATTGCTCCCCGGCAACGGCGCCAGAAAAAGGTCTTGATAACCCACAAGTGTAGGGGATCAGTTGTAGCCTTTTTCGATAAGTAAGATTGTCGAACCCAACAAAGAGCTAAAGGCAGAAAAAATATTCCCTCAAGTTCTATCAACCACCGATACACTTCTACGCACGCTTGACGTTTACTTTACCTAGAACAAGTATGAAACTAGAAGTACTTTGTGGGATAGGTTTGCAAGAATATAAAGAGCATGTAAATATAAACTAGGGGCTGTTAAGATAACGAAGCAATAAAGTTAATATAGCGAGTGTGGAAAAGTGGTGTTAGGAGTTGCGAAATTGCCCCTAAGCAATTGACTACGTTACTAGATCGACAGCAAGTTTTATGTGGAGAGGCCACTGCTAGCATGTCATCCCTTACTTGGAATTCTATGCACTTATGATTGGAACTATTAGCAAGCATCCGCACCTACTAATGTTCATTAAGGTAAAACCCAACCATAGCATTAAGATATATTGGTCCCCCTTCGACCCTGTATGCATCAATTTCTATGCTAGGTTGAAGCTTCTGGCACTCTTGCCCTACAATACTTAGTCCTATCAACATACAACTAACCCTATGGTGTGATCCATGCGCGCGCTCCTATGATGGGCACCAAAGGACAGCAACATAACCACAAGCAATTTAAATCAATCATAGCAATTCACCAATCACCAATAGGACAACGATAATCTACTCAGACATCATAGGATGGCAATACATCATTGGATAATAAGATGAAGCATAAAGCACCATGTTCAAGTAGAGGGTACAGCGGGTTGCGGGAGAGTGGACCGCTGTAGATAGATGGGGGAAGGTGATGGAGATGTTGGTGAAGATGACGGAGGTGTTGGTGTAGATCGCCGTCACACGATGATGGCCCCGGTGGCACTCCGGTGCCACCGGAAGCGAGGGGGGGAGAGCCCCCCTCCTTCTTATTCTTCCTTGACCTTCTCCCAAGGTCGGAGAAGGGTTTCCCCTCTGGTCCATGGCCTCCATGCCGGCAGAGGGGCGAGAGCCCCTCTGAGATTGGATCTGTCTCTCTGTCTCTCTCTGTTTCTGCGTTCCCATATTCTGGCCCTTCACTGTTTCTTATATTCCCGGAGATCCGTAACTCCGATTGGGCTGATTTTTTGACACGATTTTTATCCGGATATTAGCTTTCTTGCGGCGAAAGAAGGGCATCAACCGCCTTACGGAATGGCCACAAGGGCCCAGGGCGCGCCTGCCCCTGGTGGGCGCGCCCCCTGCCTCGTGGCCCACTCGGGCATCGTCTCATGTTGATTCCGCTTCCCAAAATTCACATATATTCCAAAAAAAATCTCCGTCTGTTTTTATTCCGTTTGGACTCTGTTTGATATGGATATTCTGCGAAACAAAAAACATGCAACAAACAGGAACTGGCACTGGGAACTAGATCAATATGTTAGTCCCCAAAAATAGTATAAAAAGTTGCCAAAAGTATATGAAAGTTGTACAATGTTGGCATGGAACAATAAAAAATTATAGATACGACGGAGACATATCCGCGGCACACTTACGAGGATGGCCTCGCCCTCTCTTAGTTGGTGGTGAGCCAAGCCCCTCCTGCTGAGCCTTCCCCTTCTCCATGGACGAGTACTTCCTGGGCGGCGCCATGGGCAGTTCGGTCAAGCAAAGGAGCAAGGGGAACGAAGGAAGAAGATGGGCGGCAAGGGCTCAGCCTACCGCCCTATTTATAGCCAGAGGAAGGCCAACCGCCGGCCCCATAAATGCAGGTAATGATGGTCCGCTGTGCATGCAGAGACTTGACGAGTCACGCGGTCGCCGAGGCTGCGTGGGGAAGTGGAGACGCCCACGTCCCATCAAGCGCCACACGTCAAACAAGGCCGCGGGGTTTGGGGCCCGCGGCGCTCTGCACTTGGCCCTTGGCTTCGCCGCGAAGCCAAGCCCGAGCGCGCCTTGGGCCCGGGGGCTATTGTCGGTGTCCTGGGAACGGGGGTACCCAGACTTGCCTGCCTGCGGCCCAGGGCATGGCTCACAAGGCGGCCTGGTACGGCCCAGCATCTTCAACAACCACTCAAGACCCTCGCGAGGGGCCAGGCCTCGCGAGGCGGACGACGCAAGGCATCGCCTGGGGCGGCCTCGCTAGACCAACTCGTGAGGATCGAAGATATCGAGGCAAGGGGCACCTCACGAGGTCCTCGTGACGTGAGCAGTGACGACCGATGTCAGGCGGGCGCCAGCGGGCGCAAAGTACAAGTTTCCTCTTTGGTGCTAAAGGAGCAGGTGCAGGCTGTCGGCATTCTAGGAACGGGGGTACCCAGACTTGCATGCCTGCAGCCCAGAGCGTGGCTCGCAGGGTGGCCTAGTGTGGCCCAACTTTTTCAGCAACACTCAAGACCATCGCGAGGGGCCAAGGCTCGTGAGGCGGACGACACAGGACATCCCCTGGGGCGGCCGCAGCCCGGCCGGCTCGTGAGGATCGGAGATATCAAGCCGAAGGGCACCTCGCGAGGCCCTCATGACGTGAGCAGTGATGACTAAAGCCAGGCAGGCGCCAGCGGGCGCAGAGCGCCAGTTCCTCTTTGGTGCTAAAGGAGCAGTTGCAAGCGTGGAGTCCCGAGTCTTCACGCAAAGGTTTCCATATCGGTGCAACAAGACCAAGACCAGCATGACGGCGGGATGGAGGTCATCGCGGAGCCCATGGCGGCGTTACCACCAGAGCTTTTGGCAGCGGAGACCACCTTTTGTCAGGATAGCTTGTACTAGCTGTCCCCCTTCAAATTTGGCCGTTGTGGGATTCCTTCCCGCTCAATGTTCGGGAGGAGGAGCCTGGCCACTATAAATAGGGCCTAGCCATCATCATAGAGGGGATCGGATCATCGATACCTCACACACACCGCAGGCTCACCCGAGCTCAAGAACACCTCTCCCCAGGAGGCAGTTCATCCATGAACTAATTCTTCCTCTGCCTACAAGGCAATCCACCACATACACTGGATTAGGGTGTTACACCACAACGGTGGTCCGAACCAGTATAAATCTTGTGTATCTTGTTCATTGGATCTGATGAGCTAGGCTTAGAACGGTCGAGTAGAAGAGTTAGGGCAGAATGAGAGATCTTCATGCGCACCCTAGAGTTCGAACCTTAAGGGTTTTGCCGGAACCCTAAATCCGACATTTGGCGCACCAGGTAGGGGTGCGCCGGATCTATTCTTCCGTCGCCCACAACGTCATCACCCCGCATCCTCATGGCCAACGACCACGGGGCTCATGCCAACGGCTGGGCGACCTGGCCGGCTCGGACGGTGCCGCCCAACAACGAAGACCTCAACCCTGCGCTCCAGGCTACCCCGGCACCACCCAACGCCGCTGGCCGCGGGCGACGTGGGCTGGCGGCCACCGCTTCGGCGTCCCGGCACACGCGTTCTGCGGCGCGCTCTGCAAACCACGCCGCGGCGACGGCACCTTACACCCGACGAGAGCAGGCGAACACGAGGGCTGCACTCATCGTGGCGCGAGAGCTGCTACTATGCGGGCTGGCCGAGAGCGGCCATGGCGTGCTGCTGGAACGAGTTGCTGAGCTACTGGGCTACGCTTGCGGAGGCACACCGCCGTTTTGCTCCTCACCCCCGCCCCAGGTCACAGGTGGGGCGCTGGTGAGGCCCCGACCGGCGTTGCAACCCCCTGGCAGGATTGGAAGGCTCGGCGATATCGGAAGGCGTGCCAAAGCCCTCCTTGCAATTGCAACAACCTCATCACCGGCAAGAGCAGACGCCAGCGGTCCTTCGAGAGGGTACAACGGGGTTCAACCCAGCGGGCGCCAAAACCAGATGTTGCAATCGGGGGGTGAAGGCATGGGGCACGGGGGCTGCGTCCCTGGTGGGGCTACAGACGAAGCCTACGTGCCTCGCATGGTGGACCTGACGTACGTGTTCGGGGAGGGCCTCAATGCTTTCCACGGGCCAGGTTGGAGCGGCGAGGCTCTCGAGGAAGAATATTACCGTGGGTCACCCGGGGACGCCGTGGACCCCTTCAGCGACAACGACAGAGCACCACAGGTATCCCAGCAGCTGGCGTATGCTAAACATGGACTGCAGGTGAATCAAACCACGGCAATGATCGACGAACCAAGAGCGACCGCCCCGCCCTCAACTGGAGCAGAACGCTGGGGGCTGCGCGTAGAAGGCCTAGAGCCGCGGCCTCCCCAACAATGCGAGGAGTAGGGAAGTATGCGAAATTAGGTCCTCTATCGGGGCGAGCCTCGCCAAGCTCCCCCCCCCCGGCAGAGGGCCCGTGGTCGCCGAGGGCACCGCTGACGTCGCCTTTCTGCCTCCTTGGTCCTGTCCTAGTTTCCGGTTGCTCCTACGGAGGTCGAGGGTGGCGCAAGGCGGGGCCCTTGTCTGGCGATATGAAGTGAGGCTCAGGCATGTGAAGATCTCCACCCGTGACACTCTCACGTAATAATGAGTGGGGCTGTACACGCCCCAGAGTCTCCGGAGAGCTGCCCTCGGGCTTCGGGGGCTCCCTCCCACGTCCTAGTGGCAGCACTTAGCTCCGCGCTAGTGAGAAGACTGAAGACTAGATAGGAGCCGGACGCGGCTATTTGCTTTCCTCGCCTTTCTTTTTGTAATTGGATTCGCCGTGTCTTCCGAGTTGAATTTGAAGTCTCGCTTATTGCCAAAACAAGGGGAAGTTCTCTTTGATTTCTGTCGGATTTTGCCACTTCTGGCCGTCTCAAAAATTTTACCCCGGGCCCTCAGGCCCGAGGGCCAATCCCACTCGGCATGCCACTACAACCTCGGCAGGACCCTCCCAGGGAAAGAGCCTACGCGCCGCAATATGTCGCGTAGGCATCCTACCGCGGCCAGCGGAACGCCGCTGGTCCTGTTCCCCGGAGCAGGGCCCATCACTGCTCAGGAGGCCTACGGCACGGAGCGACAGCTGACCATCTCAGGAGGAAGGCGGTCCCACGGCCTCACGAGACTCGCGAAGGCGGGAGAGATCTAGATAAGGTACCACAACAGCCAATCTAGAATGGCTTAAGGGCTCACGCCGCAGGTTCGGGTTCAATCACCAAACAAAACGAAAGAAAGCGGAATACTGGTTTACACGCATAGGGGGCTCCCCCCGTCAAAATGATCTCATACCCCACGGGGCCCTTTGTGAGTTTACACGTGCAGGAACAGGTCAGAAGAATACGAGCTCAATTGGACATATCACTCGCAGAGTCGCCCAAGCCACCATCGTACGCGCCACCAATGCCATCACTGGACATATCTCCAGCGTCTTCAACTGTGCCCCCTTCATCCGCCAAGACCACGACATCATCATCATCGGTGGCGAAGGCTTGGACTAGGGCATCCACGTGATCATCCACCCAGTGCTCCAAGTTGTCTCGGACAGCTCTGGGCACGGGGGCGATGGCAGCATCAAAGTCAAAATCAGGATCAATGTTCTGGAGGTAGCTGAAAACCCGCGAGAACACGCGACCCAAGAGGCCACGGATTTTCTCCTCGAAGAGATGGCAGACCCTCAAGGCCCGGTTCTCCAGGCACGTCACGATCTCGGTGTAGAAAACAAGTTGACCAGCGTAGTCCTCCACATGGGGGTCAGGGGCGTTCTCCTCGCGGATGGTTCCCATCGCCCGGTTCGCCCTCGGCCGAAGGGTCCGGACCATGGGGCCATGCTCATGCTGCAACACCTCGTGCTGTCGTGCAAGGACAGCGGCCTCATCAACCTGTCTTCGAAGCAAGCCAGCTCTGCCCGCGCGGAGGCCAATTCGGCCTGGGCAGAAGACTGGGCGGCCGCAGCGGCCCCCTCGCGTAGCTCTGCCTCCCTCAGCCTCATCCTGACGGCGGAGGTCCTCCCATGGGTCTCTGCTCACTGGAACTCCAACTTCAAGTTATACCCCTCGGCGAGGTCCGTGCGAGCCTTCGCCACCCTCCGGTCAATTTCCTCCTGGACCCCGGACTCGCGAGCGGAGACGGTGTCCTCAGCTAGGGTCACGTGGCACTCTCTCGTCTCCAGGTGCTCAAGCTCCAGGCTCCGCTCCATGGCCTCCAACATCAGTGCCTCATCGCGCCTCAAGACCTCCGCCTCAACGAGGGGCATCCCCCGCATCGACGCCAGGGCGGCCCTACGCACCTAAGCGCGGTCCTCCAAGTCGGCATTTAAGACCTGAAGCTCCAGGAGGCGCCTCTCCGCGGCCTCACGATGGACATCAGCTTCCCTGGCCTCTTACATTGCTCGGGCTCAGGCCTCGCGCGAGGCGGCTAGGGACGCGTCTGCCTTCGCGTTGGCACTCTCATGCTGGAGGCGCCCAAGGTTGATGGCCACCCTTAGCCAGCGCCACTCGTCCAGCAGTTGAAGGCCTTCAGTCTCAATACAAGCGTCAGCCCCTTCAAGCTCCTTCCCAAGTAGGCCCAGCACGTCCGCCGCCTCCCGGAAAAGCTCGTGGCGGGCGGCTCTGCGCCTGCGCACCGACTCGAGCAGGAGACCAGGGCCGTCCTCGGCACCAGGAGCAGTTGAAGAAGTTTGAGGAGACCCGCCTCCCCTGGGTGGAGGAGCCGGTGTCTCCTCCTCCCCAGGTGTCTCTCGGGCTTCAGCCGAAGTGGCCCCGGCACGTTCAACAACCAAGGGGGGAGCCCTTGGCACACTCCCCAGCCCCCAGGTGGGGTCCCGGCAAAGGAACAACGAGAATGCGGGGTCGAGGCGCCAGGCTGGTGCGCTCGGCCTCGCGGGCGGCCTCACAACCAGGGAAGCGCACCGCCTAGGGGCGCCCTGAGTAGGCGAGAGGCTCGGGGCCGCAGGGGACCGCTCCTTGATGGGCATCATAGTCTTGGCACGCGAGACCCTGAGGAATCATAGTCAGGAAGGAAGGCAACACACAAGAGATTAAAAGAGCAAGCTACTCACTCCTTTATGGTGATGAGCCTCCTCAGCTTCAGCAGTCGAGGGGCAGCGTCGCCATCACCAGGGACCCTCCCCCTCTTGCGGAGAACTTCAAAATTCGGTCGGAGTCGGCCTAAGCCGCGGAAACGGTCGGCAACATCGGGTGCAACCAAGGCGCCTCCCAGTGAGGCGCCTCCCAAGGCACCAGCACCCCCCTCAGGACGACGTGAAGGGCCCGCGGGGGCTTCGGCCTCAGGAGCATCCGGTGGCACCTGTACCCCAACCGCTCCTTTGGGGCGACTCCCTTGAACTCCAGAGGACGGCGCTTCAGGAACGTCGGTAGGCGTCGGAGCAGAGGCAACGGTGCCGCCGGCACTTGGCAGCAGTTGTCCCCTAGCAGCCACCTTCGGGGCAACCACCTCAATAGCCGCAGGCAAGGGAGCTACGCAGACTGGGTTCTCGCGAGACCCAGCGAGCCCGGGCGGGTGGAGCCCCATTCGTCGAAAGCGGGCATGTGCCTCACGAACTCCATCTTGTTCGAGCAGCAGTACAAGAGACAGCCCTCCTGCGGTAGGCGTGCCGGTGATGAATCACCTGTCAGGATCTTGAGCACTGTGCACCGTGCCTCGGGAGGAATAGCAGGCGCCTGAAGCTTCATACGGTCCCCCTATCCGAATAAGGCCCACATCGGCCGAGAATGGCGCTGGAGTGAGGCGACGCGGCACCGGATTAATGCCCTCACCACCACCGGTGCCGTCACACCAAGCCTCCACAGCCCGGTGAGTCGGAACCAAACATGAGCTACCTTCGGGCTAGCAAGCCTCACATGGCCCCAGCCAAAGCTCGGAGTGGCGGGGCTCCGGGGCAGGAGCAGTAGAGGGCTGCGCACCCCGATGTGGACGAACACCCACTACTTTCTGAAGCCACCAACTATCGGCTCAAGGTCGAAATCTATGCCCGCGTTGGCCGTCGCCGCAATGGTTTGGAGCGACACGCATCCGGAGCATTGGAGCGCGCCCGTCAGATGGAGCGAGAAGATGTGGTGAAACAATACCACTGAGGAAGCAATGCCCACCATGGCCTCACAGACAAAGGCGAAAACGGCGAGGAGAATGATGGACTGAGGGTCAAGATGCAGCGCAGTGATTTGATAATGCGATAGCACCGCATTGAAGAAGTCAGAGAAGGGAGGAATCAGGCCAGCCCAAAGGGCATGAAGATGAAGGGGGACCTCGGTAGCGGACCTGTCAACCGCGGCGCGCGAAGCAGGCCAGGCCACCGTCCCCCCCCCCCACTCGTTGGAGGCGGTGGCGAGCGCCGGGTGCACCTTCTCCATCATCACTTCATTTATCACCACCGACTGCTCGGTGGCAGGCATGAAGGCGGGCGGCGAAGAGGCTGAGGCACTAGGCCTCGCTCCCTCTTTGCCTTCTCTACCAGAAGCCATGGCGGCGGAGGATTTGGTGTTGGATCTATCCGGGGAAGAAGGTTCAAGAGATGAAGAAAACCATTGGGCGCATCGCTCATAGAGGAGGCAGAATCGAGTAGGTAATAGTGTCGGCCGGTCGGGCGAAGATCGAGGCTATATGGGGAAGTGGATACACCCATGTCCCGTCAATCGCCACGCGTCAGTCAGGACCGCAGGCTTTGGGGCCCATGGCGCTCCGCACTTGGCCCTTGGCTTCGCCACGAGGCCAAGCCCGAGCGCGCCTTGGGGCCGGGGGCTACTGTCGGTGTTTTGGGAATGGGGGTACCCAGACTTGCCTGCCTGCGGCCCAGAGCGTGGCTCGCAGGGCGGCCTAGAGTGTCCCAACTTATTCAGCAACACTCAAGACCCTCGCGAGGGGCCAAGCCTCGCGAGGCGGATGACATAGGACATCCCCTGGGGCGGCCTCGCCAGGCCGGCTCGTGAGGATCGGAGATATCAAGGCGACGGGCACCACGTGAGGCCCGCGTGACGTGAGCAGTGACCACTAAAGCCAGGCGGGCGCCAGCGGGCGCACAGCGCCAGTTCCTCTTCGGTGCTAAAGGAGCAGGTGCAGGCGTGGAGTCCCAAGGCGTCAGGCAAAGGTTTTCATATCGGTGCAACAAGACCAAGACCAGTAGGATGGCAGGACAGAGGTCATCGCGGATCCCACAGCGGCGTCACCACCAGAGCTTTTGGCAGCGGAGACCACCTTTTGTCAGGATAGCTTGTACTAGTTGTCCCCATTCAAATTTGGCCGTTGTGGGATTCCTTCCCGCTCGATATTGGGGAAGAGGACCCGGGCCTCTATAAATAGGGCCTAGCCATCATCATAGAGGGGATCGGATCATCGAGACCTCACGCACACCGCAGGCTAACCCGAGCTCAAGAACACCTCTCCCCATGAGGCAGTTCATCCATGTACTAATTCTTCCTCTGCCTACAAGGCAATCCACCACACACACTGGATTAGGGTGTTACACCACAACGGTGGCCCGAACCAGTATAAATCTTGTGTCTCTTGTTCATTGGATCTGATGAGCTAGGCTTAGAACTGTCGAGTAGAAGAGCTAGGGCGGAAGGAGAGATCTTCGTGCACACCCCAGAGTTTGAACCTTAAGGGTTTTGCCAGAACCCTAAATCCGACACAGGAGAGGAGTCCTGAGGCGTCAGGCAAAGGTTTCCATATCGGTGCAATGAGACCAAGACTAGCAGGACGGCAGGACTGGGGTCATCGCGGAGCCCACGGTGGCGTCACCACCAAAGCCTTTGGCAGGCGTAGACCACCTTTTGTCAGGATAGCTTGTACTATCTGTACCCCTTCAAATTTGGCCGTTGTGGGATTCCTTCCCGCTCAATATTTGGGTAGAGGACCCTGGCCACTATAAATAGGGCCTAGCCACCATCATAGAGGGGATCGGATGATCGAGTCCTCTCAGACATTACAAGCTCACCCAAGCTCAAGAACACCTCTCCTCAGGAGGCAGTTCATCCATGTACTAGTTCTTACTCGGCCTACATGGCAATCCACCATACACACTGGATTAGGGTGTTACACCTCAACGATGGCCTGAACCAATATAAATCGTGTGTCTCTTGTTCATTAGATCTAACAAGCTAGGCCTATGGCGGAAGGAGAGATCTTCGTGCGCACCCCAGTGTTCGAACCTCAAGGGTTTTGGCGGAACCCTAGATCCGGCAGTAGTGCTAGGCGAGAGGGAGACGAGGCGAGGCATGCTATACAGCGGCAGTGACAGTGACTGCACAGTGCACAAGGTGAGGCTGATTTTGGTAACCCGAACACGCCGCTTGGACTAGTGTCACCTCAGGCGCATGGTCTTGTCACTTCACTGCGAGGACTGGATGAATAATATTTTTACCATCAAGTGTGCCATAGTTGTACTACTACTAGTAGTAACATACTCCTACGGAGTAGTACTATATGCCTCTGGGTTCACTTCATCCTCCAGGTAATATCCATATTGCGAGCAGAAGCAAATTCTCGTGCATGCGGAAGCGCGATGAAGGTTTTTTTTTCTTTTTTTTAGGATAACCGCACATTCCTTAACCAGAAAAGGTTGTGTCTCCCAGGCACGCGCCAATATCAATCCGAACTAGCTACGACACATTTTTTGTGTGCAAAGAGATGGATATGTTTGTATATATGTTCGTCCACCCAAGTTGGTTTTGCGTAGGTCCCACCTATCAGGAGGGGTGCAGAAATAAAAAGGAATCATAAAATGTTTCGCCACAGTGATTCGAAAGAGTGACCTCAACTAATAAGTGGCACATGTAGCGATTGAAGGATGGGCATGTACACGTACACGGAGACGGACCACTCCTCAGTATGCTACCCGCATAGCCTTTTAGTTTTGTAGGTTGGTCTACCTAGCCGTCTAATCAACTGCCTGCATACCACTTCTGCCATTAACTTCTCCATCGGGAACCGATTTTCCTCGGCTTCTTCACCTCTCCTTCATTTGCATTCAAACCGCACTGGATTCACATCCTCCATGAGTAATTCAGAAGCCCCTTTAAATAATCATCTTCTTCAGATATGCTAGCCATCTTAATCCTAATTCTCCAAACCATAGCCCTCTGGTCCAGCGGTTCCAAATGGCAAAAGAGATCCATATGCGGGTTTTTAGCGTCAAACATGTCTTCGTTCAAGGCTCGTTGAGTATAGTTGCCACCATCACCGACCACCCAAGGGTTGTTCAGGTGTGGATCAACAATGTATCCAACTACATATAAAAGGTGGAGATGAACGTCGCCCGTCTCGACGCAGAGTACATGAAGCGTGCCATTGGGAAGATCCAACGCGCCGCCGTCCTTTAGCTGTGCCTCAAATATGATGTTTTGGTGTATCACATCATACACGCCCTTCATACCAAGTGATCTCCACTATTTCTTGTATCGGGAGGACATATACTTCTGTGGCAAAGCCATCGAAGGGGACAAAGAGAAGCTGGCGTCGTACAAACTTGACTTGAAAAACATCGCTGACCTACAAACCAAAATTCCTGTAGACGGTTGTGATAAAGAAACACCATCCTTGTTCGACGTAGAAAATTCTGTGCTCGGAACAAATCTTGAGAATGGTGACGAGACACCGGAATTAAGGCCATCTGGATGGGAGAATTATCCTTTGACCTACGAGCGGATAAAATATGCCACCCTCGACGCCCGTGTGAGTTTCGAGATAGCTGCAAGGTCAAAAGAGCTTGTTGCGAAGCCATCTCCCATAGAAAATGAGAAGAAGGAGGAGGAGGAGGAGGAGGAGAAAGAAGAAGAAGTTGCATCAGCAGCAGGGCATTATAGATGGACGAATTATTTCCTCTCTTGTAAAAATAATATTTCCTCTCTGTGTACATTGATATAGATGAACTATTTCCTCTCTTGTAAAAATTATATTTCCTCTCTGTGTACATTGATATAGATGAACTATTTCACTGATGTGCATGTCTTTGGAACAAGTGTACTCTGTGTACATTGATATGGTCCGCTTGACTATCATGAACTATTTATCCGCCTAATTTTCTCTACTACTACTCCTTGCAGTGAGCGGTATGCAATGCATGTGTCAGTAGACATGACAGCTTGTCCATGGAAGTTGAAACACGGCGACAATCACGTTTCACCACTACCACACACGACTCCCACGACGCCGCTCCAACCCACGGCACCACGTCCCCTGACGTGCGCCTCACCCCTCTCGACCCCACCGGTCCTCTGCCTTTGTGTGCATGCCAAGCGAGCCAGCTGAACTGCGGCGACCATCAAGTTTCTACACAACCACATGCGATTGGACGCGGCTTGCATGCTCCGCTCCTGGCTCCGGTCCGTACTACCACACCATCCAATTTTCATCCAGCAATTGTGACACATTTTGTCCCGAGCATCACTTCTCAGCCACAAATATAATAAATAAAATAAAGGCTCGTATTTGCCTTCTACTACTTCCATAATACAGGTAGTACCCGCCAGTGTGGCCATCTACGCCTCGTAACACCCCGATGTCCAGCTGTGGCACCCTCGCCACGGCCAGGCCACCACCGGCCGGTTCATCTCGAACGAGTTAGTCGCGAACGTTGCCACGACAATGGCCAGCTGGACATCTCGAACCAGACCGATGCCACTTCCCCGTAGCTAGGGATGTCAACCAGTTCCCATTTAATCCTGTTTAAACCCACTATATAATCAAACAGTTCAAAATTTTGTTTTTTCTGAGAAAATAAACTATGGAGCTAGGTAAAGCTAACTAAACGGGACTTGCGGACACCATTTATTTTCCATTTACATCCCTGTCGTAGCCGACCTACGCTAGCCCGTGGCCGCACGCCATTGAACCGCGCGTCAACGTACGACGGCAGGAACGCCTCCAGGCTCAGCGTTGGCGTGGAGGAGGTGCTACTCGCTGGCGGCGCGGCATGCTACATGGGTTAGGCAGGCATCTATTGCCATGCTCAGAGGACTAGTAGGAAAGCAAAGGATCTTGCATGCGTGTACAGATTCATGCATGAAATTATTTCCTAGAAATACAGCCTTTTTTACCTTTTTTCGGCTATAGATGACCCACACGAGGAAATCTATTATAACCGTTGGATAAAAAATAGTGGTGTGGGAGTACGGATCGAAGCATGGGAGGGGAGCAGGCAAGCCTCGTCCCACGCGATTCCCACGACGCTGCTCGAACCCACGACACCCACACGTCCACCGACCTGCACCTCATCCCTCTCGGTCCCAGCGCCCCTCTGTTTTTATGACAATGACATGCGGGTCGGCCGCATTTAGGGTCCACATGTCATTAACTTATAGGAAGGTGTCCTAGCCGTTGAAGCTCGGTCCCGTGGGCCCCGAGAGCGAAATATAACTCCTCCGCCAGGCCTTGTGGTGCTCCCGCAGTACGAACTCTTGCCAAACCTCAGAATTTGTTTATTTCTATTAACAATGTGTCGGTCCGTGCATTCCAAAAAATGCCACAACTTACCTCACAGGCGTTAGATGCAAATCTAATGGTCAGAAATGACGGATGGCAGACACACCATCATCACCAACTGAGTATTTTATAGGAGTAGAGAAACATGTATAAATTGTAACATTTGGTTCTGCTCCTTGGCACGATCGATAGATAGAAATAACGATTGGAAACGCTAGGGCTGGGCTTTTCTCGTCAGATAAGTAGGGTATTAGTAGCTAGGAACGGCAGTGCAATAGTACAATAATAATTAAGGCCACGACGATGTGACCGCAGTGGTGACTATAGGAGGGAAGAAGAAAGATGCATCCATCAACGACCTCCACCTCCTCGACTCAGTGCACCGGGCCACCGACCGGCGGCTAATGAGCGACGGCTTTTGTGGCGAGGTCAAGGTGCTTCTCAACAAAAGCGTCCAAGGCTTCCAGCCGGTTGAAGAAAGCCAATGTCGTAGCGTCCTCAGCGGCCTTGTAGATGCCTTGTTGATGTGTATGTTGATAAATTCTTGCAGGGCAAGGGGCTTAGCCGCGAGCGCGACCTTGAGGTGGACATTCTTCGTTGCGTCGGCGGGCAGTCGCGGGGCCACCAGGGCTTGAAAGATTTTTTCACCATGGAG
The DNA here is from genome assembly GCA_902687465.1 of Secale cereale. NCBI lineage: Eukaryota > Viridiplantae > Streptophyta > Magnoliopsida > Poales > Poaceae > Secale > Secale cereale. Next base: position 317,885,038 of record LR738709.1, read on the forward strand.
GCCGAATAGGGTGGCAGGCAATGAGGAGCATGTGCCCGCAGGCTGGAGGAGTACGGCGATGTCGTCGGCGAGCTTCTTCACGACGGTGAACTTGTTGATGGTGGCAACGATCATCTTGTCCAACTGAGAGTCGTACGTGGCATCGACGATGGCCATGAACCAGGCGGTCGCCAACACCGTCTGGAGACGATACTCAGTGCCATGCTGCAGGCCGGCGTCGTGAACCAACTCGCACAGCCGCGGGCCGCTCGCGCGCACCGCCGCCATGGGTCTGGAGTGAGCACTTTTGCGCTTAGTGTAGGTGCTTAGGTGCGTACGATGTGGTAGATGCATTGGAATGGACCAACCCGCATTCACATCGTGCTGCCTCTTTTCCCCGTCCTCCTCCCATTAATTCCCTCATGCATTCATCAGCATGCTTCATTGGCAGTTCAACATTTCGGGAACCGCTACCCTCTCCCTCATTTGCGTTAAAGCCGTATTGGGAACTGTTCTGGTTTATTGTAGCTGTCAAATCGAATAGTATTGCGCCGCCCGCTTCACACCCGGCTGAACACGCCTCCTCGCCCCATCAAACGCCTCCGTTAAACTCGCATGCAAACCGAGAAACCTACTCCTGCCACACGTCCGTTCATGAGCGGGCCAAAATTAAAGGCAACGTCGGCCAAGCTCCTCCCGTCCGCCCTCAGTTTAAACGAGGCCAGACGCCGACCAAGCTCCTACTGTTCGCCCTCTATTTAAACGAGGCTAGACAACGGGCAAGAATCGCACCCCTCCACCTCTCCCCCATCTCCTCTTTCACCATTTCCTCCACTCTTCCGATGGCCTCCGAGGAGCCGTTCTACGGCATACTACCCGGGTGGGTGGCCCACCGAGCCCTCCGGATACGAGCGAGGACGCTTAGTGCTTCACCTACCTTGCCTGGCCCTACAGAGCCAGTTGCCGTCCCAAGCCGGCGCATGGTTCAGCAACTCGCCGATCTAGTTCAGCTCGATGAGGATTGGCGAGTTGCTCCATGCCAGGACGGCGACACGAGCGTCGTCGCTACCGCATCGTACCGCGCCACCAGTGTCTGGGGCCGCGCCTCCTGTGCCTTGGTGGTTGCGCCTCCCATGCTTGCGGCAGGGCAATGCAGGCGGAGGCAAAAGTCGAGTGCGCGAGAGCGACGAGTCGGTGGCCAACTTCTCTGGCTCCGCCACCATCATCGAGGAGAAGTAGAACACGGGAGGCCGCTGCCACTTGGGTCCCATGAAGGCCACCGCCGAGGCGACGACTGCGTGTACAATTGGTTTTTTGGCTGCTTTGTCTCTTGCGAGGACCTTCGTCGACCCCGCAAATGTGTGCCAGACATGAGGAAGACAAAGGGAGACACATGCGGCCATTTAGATTAGGTATTAATTATACCACGAGAGCCGGATTAGCACCCCGCTTAGTTCATGTAAATGTAATGAAATCCATTATGTTTATATAAAGATCCGGCTTTTTATATGAAATCCTTCATGCTTATATGAAATCAGTCTGTGTTTGCATGAATTTCCTTAGGTTGCTTAGAGTTGTGAAAATGTATGTCACTGGCGTTGGATGTCGTCCTCCACGGAAGGAAGGGGGAGGAAATTTGCACCGGTTGCCGTTGGAAATGCTCTTATGCTCAAAATAATAGAGTCACATCCAATACATTTGAGTTAACTGCGTGTATGATTCCCTCTCTGTAGAAAGTTAATTGCACGTACAGTGTACATGACTTGCAGGGTGGCTACAGATTCGTACAGAAAGTTAAAAATAAATAAATCCATCCTTAATCTTATTCGAAGTACTCTGTGGGTTCCAGTGTCAGTATAGTAGTGATAGAAGTATATATTGAAAAAAAAACTAAAGTGTAAGACAGAATTCGAAGTCAGGTCATCGCGTTGCGAGCATCCGGTGCTAACCAGTCCACCACATGTTCATTGTGGTCGATTCAAGAGATATATCTCTGTTCTTACTAGCAACATGCCCGTGCATTGCAACGTATCCAAAGTAGAATAGTACTTGTTCACAAACTTGAAAGAAAACACTCTTGTTTTGATATACACATATACCACTCAAAATATATTTCTCGGGTTGTTTTGATGAGGTGAGGGAGGGATTTGGTTGCTTATAAGATAATAAGGGGTTTTCTGCAAATTGGAGCATAAAAGTGGGTTATTGTTGCAAAAATGCCACAACTTACCTCACAACCATTAGATGCAGATCTAATGGTAATAAATGACGGATGGCGGACACACCATCATTACCAGAGTCTTTTATAGGAGTCTATATCCCTACTCTTATAAAAAAACAGAGTTGGTGATGATAGTGTGCCTGCCATCCTACAATATAGGTCGTCCGATCTATATCTGACGGATAGGAATTAAAGTATAACAATTTTACAAAAAGATACCCGCATTCCTACCCACAAATGTAGATAAGGCCTTCCCTCTTTCATCCTTACCTCCCACAGGATAAACTACTCATATAAATGCATCTTGATGTTCCGTGCAACGCACGGGCATTTTGCAAGTTTCTGTTTAAATAGTTACTACGATAATTGGTTGAAGCGATGTATTTTATGTCTGCCCCAAATGATATCAAATTCAATAGTAGTAACAAAGGAAAGGTTGCCTTATTAATTAACAGAAAACAGGGTGAAAAGTATCACATAAGGTTGCCTTGTGAATTAACAGAAAACAAGGTGAAAAGTATCACATGAGGCCGGTAAAAACAAGGCACACTAGGTCCATCATCATCGTCACTACAGTTGTGCGCGTGCGAGAAGTCTACAAATCAAGGGGGCTACGGAGAGAAAGACGTATCAAGTGTGTGTGAGTGAGGAACAGAGATACAACTAGTGTGTGTGTGTGTGTGTGTGTGTGTGTGTGTGTG
>LR738709.1:317888128-317933590 GCA_902687465.1 Secale cereale
TTTGAGAGAGAAGCCAGTAGATATATTAGTATCAAGATTGAGGTGCCACCATAGTCCTTCGGTGTCGGGAAGTGTGTGTGGGGGGGGGTGCGAGTGATACTTAGATACAGGGAGAAGGAGTTTGTGTGATACATATGCATATCTATATTAAATGATAAGTAGATAGCATGTGTGCAAGGCATACTTAAAGCATCACGGAGATAAACAAGCGGTGTGCATGCAAGTGCTGGAAAAAATGAAGAGAGAAACAATGTCTGCGCACGCACGTGTGTGTTTGTGTGTCTGTGTGTGTGAGCGAAGTCTAAAAACAAAAGGTGCTCTGCTCGAATCCCATTGTATGTTTTCATATGGTTCCAGGACTCGAGTTAACCTTACGCATATGTGTGCGAGACATAGTTATACTTTGATACATTAGTGGCGGTGGGTGGGCAGAATTAAAAGGGTGGGCTTGTTTGACAGAGAGAGCATGTGTTATTTTGTGTGAGAGACTTGTAGGACGGGGTAGAAAGACGAATTCTAACCCCTAACGGAGGGAGAGAAATACACGAAGTGCACGTGTGTGATTCTGGTGCCCACAGAGAACTGATATATGTATGTGTGTGAGTGAGATTGCACAATTCACTCACATATCACTATCTAGCGACCGTGAACATGCATCGCTTGAACATAAATAAATATCTACTTCGTAACGTGGCCAAAGATACAATATCGATTCAATGCTATAAAGATTGTACACTCACATATCACATTATTTTTCTTTCCAAATAGTCGTTTTCAATTGTGCATGCCAAAGTTAGAGTGATGTTTCTTCAAACAACCACTTTAGTTATCATGTACATGCACCATTATTAGTTTTGTATTCAAATTCATTTGTCTTGGATGATTTAAGGTTCTATTATGAAGTAATATATGTAATATTCATATATGAATTCAACGGGTACGCAATTTATGAAATGGAGGCCATGTAATCATATGTGGTAACACTTTTAAGTAGCGGACTACACTATACATTTCTTTTGTGGGAATACAATTTCCATTTCTTTTTGTGCCTCTATGTTAAAATTAACACGTCAATGCATTATGTTTATCCCCTGCAAAAAAGCATTATGTTTCAAATAAATAACCAATGGCACTAAATTATATATTTACACGAGAAATACATTGGCTGAGTGTTTGATCCATTTTTTTGTGAACGCGCCTCTACACCCGTATGATTGGCCGCGCCCATGTGAACGTCCAAGTTATCGGTGCATCATCACGAGTTATTGTCTTTTTTCCGGGGTGGACTTCATTAAGTGTTGGCATGTGCCCCGTGTACATAGTCTCGCATGACCTTCCTGCTAGCACTATCCAAAATTAGTTGAAACTGGATACGAACGATCCCGCGGATGGCAAAATCTCCCGCATCCGTCTAAAATTTCCGCCACCTAGTCTTTAACATGTGAAATTCCCTTTATGTCCTTGGTGCGCGGAGAACAATAATTGCAATACGGCCCTCATTTGCATAATAGGTTGGGGCTGCTTTGGTAACTTCCAGTCCCCCCCCCCACCACACGGCACCCCCATTTCCTCTTCCCCGCCCGCAAAAACGACTACTCCATAGCACCAGAGCATCTTACATCAGGCCGTCCGTACTTCATCGACCTCTCTACCCCTCCCCTCTCGAAACCCTAGACATCTCAACCATCGGCGTACCAGTGTCCATTCACTGCCAGCGGCGTCCACCTCGCTGGATCTGCTTCTACGACCGCATCTACCCCTCCCACCTCCCCCAAAGACAAGTAGACTGCGCATTCACCACTGTACCACAACCCATTCAGTGCCCGCCTTGTCCACGGCACAGGATCTGCTTCACCGGTACTCTCGTCAACCGTGGTGCATCTGCAGCGACTCCTTCATACTCCCCATCGAAGACGCTTTGTCGACACCCTTGGAGCCGCCCCACCGACGCCCCCATCGGCGGCCTCTGATCCTCTTCGCCGACACCTTCCTCAACCCTACCGGAGCCGCTTTGCCAACACCATCCTCAACCCTACTGGAGCCGCTTCGCCAACACCATCCTCAACCCTACCGGAGTAGCTTTGCCTATACCATTCTCAACCCTACCGGGGCCGCTCTGCCAACGCCCAAGTCCACGGCCTCAGGTCCGCTTCGTCGCACCCTCGTCCAACTTATCGGAGCAGCTTCTGACGCCCTGTCCATGGCCGCAGATCCGCGTCGTCGACACCATCCTGAACCGAACCACCGGAGCAGCTTCAACGACGCCCTCTTCCACGGGCCTAGATCCGCTTGGCCGACACCGTAGTCCACCCTACCAGAGCCGCTCCACAAACACCCTACTCCACGGTTCTAGACCCCGACAACTAGTGCAGCGTCATCACCCTTGATGTTTCTAATCTGATTCCCACTGGCTGGCAAGATGCCAAGCACCCACCACGGCCTAGGTACTTGTCACCTTTAAACCCATCCATCATCACATGCCCGATGTACTTCAAATATACTAACAGGTCGTTGTTACATGTTATGCAGCTGGCAAAAACTACAAGCACGATGTTTCTTCTGGATCTAACAGCTTGCCAACCAAGATCCTGGACTGAGGCATTGCTATGATCTTGTAAGTGCGTCTCTCTCTCTTGTATTGTTGTGTGCCTGCCAGCATGCTTTGCTAGGATTTTTTACTAGTAATCCCTTTGTGCAGACAATGATTTCCACTAATGGCTGCTAAATTAGAGATGTAGATGTCATACATGATACTCCCTCCGTTCCTAAATACAAGTCTTTCTAGAGATTACACTATAGACTACATAGAGATCAAAATGAGTGAATCTACACTCAAAAATGCATCTATATACATTTGTATGTGCTCCATACTGGAATCTCTACAAATACATGTATTTAGGAACAGAGGTAGTACATTACACAAAATCATAGGTGGCGTGTAGGAATTCCAGTGCACTACATTAGGCTGCCTTAGACTGCCTGCTAGTCCAGTACACAGAGTCATGGCTAGTTTATGCTACGCACACAATCATTAATTGGTGGTTCAAATATGCACAAGGGATGTGCAATGTATAATCATGTAGAGATATCTGAAATTAGCTGTGTCAACTTGCAGATAGGGTTACACAATGAAAAAGTACAAGATTTCTTAGTACAAAATGTATGTGGCAATTTCAAGGAACATCGCAAATAAAGGATCGGCAGCGGTGACCCTATACAGTGTGCTATGGTAGGTCACTCCCATTGCAATCATTGTGACATGTTATTTATATGTCAGTGTCATCAGTGTTGTTGGGAAAATTTCTTAGGGATAGTTATTTTGATTTATGCTAAGAAAGTAAGCACCTTTGAAAGTGTACTATGGCAGCTCATAGCAATTCATCATATAGCTGTTGCAGGAGCACCTTATAGCAACTCACCATATAGAAGTAGCAACTCATAGCAATTCATCATATAGCAGCAGCAACTCATAGCAATTCATCGTATAGCAGCAATAGGAACCCTAGTGCTACAGGTAAGGGATCGAGGTAGAGGGAAATGGGAGAGGAGATGCAAGCGGGCAGGGAAATGAACAGTTGTGTGTTTGTTTTTACTTGAGGGTCAGGTGTGACGTGGGCGTGAGCAGTGGCATTCTGAGTGTAATATAGGTAGACAACCAAGTCATTTCGCTATTCCCCTTCCCTTCAATTTTTTAGTGAGCTTCGACCCGAAGCACCCCCCCCCCAAAGCTAAATAAGTTAGGCCCAAGCCCAGAACTCAAAAATGACTTATTTACATATTTTATGGCTTATTTTGACAATAAGCTCTGAAAAGTTGGAATAGAACTGGCCCTTAACCTGCAATTCAATTGTACGTGCAATGATGAATCACTCATGCCTTCTATAGTGTACATTTAGGCATAATACATGGCATAACCTAATACATGTGCATTTCATTATAGAATCTGAAATATGCAATGTTTATGTCAGTTCATATGTTACACATGATGTTTAAATGCCCCTTAAATCTGGTCAGTCAATTGATGGTCTTTAAGACTCATTCTATGCTTCTTTTCTTGATATGTAATTCAGTGTTGTGCAAGATTTGCTCACACATCCGTTCAATTGCTTGTTTGTATCAACTAGCCATACTAGGACTATTTGCTTTGATTACTTGCTGCTCTTGACCTAACAGAGCTTGTCAACGATTTAAACACTAAAGCCTGCTGTAGTGGGTGCTTGTATAACTCATAGGTGACATAAAGGTTTGGTTGTACACTAAAGTAAGCTCTCCAAGAGTACCTAGAGATCCAGTTTGAAGGTATGCCTAGTTTTTACATAGTGCACACATAGTAAATGCTCATTTCATTGTGTGCAAGAGATGTGGCATGTTTCATTATGTGGTGTTGTTTTGTTATAAACTCATCCTTGTGTGTTTTCCACAGACTGGAAAGTATGCATATTTATTTTCCAAGGATACCAGTAACTAGTTTGTGTCACCTTGCAGAGGGGGTGCAATGAAGATAAGATTGAGGATGTCCAAGTACAAGATGTTAGGAAGGAGTCTTGCAAGATAAGGAGGAGCAGCGCTGAGCGTGTTCAACCAGTTATGGTAAGTCACTGTAGTACAATTACCAGGACATCCTATTTGTTTGACATTGTGCTTGCGTAGGGTTCTTCACCTGTAACCCAGTCATTTGGCCATTGATTAAAACACCCTCCGCTCACTACTATATGATGTTCTAATTTTTTTGTAAATCAGATGTATGTAAGCCCATTTTTATGTGTTTGTTCACTCATTGCGGATGTAGTCTACTTTTAAATATCTAGCTCATCTTATAGTAGTGAACAGTGTGAAACTGCTTCCTGCTATGTTAGAGTTGTCGATGTCATAAATGTCATAACCAAACGCACATTCACATCATTAGCCTCCCTATCATTACTAGGATCTTGATTACATACTAGTCGAGATACTTCATAGGGGGGAAACAATATTACATTACTTGTTCCTTTATATAGTACTAGCAAGATGCACGTGCATTGTACAGAACATCAAGATGCATTTATATGAGTAGTTTATCCTCTGGGAGATAAGGATGAATGAGGGAAGGCCTTATCTACAAATGTGGAGAGGACTGCGGGTATCTTTTTGCAAAATTGTCATAGTTTCCTTCCTATCCATTAGATATAGATCAGATGGCCTATATTGCAGGATGACAGGCACACCATCATAACCAACTATGTTTTTTATAAGAGTAGAGAGTTGAGAAATGTAGCTAGGCCATGGATGTTATTTAGGCGTGCATGTATGCATACTGCGAACTCAACAATTCAATTGCTTGTTTGTTTCAGGCATAGTTAAATTGCTCTTTTCAACTGCTTTATCTGTCCTCAGTTAATGAGATGCCCAAACAATGATGCCTGATGTTGGGTACTTGTATAACTATTAGTTTACATAATTAAAGCCATTACCACTTAATTACTCTGGTGAAGTGTGCCTGAAGCTTTGAAGTCTATTAATCAACTATTACTCCATGAGGCTCACAATCTAGTTTATACGAGGCTAATGATTGCATAGTTTTGCTTGATGTAGTAGGTTTGTATGCATCCCTCTATTGTTCACTATGCTCCCTAAGACTTTAATTGGTCTACAGAATGGACAAATGCTTGCTTACTTATAAGCAAGATATATATATATCTATATCTCTATCTCTATCTCTGCTCCCTACTATATCTAGACTTACTCTTCTAAAAACAGAGTTGGTGATGATGGTGTGCCTTCCATCCTGCAATATAGGCCGTCCAATCTATATCTGACGAATAGGAAGGAAACTATGACAATTTTCTAAAAAGATACACGCACTCCTCTCCACATTTGCAGATAAGGCCTTCCCTCGTTCATCCTTATCTCCCATGGGATATATATATAAACTACTCATATAAATGCATCTTGATGTTCCGTGCAACGCACGGGCATCTTGCTAGACAGAGTTGGTGATGATGGTGTGTCTCCCATCCTGCATTATAGCCCGTCTGATGTATATATGACGGATAGGAAGGAAACTATGTCAATTTTGCAAGAAGATACCCACACCCCTCTCCACATTTGCAAATAGGGCCTTCCCTCATTCATCCTTTTCTCTCAGAAGATAAACTAATCATACAAATGCATCTTGATGTTTCGTGCAACACACGGGCATCTTGCTAGTATATATATAATGTTCAGTAGCTGCGTGTGGTCTAAATTTCTAACATGTTTTTTTTTTGGATTTGGCCCCAACATCATGCTCCTCTGGTGAGCTCAGAGATTTCTGTATGCTGGCTACACAGACTACCATTTTTATAATTTTTAAAATATCACCTGCTTATGCTTCATGACGTGTAACATTATTATTTGTCCTGTTTTGCCATGTACAAAATAGTCTATCTTGTTGGAAATATGCCCTAGAGGCAATAATAAATTGGTTATTATTATATTTCCTTGTTCACGATAATCGTTTATTATCCATGCTAGAATTGTATTGATAGGAAACTCAGATACATGTGTGGATACATAGACAAACACCATGTCCCTAGTAAGCCTCTAGATGACTAGCTCGTTGATCAATAGATGGTTACGGTTTCCTGACCATGGACATTGGATGTCGTTGATAACGAGATCACATCATTAGGAGAATGATGTGATGGACAAGACCCAATCCTAAGCCTAGCACAGATCGTGTAGTTCGTATGCTAAAGCTTTTCTATATGTCAAGTATATTTTCCTTAGACCATGAGATTGTGCAACTCCCGGATACCGTAGGAATGCTTTGGGTGTACCAAACGTCACAACGTAACTGGGTGGCTATAAAGGTGCACTACAGGTATCTCCGAAAGTGTCTATTGGGTTGGCACGAATCGAGACTGGGATTTGTCACTCCGTATGACGGAGAGGTATCTCTGGGCCCACTCGGTAGGACATCATCATAATGTGCACAATATGTGATCAAGGAGTTGATCACGGGATGATGTGTTACGGAACGAGTAAAGAGACTTGCCGGTAACGAGATTGAGCAAGGTATCGGTATACCGACGATCGAATCTCGGGCAAGTGCTATACCGATAGACAACGGGAATCGTATACGGGATTGATTGAATCCTTGACATCGTGGTTCATCCGATGAGATCATCGTGGAACATGTGGGAGCCAACATGGGTATCCAGATCCCGCTGTTGGTTATTGGCCGGAGAGTTGTCTCGGTCATGTCTACATGGTTCCCGAGCCCGTAGGGTCTACACACTTAAGGTTCGATGACGCTAGGGTTATAGGGAAAGTATGTACGCGGTTACCGAATGTTGTTCGGAGTCCCGGATGAGATCCCGGACGTCACGAGGAGTTCCGGAATGGTCTGGAGGTAAAGATTCATATATGGGAAGTCCTGTTTTGGTCACCGGAAAAGTTTCGGGCGATATCGGTAATGTACCGGGACCACCGGGAGGGTCCCGGGGGTCCACCAGGTGGGGCCACCAGCCCCAGGTGGCTGCGTGGGCTAAGTGTGGGAGGGGACCAGCCCCAAGGGGGCTGGTGCGCCCCCCCACCAAGTCCCTAGGCGCATGGAGTGTGGAGGGGGGCAAACCCTAGGTCCAGATGGGCCTTAAGGCCCACCCTAGGGCGCCCCCTCTCTCTCCCCCCCTTGGCCGCACCCTAGATGGGTTCTGGGGGGCTGCCGCCACCCCTAGGGAGGAAACCCTAGATGGGGGCGCAGCCCCTACCTCCCCCCTATATATATGTGAAGTTTAGGGCTGCCCAGAACAAGTTTTGACCTCGGTCGATTGGCGCAGCCCTACCTCTCTCCCTCCTCGTCTCCCGCAGCGCTTGGCGAAGCCCTGCTGGAGTCCCGCGCTCCTCCACCACCACCACGCCGTTGTGCTGCTGTTGGATGGAGTCTTCCCCAACCTCTCCCTCTCTCCTTGCTGGATCAAGGCGTGGGAGACGTCACCGGGCTGCACGTGTGAAGAACGCGGAGGCACCGTCCGTTCGGTGCTAGGATCTTCGGCGATCTGAATCGCGGCGAGTACGACTCCATCAACCGCGTTCTTGAACGCTTCCGCTTAGCGATCTACAAGGGTATGTGGATCCAACTCTCCCCTCGTAGATGCATCTCCTAGATTGATCTTGGTGAACGTAGGAAAATTTTTGTTTCCCATGCGACGTTCCCCAACAGCTGTTGGAAATATGCCCTAGAGGCAATAATAAATTGGTTATTATTATATTTCCTTGTTCACGATAATCGTTTATTATCCATGCTAGAATTGTATTGATAGGAAACTCAGATACATGTATGGATACATAGACAAACACCATGTCCCTAGTGAGCCTCTAGACGACTAGCTCGTTGATCAATAGATGGTTACGGTTTCCTAACCATGGACATTGGATGTCGTTGATAACGGGATCACATCATTAGGAGAATGATGTGATGGACAAGACCCAATCCTAAGCCTAGCACAGATCGTGTAGTTCGTATGCTAAAGCTTTTCTATATGTCAAGTATCTTTTCCTTAGACCATGAGATTGTGCAACTCCCAGATACCGTAGGAATGCTTTGGGTGTACCAAACGTCACAACGTAACTGGGTGGCTAAAAAGGTGCACTACAGGTATCTCCGAAAGTGTCTGTTGGGTTGGCACGAATCAAGACTGGGATTTGTCACTCCGTATGACGGAGAGGTATCTCTGGGCCCACTCGGTAGGACATCATCATAATGTGCACAATATGTGATCAAGGAGTTGATCACGGGATGATGTGTTACGGAACGAGTAAAGAGACTTGCCGGTAACGAGATTGAGCAAGGTATCGGTATACCGACGATCGAATCTCGGGCAAGTGCTATACCGATAGACAAAGGGAATCGTATACGGGATTGATTGAATCCTTGACATCGTGGTTCATCCGATGAGATCATCGTGGAACATGTGGGAGCCAACATGGGTATCCAGATCCCGCTGTTGGTTATTGGCCGGAGAGTTGTCTCGGTCATGACTACATGGTTCCCGAGCCCGTAGGGTCTACACACTTAAGGTTCGATGACGCTAGGGTTATAGGGAAAGTATGTACGCGGTTACCGAATGTTGTTCGGAGTCCCGGATGAGATCCCGGACGTCACGAGGAGTTCCGGAATGGTCCGAAGGTAAAGATTCATATATGGGAAGTCCTGTTTTGGTCACCGGAAAAGTTTCGGGCGATATCGGTAACGTACCGGGACCACCGGGAGGGTCCCGAGGGTCCACCAGGTGGGGCCACCAGCCCCAGAAGGCTGCGTGGACCAAGTGTGGGAGGGGACCAGCCCCAGGTGGGCTGGTGCGCCCCCCCCCCCACCAAGGTCCAAGGCACATGGAGAGTGGGAGGGGGGCAAACCCTAGGTCCAGATGGGCCTTAAGGCCCACCCTAGGGCGCCCCCTCTCTCTCCCCCCCTTGGCCGCACCCTAGATGGGTTTGGGGGCTGCCGCCACCCCTAGGGAGGGAACCCTAGATGGGGGCGCAGCCCCTCCCCTTCCCCTATATATAGTGGGGGTTTTGGGGCTGCTAGACACACGAACGTCTCCCTCTTGGCGCAGCCCTACCCCTCTCCCTCCTCGTCTCTTGCAGCGCTTGGCGAAGCCCTGCTGGAGTCCCGCGCTCCTCCACCACCACCACGCCGTCGTGCTGCTGTTGGATGGAGTCTTCCCCAACCTCTCCCTCTCTCCTTGCTGGATCAAGGCGTGGGAGACGTCACCGGGATGCACGTGTGTTGAACGCGGAGGCGCCGTTGTTCGGCGCTTAGATCGGAATCAACCGCGATCTGAATCGCAGCGAGTACGACTCCTTCATCCGCGTTCTTGCAACGCTTCCGCATCGCGATCTACAAGGGTATGTAGATCAACTCTCCTTTATGCTCGTTGCTAGATTACTCCATAGATAGATCTTGGTGACGCGTAGGAAAAATTTTGATTTTCTGCTACGATCCCCAACAGTGGCATCATGAGCTAGGTCTATGCGTAGTATCTTGCACGAGTAGAACACAAAGTAGTTGTGGGCGTAGATCATGTCAATTCTCTTGCCATTACTAGTCTTATCTTGATTCGGCGGCATCGTGGGATGAAGTGGCCCGGACCGACCTTACACGTACTCTTACGTGAGACAGGTTCCACCGACTGACATGCACTAGTTGCATAAGGTGGCTAGCGGCTGTCTGTCTCTCCCACTTTAGTCGGATCAGATTCGATGAAAAGGGTCCTTATGAAGGGTAAATAGAAATTGGCATATCACGTTGTGTTTTTGGCGTAGGTAAGAAACGTTCTTGCTAGAAACCTATAGCAGCCACGTAAAAACTTGCAACTACAATTAGAGGACGTCTAACTTGTTCTTGCAGCATGTGCCGTGTGATGTGATATGGCCAAAAGGATGTGATGAATGATATATATGTGATGTATGAGATTGATCATGTTCTTGTAATAGGAATCACGACTTGCATGTCGATGAGAATGACAACCGGCAGGAGCCATAGGAGTTGTCTTATTTATTGTATGACCTGCGTGTCACTGAATAACGCCATGTAATTACTTTACTTTATTGCTAAACGTTAGCCATAGTAGTAGAAGTAATGTTTGGCGAGACGACTTCATGAAGACACGATGATGGAGATCATGATGATGGAGATCGTGGTGTCATGCCGGTGGCGATGATGATCATGGAGCCCCAAAGATGAAGATCAAAGGAGCAAGATGATATTGGCCATATCATGTCACTATTTGATTGCATGTGATGTTTATCATGTTTTACATCTTATTTGCTTAGAACGACGGTAGTGAATAAGATGATCTCTCACTAAAATTTCAAGAATTGTGTTCCCCCTAACTGTGCACCGTTGCTAAGGTTCGTTGTTCCGAAGCACCACGTGATGATCGGGTGTGATAGGTTCTAACGTTCGCATACAACGGGTGTAAGCCAGATTTACACACGCGATACACTTAGGGTTGACTTGACGAGCCTAGCATGTACAGACATGGCCTCGGAACACGGAAGACCGAAAGGTCGAACATGAGTCGTATAGAAGATACGATCAACATGAAGATGTTCACCGTTGATGACTAGTCCGTCTCACGTGATGATCGGACACGGCCTAGTCGATTCGGATCATGTATCACTTAGATGACTAGAGAGATGTCTATCTGAGTGGGAGTTCATTAGATGAACTTAATTGTCATGAACAATAGTCTAAGTTGTCTTCGCAAATTATGTTGTAGACCAATAACTGCATTGTAGCTCCCTGTTTAATACGATCCTAGAGAAAGACTAAGTTGAAAGATATTGTAAGCAATGATACGGACTGGGTCCGTAGTCCGAGGAGTGTCCTCACTACTGCACAGAAAGCTTACGTCTTTGATGCACCGCTCGATATGCAAACCCCTACAACGTTGTCTGTGGATGTTGTGAACACCTGACAGACACGTCCTGATGACTACTTGATAGTTTAGTGCACCATACTTTACGGCTTAGAATCGGGATTCCAATGACGTTTTGAACGCCATAGAACATATGAGATGTTCTAAGAGCTGAAATTGGGATTTCAGGCTCATGCCCGTATTAAGAGGTATGAGACCTCTGACAAGTTCTTTTGCCAAAAGGATGGAGGAGAATAGCTCAACTTGTGAGCATGTGCTCAGAATGTCTGGGTGCTAAAATCACTTGAACCAAGTGGGAGTTAATCTTCCAGGTGAGATAGTGGTTGACGGAATTCTCTAGACACTATCACCAAGCTTCTAGAACTTCGTGATGAACTATGACATGCAAAGGATGGAGATGATCCCGGAGCTATTAGCGGTTCTTAAGACCGCAAAAGTAGAAATCAAGAAGGAGCATCAAGTGTTGATGGTTTAACAAGACCACTGGTTTCAAAAGGGCAAGGGCTAGAAGGGGAACTTCATGAATGGCAAACCAGTTGTCGCTCTGATGAAGGAACCCAAGGTTGAACCCAAACCTCAAGACTAAGTGCTTCTATTGTAAGGGGAACGGTCACATGGTAGCGGAACCACCCCAAATACATGGTAGATATGATAGCTGGCAACTTCAACAAAGTATATTTGATATACGTGTTATTGATGTGTACCTTAGTAGTACTCCTTGTAGCACCTGGGTATTGGATACCGGTTCAGTTGCTATTATTAGTGACTTGAAGCAAAAGCTACGGACTGAACGGAGACTAGCTAAGGGCGAGGTGACGATGTGTGTTGGAAGTGTTTCCAAGGTTGATAAGATCACCATCGCACACTCCCTCTATTTTCGAGATTAGTGTTGAACTTAGATAAATGTTATCGGGTGTCTACGTTGAGCATGAATATGATTAGATCATGTTCATTGCAATACGGTTATTCATTTAAGTCAGAGAATAATGGTTATTCTGTTTACATGAATAATACCTTTATGGTCATGCACCCAATGGTTCGTTGAATCTCGATCATAGTAATACACATGATGATAATATTAATGCCAAAAAGATGTAGAGTTAATGATGATAGTACCACTTTCTTGTGGCACTGCCGCTTAGGTCATTTTGGCATAAAATGCATGAAGAAACTCCATGCTGATGGATGTTTGGAGTCACTTGATTTTGAATCGCTTGACACATGCGAGCCATGCCTCTTGGGCAGGATGACTAAGATCCCATGTTCAGGTACAATGAAACGGGAAAGTGACTTGTTGGAAATCATACATGCTGATGTGTGTGATCCAATGAGAATTAAGGCGTGTAGTGGATATCGTTATTTTCTCATCTTCACTGACAATTTGAGTAGATATGGGTATATTTACTTAATGAAGCAAAAGTCTGAAATGTTTGAAAAGTTCAAGCAATTTCAGAGTGAAGATTAAGAATCATCATAACAAGAAGATCATGTTCCTACGATCTGATCAAGGGAAGATTTTCTGAATTATGAGTTTGGCAATCACTTAAGACATTGTGGAATTGTTTTGCAGTTGAAGCCCCCTGGAACACCACAGCGTAATGGTGTGTCCGGACATCGTAATCGAACCTTATGTGATATGGTGCGATCTATGATGTATCTTACCGATCTACCGCTGTTATTTTGAGGTTATGCATTAGAGACAGCTGCATTCACTTTAGATAGGGCACCATCTAAGTCCGTTGAGACGACGTCGTATGGTTTGGCAAGAAACCGTAGTTGTCGTTTCTCAATGTTTGGGGCTGCAAGGCTTATGGCTTCAGCCGGGAAAAGCTCAAACCCAAAGCGGACAAATACATCTTCATAGGATACCCAAAGGTAACAGTTGGGTATACCTCCTATCTCAGATCCAAGGGCAAAAATGTTTGTCCCTAAGAACGGGTCCTTTCTCGAGAAGGAGTTTCTCTCGAAAGAATTGAGTGGGAGGAAGATAGAACTTGATGAGGTTATCGAACCCTCACTTCAACCGGAGAGTAGTGGAACACAGAAAGATGTTTCTGTGGAACCTACGACAGTTGAAGAGGAAACTAATGATAGTGATCATGAAGCTCCAGATCAAGTTGCTATCGATCCTTGTAGGTCGACAAGGATATGTACTACTCCTGAGTGGTACGGTGATCCTGTCTTAGAGGTCATGTTGTCGGACAACGATGAACCTACGAACTATGGAGAAGCGATGGTGGGCCCATATTCCGACAAATGGTTAGAAGCCGATAAATCCGAGATAGGATCCATGTATCGAAACAAAGTATGGACTTTGGTGGACTTGCCCGATGATTGGCAAGCCATTGAGATAACTGGATCTTTAGGAAGAAGACGGACGTGGACGGTAATGTCACCGTCTATGAAGCTCGACTTGTGGCGAAGAGTTTTCCACAAGTTCAAGGAATTGACTACGATGAGATTTTCTCACCCGTAGCGATGCTTAAGTCCGTCGGAATCATGTTAGCATTAGCTGCATTTATGAAATCTGGCAGATGGATGACAAAACAGGTTTCCTTACCAGTTTTTGTAAGGAAAGGTTGTATGTGATACAATCAGAAAGGTTTTGTCGATCCTAAGGATGCTAAAAGGTGTGCTAGCTCCAGCGATCCTTCCATGGACTGGAGCAAGCATCTCGGAGTTGGAATATATGCTTTGATGGAGTGATCAAAGTTTTTGGGTATACAAAGTTTGTTAGAAACTTGTATTTGCAATAAAGTGAGTGGGAGCACTACAACATTTCTGATAAGTATATGTGAATGACATGTTGTTTATCCGAAATGATGTTGAATTTCTGGAAAGCGTAAAGGGTTGTTTGAAAGGAGTTTTTCAAAGGAAGACCTGGATAAAGTTGCTTACATAATTGAGCATCAAGATCTATACAGATAGATCAAGACGCCTGATGATACTTTCAAAAGAACACACACCTTTGACATGTTTTTGAAGGAGTTCAAAATAGATCAGTCAAAGAAGGAGTTCTTACCTGAGTTGTAAGGTGTGAAGTTGAGTAAGACTCAAAACTTGACCACGACAGAAGGAAGAGGAAGGACGAAGGTCGTCCCCTATGCTTTTGTCATAGGCTCTATACGGTATGCCATGCTAAGTACCGCACCTGATGTGTGCCTTGCCACATGACTGGCAAGAGGGTACAAAGGTGATCCAGGAGTGGATCACTAGATAGTGGTCAAAATTATCCTTAGAGGAATAAGGAAATGTTTCTCGGTTATGGAGGTGATAAAGAGTTCGACGTAAACAGCTACGTCGATGCAAGCTTAACACCTATCCGGATAACTCTAAGTGGAGATACCGGATACGTATAATGGAGCAACAGTTTGGAATAGCTCCAAGTGGAACGTGGTAGCAGCATCTACGATATGACATAAAGTTTTGCGAAGTACATAGGGATCTGAATGTTGCAGACCCGTTGACTACAACCTCTCTCACAAGCATAACATGATCAAACCCAGAACTCATTGAGTGTTAATCACATATTGATGTGAACTAGATTACTGACTCTAGTGAACTCTTTGGATGTTAGTCACATGGCGATGTGACCTGTGAGTGTTAATCACATGGCGATGTGAACTAGATTATTGACTCTAGTGCAAGTGGGAGACTGTTGGAAATATGCCCTAGAGGCAATAATAAATTGGTTATTATTATATTTCCTTGTTCACGATAATCGTTTATTATCCATGCTAGAATTGTATTGATAGGAAACTCAAATACATGTGTGGATACATAGACAAACACCATGTCCCTAGTAAGCCTCTAGATGACTAGCTCGTTGATCAATAGATGGTTACGGTTTCCTGACCATGGACATTGGATGTCGTTGATAACGGGATCACATCATTAGGAGAATGATGTGATGGACAAGACCCAATTCTAAGCCTAGCACAGATCGTGTAGTTCGTATGCTAAAGCTTTTCTATATGTCAAGTATATTTTCCTTAGACCATGAGATTGTGCAACTCCCGGATACCGTAGGAATGCTTTGGGTGTACCAAACGTCACAACGTAACTGGGTGGCTATAAAGGTGCACTACAGGTATCTCCGAAAGTGTCTGTTGGGTTGGCACGAATCGAGACTGGGATTTGTCACTCCGTATGACGGAGAGGTATCTCTGGGCCCACTCGGTAGGACATCATCATAATGTGCACAATATGTGATCAAGGAGTTGATCACGGGATAATGTGTTACGGAACGAGTAAAGAGACTTGCCGGTAACGAGATTGAGCAAGGTATCGGTATACCGACGATCGAATCTCGGGCAAGTGCTATACCGATAGACAAAGGGAATCGTATACGGGATTGATTGAATCCTTGACATCGTGGTTCATCCGATGAGATCATCGTGGAACATGTGGGAGCCAACATGGGTATCCAGATCCCGCTGTTGGTTATTGGCCGGAGAGTTGTCTCGGTCATGACTACATGGTTCCCGAGCCCGTAGGGTCTACACACTTAAGGTTCGATGACGCTAGGGTTATAGGGAAAGTATGTACGCGGTTACCGAATGTTGTTCGGAGTCCCAGATGAGATCCCGGACGTCACGAGGAGTTCCGGAATGGTCCGGAGGTAAAGATTCATATATGGGAAGTCCTGTTTTGGTCACCGGAAAAGTTTCGGGCGATATCGGTAACGTACCGGGACCACCGGGAGGGTCCCGGGGGTCCACCAGGTGGGGCCACCAGCCCCAGAAGGCTGCGTGGACCAAGTGTGGGAGGGGACCAGCCCCAGGTGGGCTGGTGCGCCCCCCACCAAGGTCCAAGGCGCATGGAGAGTGGGAGGGGGGCAAACCCTAGGTCCAGATGGGCCTTAAGGCCCACCCTAGGGCGCCCCCTCTCTCTCCCCCCCTTGGCCGCACCCTAGATGGGTTTGGGGGCTGCCGCCACCCCTAGGGAGGGAACCCTAGATGGGGGCGCAGCCCCTCCCCTTCCCCTATATATAGTGGGGGTTTTGGGGCTGCTAGACACACGAACGTCTCCCTCTTGGCGCAGCCCTACCCCTCTCCCTCCTCGTCTCTTGCAGCGCTTGGCGAAGCCCTGCTGGAGTCCCGCGCTCCTCCACCACCACCACGCCGTCGTGCTGCTGTTGGATGGAGTCTTCCCCAACCTCTCCCTCTCTCCTTGCTGGATCAAGGCGTGGGAGACGTCACCGGGATGCACGTGTGTTGAACGCGGAGGCGCCGTTGTTCGGCGCTTAGATCGGAATCAACCGCGATCTGAATCGCAGCGAATACGACTCCTTCATCCGCGTTCTTGCAACGCTTCCGCATCGCGATCTACAAGGGTATGTAGATCAACTCTCCTTTATGCTTGTTGCTAGATTACTCCATAGATAGATCTTGGTGACGCGTAGGAAAAATTTTGATTTTCTGCTACGATCCCCAACATATCTTGCTCGCTTTACTGTTGTAACTATATTTTTGGCATAGTCATGTGTACTTACAGAAACATTTCAGGATGAAGTGACATCAACACAAAGATCTGAGAGCGGTGCGGCATGGCCGTTACCAAATGATTATGGATTGGAATTGGAATGTGCTGATGTTCTCGAGCATCAACTGGAGGTGGAAGACAACATGTACATGATTCTCTTTTCCATGTATTAGATGCAGGAGTCAAAAAATGAAACAAGACACGGAGGTAACCACAAAGGAATTGGAGATTTTGCAGACTGAAATTTGTGCTATGTGAATCCGGCCAATCCTATTTTCTGAAGAGATTATATTTCAAATGGTAAGTTCTGTTGATGCGTGTCCATGATGTATGAGCTTTATTTGACTAGTGTATGTAATTTGTTGTTTGTGTACGCTTTATTATCACTGGTGCCGAACGCAGAACTATAATGCCCAGTGGGTATAATCTGCTGTAATTTCTTTATTGTACAGTGTAGGATTATTCTTCATTTCTATGCCTTAGTCTCTTTATTGTATAAGTGTAGGTTTTTTAGAGGCGATAGTATAGAGTAGGAGAATTCTTTATATATGGTATATCGTTGTAACAAGGGCCAACACGCCCAAACATTACCGGGACTCCATCTGGGCGAACATACATGCAAGTCAAATCAGGCCTATAATTGGGCTGGTCAACTTAATTGGAATTAGAATGTGCTAATGGCGCCCACCGTAACAATGAACCGCGAGCCATAGCTGGCCATTAACAGGCCAAAAGATCGATAGGGCATTATAAATGGAAATGGCAGGCGGGCCCTAGCAGGTCGTTAACAGGCCGAGAGATCGTCAGCGCCTTATAAATTGGAAATGGCCCGCGGGCCCTAGCAGGCCGAAATAAATGTCAATTTTGTTTCGGCCCTTTTACTTGTTGGGCTTTTAAGAGGCCGAAAGTGATTTGGGCCAGATGAGGCCCAATTTGCAAACTATGCTTCTAACAGGCCGAATATGGCGTCGGGCTGAAATAGTGACTTGCTGAACGTGGGCGGCTAATGGACCCAAAATCAGGTGGCACGTCATAGGCCCAACTGTTGTGCGGGTTGTTAACAGGCCGAAAGACAAATGGGCTAGAAATTGGCCCGTTTACCTTATGGGCCGAGGAAAGGCTGAAAGTCACAGCGGGCTTGAAGTCGACCCACCTGTAGAATGGGTCGAGAAAATACCGAAATACGTACTGGGCCGTTCACGGCTGGAACTGACGATGGGCTGCTAACAGGCCAAAAGAAGGTCGGGCCGTAATTGGGCCCAAAGACGTAGCAGGCCGTAAACTGCCTGGAACCGCTGATGGGCTAGAAATTGTCAAATCTAGAATGGGCCTATGATGGGCCGATTGTGTGTAACTTGTATGGGTCGTGCTTATGTATGGGCCTGACTCGAGTAGGCCGCTAATGGGTCGGCCCACTTATTTTGATAGGCCCGGCCTTTTAACCTAAAAGGGCCACTGTTTGGCCGAGCCACGTGTCGATGTACAATAGGCTCATCCCGTCCACTCGCTTCATGACACCTGTCCTAACCCAGAGCCGACACGTGGATACTAGGATGAATCAGAATTTTACACGTGGAAAATTCCCGTTGATCCTCGTTGTTAGCGGGGTATCGGATCCAAAACCGTACCCAGTAGCCTAACAGCGACCCGTTACGGTGGATGCCACGTGTCGGTTACCCTTGACGAAAGCACTTCCATGACGCGCCATTTATCGTCGTGGAAGTGAAAACTTTCGTGATGATAATTTTGGTATTGTCATGGAACATTTCTACGACAGCACAGGTATGACTATCTTGATTTTGTTATAAAATCGTCATGGATGTACATGCATGACAGAAAACATGACGTACTGTGACAAACACATATTATCACGGAACTGTTTTTTTTGTAGTGTTGTGACCCCATAGGTTCGGTAAATCACACACATGAACGAAACCCCTTTGTTCAATGACCGATAGCGGAACCGTGGACATTCATCTCGGTCCCTATGATCACATGAATGATATTCGAGTGAACCTTTGGTATCCTCCTGATATGTGATATTCTCTTTACTTCACGATACTTTACAAAACCTAGTGTGCATTGGTATCCTCCCATGCTCACTATACTATTGCTCCCGTCATCGGTTTTGTTCTTCTTTCTCGTTAACGTGTTCTGGCATCACCGTGACGTGGTCACCTATTTCTAGCCAGACGATGGTGGATGCCGTCACACCGAGAGAGCCCTAAGAATATCTCTCCATCGTCAGAGGAGCAAATCCCACTCTCGAGCTATCCGGTCACTTGTAAAACTTTTTGGTAAGCCTGAAAGTTGTCATTATGATCACCTTGTTACATGTGACGTTTGAGCAATACCAAAGCCCGCCGCCTGGCAGGAAGTGACTGGGACACTCTCATGGTCGGAGGAACTAAAACACATGCTAACACTTTGTGTTATAATAGATGATTTCAGATGATACAATCACAAAGTCTAACAGACAAGTTTGGGTCAATTCAATACGATCGTTCTTCTAACGCCATACCCTCAAGTTTGTTTTCGGACTATCGTTACACTTAACGATATCCTAAGATCCCTAAAATGTGATTACCAACAACACTTAAGCCAGTCTTAGAGGCGAGACTAGAACCTACTGTTTACCGTCTATCATTCCACACGTGCATATGAGTTGTCCACTGAATCACATATTCCAGGATCATAGTAGTTATAGCATGAAATATAAATCTTACTTATGAATAATGGAAATATAATAATATAATATTATTGCATCTAGGGCATATTTCCAACACAAAGAGCATCGTGTTTTTCTACATGCTATTCACTCCATTGCATATATTTTTATGGCTCTATAAAAATAAAACTCATTCCTGCATTCCGGGCAACCAAGTGTTATCTAGAATAAATAGAATGTATTGTTGCAAAGTTGTTTTATCTAGTAGATGAAGAGCTTTGTTCCATGTGTTATTTCGGTGGAGACGGCAATCCCCAGGTCTAAGTTATTCAGGTTTGAAAATTTCTGGGCCTCTCACCCTGGGTTTTTAGATGTGGTTCAAACCTCTTGGAATGCCCCCATCAGCACATCCTCGAGTGCTACAAGGATCTCTGCTAAACTCAAGCAGCTTAGATATGCACTGAAAAAATGGAGTAAGTCGCTATCTAAGTTAAAATTACTGATTGACAATTGTAACCAGCTTTTATTACAATTGGATAATCTTGAAGATCTTCGACAATTGTCTATTCCAGAAGCTAATTTCAGGATCATTTTAAAAGTTCACGTGTTACGATTACTGAAATACCAAAGTGACTATTGGAAGCAACGTTATACAGTCAGGTGGGCCGTCAAAGGAGAGGAAAATACTAAATATTTCCAAGCACGAGCAACCGAAAGAGCCAGGAGAAATTCTATAGCTAATCTGGTCTTGGAAGATGGTAACTTAGTGGAAAATCATGAGGAAAAGGCGAACGATTTTTTCACCTGCTTCAAGAATAGGATGGGGATTTCTTCACAACCAATTTATGATTTTGATCTTGCAGACATCGTTCAAAAATGCCAAGGTCTAGAGGAACTATCACTACCATTTACGAAAGAGGAGGTTGACCATATCATCAAAATCATTCCGGCAGATCGGGCACCGGGACCAGACGGATTTAATGGCCTATTTCTCAAAGTGTCTTGGGACATTATTAAAGAAGATTTCTATAGGTTGACAGAGGATTTCTGGGCGGGGTCACTCAACTTACAATGCATCAACACCTCTCTAATCACATTGGTACCAAAAAACCTAGTGCCTGAATCAGTGAATGATTATAGACCCATCTCATTGATGAATTGTGTGTTAAAGGTACTTACTAAAATACTTGCTAAAAGATTACAACGTCGGATTCTCCATGTGGTCCACAGAAATCAGTATGGTTTCATTAAGACAAGAACAATACAAGATTGTTTGGGCTGGGCATTCAAATACTTACATCAGTGTAAGCAATCGGGCAGAGAAATTGTGATTCTGAAACTGGATTTTGAAAAGGCTTTCGACACAATGGAACACTCTTTCATCCTGAAAATGCTAGAATGTAAAGGGTTTGATGACAGGTGGTGTATGTGGATGAAAAATATTCTGCAGTCGGGCTCGTCGTCTATTATGTTAAATGGCATTCCAGGTACAGAGTTTAAATGTAAACGTGGTGTGAAACAAGGGGACCCGGTGTCGCCACTGCTATTTGTACTAGCAGCAGATTTGTTACAGTCTATGATTAATAAATCTTGGCAAGAAGGTCTCATCTCACTCCCAATCAATCAGCCGGATTCAGAGGATTGCCCGGTGATTCAATATGCGGATGATACATTGATCGTTCTACCTGCAGACCAGCATGAGCTACAAATAGTTAAACATATATTGGATTCCTATGCCCGGACAACAGGTCTGAAAATCAACTACGCTAAATCGCAATTGATGCCGATAAATGTAAGTGCACAAAAAACCCTGGAACTAGCTACTGATATGGGTTGTCAAGTTGGATCGATGCCCTTCACATATCTGGGTCTGCCACTTGGCACAACGAGGCCGACGGTCAGGGAGTTAATGCCCTTGGTGGACAGAATCGAGAGAAGATTGACGGCAACTGCTATCTGGCTATCTTATGGAGAACGTGTTCAGCTCATTAATTCAGCTCTCTCATCACTGTTGTCCTTTGCGATGTGTGTTCTCAAACTACCATTAAAACTGATTGACATCTTTGATCGAGCGAGGAGGCATTGCCTTTGGAGGAAAGAGATCGATAGAGACGCGAAAACGCATTCTTTGGCTGCCTGGGAGATGGTTTGCAGACCAAAGAAAAAAGGAGGGCTAGGGATCCTCAATTTACAAATTCAAAATAAAGCATTGTTGCTCAAATACATACACAAGTTTATCCATAAACATGATACACCTTGGGTGATGCTGGTCTGGAATGCTCACTACAATGATACACCCCCTCATGCTAGGCCAGCATGTGGATCATTCTGGTGGCGTGACATCTTCTCTCTGATGGAAATTTATCGAGGAATCACCACATGTGTACCGGCTGCGGGTGACACTATTTTTTTATGGAAGGATGCCTGGAACAATGAAAGGCCGTTAGCTGAAACACGCGATCATCTCTTCTCTTTCGCCCTTAATGAAGACATCTCGCTGGCTCAATTCTACCATAATAATGGGGCTATGGATAATTTTATGCTCCCTCTGTCCATGGAAGCTCGGGAGGAACTGGATGACTTGCAACAAGTAATGATAGGAATGTTTTTGTCGCCCATGGAGACTGATGAATGGATCCTATGCTGGGGAGAGACAATGTACAAACCGAAGAAGTTCTATAACTATATGTTCAGAAACATCACAGCTCCGCAGTGCATCACCTCCGTATGGAAGACTAAATGCGTCATGAGGCATAAGGTTTTTGCGTGGTTAATGCTGAATGATAGAGTTAATACTAGAGACCTTCTTTTACGTAGGCAATTCGACATCGGGGATGATCATGACTGCCCCATGTGCAACGTGGGAATGCTCGAAACGAACGAACATATGTTCTATGATTGTCCATTCGCTGCAAAATGCTGGGAAACGTTGGGCATAAGCTCGGGGGATCACCTGGACGTACAAACCAAGTTTGACAGAGCTAAAACTAGGTGGCAAGGACCTCTCTTCAAGGATATAACCATCTTGGCGGCCTGGAACATTTGGAAACAGCGCAATAATGAGATCTTTGATGGGGTAACAGCCACGCATGTGGACTGGTTGAGAAGATTTAAAGAAGACTTGGTGATCTTAGGTTATAGGATCAACCCTGAAAATCTTTCTTTTTTGGGAGACTTTAGCAGCTCTCTTTCCATTTAACACCTTTCCTTTTACTTCCTTTTGAGATCTTTGTGTACTTTGTCTTACCAATGTAAATACTAGCTTGAGTGCCAACTTTTGGCTGGCATTCATGGCATATATATGAAAAAAAGGCAGTAGGAGACTCTCCTGTTGTTTCAGCTTGTCAAAAAAATTTACCTTTGCCTCACTATCACTTGCACAATAACCATGCCACAACTACATCTATACTAAATTTTCAGGTCAAGAAGCGAGGGCTATCTAGGCGTACCAATTGTAAGTGAACCAAAACATTCTCGTTATTTCGGTTTAAACAACTAAGTTCCTTATTATTCATATTTCTCTCTAAGTTGCTCGAGGACGACAAGTTTAATCTTGGGGGAGTTGACGAATGATATTTTTGCACTCATTCACCCTTGTTTAAACCAAGACATTTCATTAAAAAGAGAAATTTGCTCTGGTATTGCCACTAATGACTAACGAATGCAAAGGATTCCAAAGCTCCTCTCTTCGATGTGTTTCCACAGGAAATGGCCTAAAAAGGAAAGAAATCACGTGTAGAAATGGAAAGGAAGGAGAATGAGGAATAATGAATCAACGGGAGGCGTTTCTGTGAAGATAATGCAAAAGACGACTGATGACCCACAAGTATAGGGGGTCTATCTTAGTCCTTTCGATAAGAAAAAGTGCCGAATCCAACGAGGAACAGAAGGAAATGACAAGCGGTTTTCAGCAAGATATTTTCTGCAAGCACCGAAATTATCGGTAATAGATAGTTTTGTGACAAGATAATTCGTGATAGATAACAAGTAACAAGTGTAACAAAGGTGTAGCAAGGTGGCCCAATCCATTTTGTAGCAAAGGATACGCCTGGACGAACTCTTATATAAAGCAAAGCACTCCCGAGGACACATTGGAATTATTGTCAAGTTAGTTTTCATCATACTCATATGATTCGTGTTCACTACTTTGATAATTCGATATGTGGGTGGACCGGTGCTTGGGTGTTGTCCTTACCTGGACAAGCCTCATGTCGGTGTCAAAAGCGGCAGATCTCGGGTAGGGGGACCCAAGCTGTACGGCTAAGGATTGATGGTGACATGAGACAGGGGACACGATGTTTACCCAGGTTCAGGCCCTCTCGATCGAGGTAATACCCTACTTCATGCTTGATTAATCCTGATGTATATGGGGTTACAAGAGTTGATCTACCTCAAGATCGTAAAGGCTAAACCCTAGAAGTCTAGCCTATGTGATTGCTATGATTCTGCTGTTGTCTCTACAGACTAAACCCTCTAGTTTATATATGCACAGGAGGGACCTAGGGTTTGTACATGATCACCTTGCAGAGGAAGGAAAGTATTACACCCGGACTCTAAACTTGCTATTTTATGCATGGGGAGTCCTATCCGGATATGGGAGATAGTATTCATCGATAATCTTCACGGTCCACTAGCCCGGCCCATAATGAACGATCCGGTCACCTGAGGACCCCTTAATCCAGGACTCCCTCAGTAGCCCCTGAACCAGTCTTCGATGACGACGAGTTCGGTTGACGCACTGTCTTCGGCATTGCATGGCGGGTTCCACCTCCCGAACATATTGAAGAAATATTCCCTACAAAAGGTACTGTGTCCGGCTTCGCATGGTTAGTACAACCCTTAGCCTCGAAGGCAAGGTATCAAAAAACGGATAATGTGTCTTTACTAACAAGCTTTTAGCGAAGCGTCACGTTTGTCCCTTTAACACATATCGAACCGTTTTCTTGGCCCTGGTTTCGCGTTTCGAGGTATAGCCTCATTGGCACATCTTGTCAAAACAGAGATCATGCCCGCTTATTACGGGATCCTTATCGATGTGATGTGAGCATCTTAACCGCGCCTTACGCACAATCTTGTTGGGAACCGGCGAGGTTTACGGCTGGAGTGGGGGGCGTTTAGCATTCAGCGCTTATAAAAGGACCCAAAAATTTACCCTTTATCCCCATGCTCTCCTCAAACCCTATATCTCCAACCTCCTCAAGCCCCCGCGCCCACATCTCTTGCACCCTCAATCCTCAACTCCTCCACCACCGCCGCCTTTTCCAGCAATGGCTGGCTTCGGCTCTAAACGCAAGTGGGAGGCATCTTCGATCATAGAGAAGAACGTGAAGAGACTTCGGAGCACAGGCTATCTCGTCGATAATGTGGCGCATCGAGTCCCTGAGAAGGCCAAGTGATCCCCATCCCTAAGGCTGGTGAGAGGGATGTATTCCTCTCGCACTTCATTCGGGGGCTGGGATTTCCTCTCCACCCCTTTGTATGTGGTCTTATGTTTTTCTACGGATTAGATTTCCATGATCTAGCCCCGAATTCGATTCTTCACATATCCGCTTTCATAGTGGTATGTGAAGCATTCCTCCGAGTCCGCCCACACTTCGGCCTATGGCTCAAAACCATCAATTTGAAGCCGAAGGTGGTTGACGGGCAGCACGCTGAGTGCGGAGGTGCTATGATAAGCAAACTCCCAAATGCCACTTGGCCAAAGGGGGCGTTCGTGGAGACGAACAAAATTTGGCGACAGGAGTGGTTTTATATCACTAAGCCCCACGACACCAAGTGTGCGGCAGCTCCTGCATTCAGGTCTGGACCCCCGGAGAGTCTAACCTCCTGGACCAACAAGGGTCCGAATTGGGGGTCTCGGGCGGAGGTACTAGCGCTCCAAAGCAGTATCATTGGCATGATCTCCCAGGGCACCCAACTCACAAACGTGGTTCAGGTAATGCTCACCCGTCTCATCCTTCCCTGCCAACGTCGGGACTCCCATATGTGGGAGTTCAATCCGGAGGGGTCCCGACCCTTGAAGCACCTCTTCGGCACTACGCACGAAGATATTTGGAAGCACCTCTTCAAGGCTCGGAAGGGGTGGCCGGTGGAGACTAGGGATAGGGGCTTCAGTACTGTGCTCCCCGCATGAGAGGTAATTGAGATTTATGCCGAATATATATTCCTTCCTTGCTTTAATTATAACATGAGTTAGAGTTTTTGTGTTATATCCAGGCCTGGACGAAAAAGGCAGAGCAGACCAAGTGTGTGGCTCCCCTACCAGAAGACCAAAAGATGCCTCGGGTGACGGCGATGTTGATCCCGGCGTTGTACAAGGCGCCGGAGAAGAAGGCCAAGAAGAAGGGCAATGAGGTCAAGAGAGACCCCCGCCCTGCTGGCCCTGCGGACACAAGGTCCCAGGAAATGGGCTCCCAACTCTCTCCCGAAGAAGAAGAAGAGGAGGCCGAAGAAGAAGACTCCCCTATCCTGGCAAAGGGGAGGAAAAGAGCGGCCCCTGCTGACGCTGGCAAGGCCGTGCCCAGGAAGAAACTGACTCTCCCTGTTAGTTTCGACTCATCGTCCGAACACAGCTATCGGGTTCAGCCCAGAATCAAGCCCCTGGCCGAATCATAAGTATTTAAGCTGCTTATATTCGGATATTTTTCCTCTTGAGCATCTAATATTTATTTTATCTCTATATAGCCCTCCGCACGACATCCCCGTGGCTTCACTGTCCTCGTGGAATTCTCTAGCGTCCGGGGAGATAGAGAGTGACCGCCTCCGTGGGGCTCGTCGCCCACCGTGGAGGACACCGAGGTATCCTCTACAAACTCCCCATGTTCCAGCAGGTGGGAGTGGGGCAGATGAAAGAGCGGCCGAGGTCAATCCCTCGGCCGCGGTCGGCCAGGGGGTAGCGATCCCCATGATGACCGAAGACGGGGGGGCCAAACAATTCGGGGCCCCACCGAACACTATTCCGGAGTCAGTGTGGCTCCGGAATCAAGGCACCAGCCCCCCCCCCCCCCGTAATGGGGGAGGGAGCAATTGCTCCTGCGACGCCTACCGTCAATCCAGAGGCGCCGAACACTCTGGAGGGAGCACTGCAAAGTGCTTCCATTGTAGAAGAGTGCGGTCATGAAAAATTCAGTCCATCAAAGGTGGGATGAACGAAGCCTTCAACATCCTAGTAACAGGCTTTGAGGTATGCGATGTAATGTTCTTTAAAGAGAACTTTTGTTTTTATTGTAGATATATGTATAGACAGTAGCCCCTGATGCTTTGTTTGATTCTAAAAAAAATCAGATGAGACATCCATGTTGTAGCATATGATAGAGCTAAACTGTATTTTGTGCTTTGACCAGGCTTCCTTAGTGGCGGCGACTGCCCAAGCCGCAGAAGTTTCTGAGTTAATTCGGAAACTTAAAATAGCTGATGAGGATGGTATGTGGGTTTAGGAAATCTAAATTTTAACACACTATATGTGTGAACATAAGCTAATATGTGTTATATGTTTTTGTGAAACAGCTGACGCAGCTGCGGTCGAGGCTCTGTTGCGACGGCCAAGGAAGTGGCCAGAGCAAGCAAGGCAGCTGCTGATAAAGCGGCTGTCAACCTGGAGGCCTAGAAGGCCCTGCGTCAACAGCACGAGGCTCGGGTGACCGGAGTCGAGACCGAGCTACAAGATGCAATTCGCAAATGCGATGCGTTAGAGCAGGCAAATTCGGACCAAGCGGCCGAACTCACTGCGGCAGTTAATACTGCCAAGTAGGCGCGGAATGAATCGCAGTGCTCAGGAGGAGATAAAACAAGCGCATCAAATAGCAGCTGGTAAGGTTTTTCTCTTGCAGAGCGTCTTTGGAGGTCATAGGTATCTTGGGCTGACACGATTGTGGAGTTCTCTGATACGTCTCCAACGTATCTATAATTTTTTATTGTTCCATGCTATTATTTATGATGTTTCGTATGTTTAATGGGCTTTGTCATACACTTTTATATTATTTTCGGGACTAACCTACTAACCCAAAGGCCCAGTCCAGATTGTTGTTTTTTGCCTGTTTCAGGGTTTTACAGAAAAGGGATATCAAACGGAGTCCAAACGGAATGAAACCTTCGGGAGAGATATTTTTGGAGAAAATCATGCACGGGAGACTTGAGAACCACGGAGTAGGGTTTACGTGGTGCCCACGAGGGTGGGGGGCGCCCCCCTGCCTCGTGGGTCCCACGTATGGCCCCCAGTGCCCTCCTTCCTCCTATATATACCTACGTACCCCGAAACCATCAGAACAATAGACAAAACCCTAGTTCCACCGCCATAACCATCTGTTCCCGTGAGATCCCATCTTGGGGCCTGTTCCGGAGCTCCGCCGGAGGGGGGATCTTCCACGGAGTGCTTCTATATCATCATCATCGCCTCACCATGAGTTGTGAGTAGTTTACCACAGACCTTCGGGTCCATAGCTAGTATCTAGATGGATTCTTCCCTCTCTTTGGATCTCAATACAAAGTTATCCTCGGTCTTCGAGGGGATCTATTCGATGTAATCTCCTTTTGTGGTGTGTTTGTCGAGATCCGATGAATTGTGGGTTTATGATCAAGATTATCTATGAGAAATATTTGGTTCTTCTCTGAACTCTTTATGTATGATTATAATATCCTTGCAAGTCTCGTCGAATTATTGGTTTGGTTTGGCCTACTAGATCTATAGTTCTTGCAATGCGAGAAGTGATTGGCTTTGGGTTCAATCTTGCGGTGTCCTTTCCTAGTGACAGTAGGGGCAGCAAGGCACGTATTGTATTGTTGCCATCGAGGATAAAAAGATGGGGTTTATATCATATTGCTTGAGTTTATCCCTCTACATCATGTCATCTTGCTTAAGGCGTTACTATGTTCTTATGAACTCAATACACTAGATGCATGCTGGATAGCGGTCGATGTATGGAGTAGTAGTAGTAGATGCAGAATCGTTTCGGTCTACTTGTCTCGAACGTGATGCCTATATATAATGATCATGCCTAGATAGTCTCATAATTATTCGCTTTTCTATCAATTGCTCGACAGTAATTTGTTTACCCGCCGTAGAATATCGCTATCATGAGAGAAGCCACTAGAGACCACTATGGCCCCGGGTCTATTCTCAACATATCAATCTACACCAACTTTACTTTTTCCGCTTTTACTTTTTGTTCTTATAATAAAAAATACCAAAAATATCAAACTATCATCTCTATCATATCTCACTTTCGTAAGTGACCGTAAAGGGATTGACAACCCCTTATCGCGTTGGCTGCGAAGTTCTTATTTGTTTGTGCAGGTGCGAGGGACTCGCGCGTGGTCTCCTACTGGATTGATACCTTGGTTCTCAAAAACTGAGGGAAATACTTAAGCTACTGTGCTGCATCTCCCTTTCCTCTTCGAAGGAATACAACGCAAGCTCGAGGAGTAGCAATCTCCTAGCGTGTTTGTGGATCTCCCGAGGAGCATGGCCGACACCGCCCAATACTTCCGAGCTCAGGAGGGGAACAACACGGAGAAGTTGTTTTGGTCGCAGTTCCTTGCGCCCAACCATCTGGTGCCCCTCAATGACCAAATGAAGCAGCAGGTCGAGCTGCACAACATGGCGAGTTCGGCCATGAAGGACTTGATAGTCTGGCTATGGCCCATCGATCCAATCCCAAGTAGTTACTTTGGATTGGTGAAGAAGCTCGTCGAAGCGAGTCCACGGGTCAAAGCTATTAAGCGCTCGGCCTGCATAGAGGGTGCTCGGGTGGCCTTTGCCCGCGTGAAAGTGCATTGAGCGAAGATGAAGGTCGTGGAAATAGCCACTGCTGGCCCTCCAGAATGCAAGGATCATCGCAAACCGGAAAGGTACTTTGACGACGTCCTAGAAGGAGCCTGCCTTGTAGAGGGCCAGTGCTCAAAGGATATAATCTTTGAGTGATTCTATTCTGGTTGTAAGGACTAAGCCTATGTGCTGATGTATATAAATTTTGCGCTTTTATATTTATGAGCGAATTTTTCCTCATGTGCGGCTATTTATTTAAATTTGAAAGTTTTCGGTCGTCGGCTTCAGCCCCCATGTAAATATTACAGGGGTGTTTGGTAACACGCATGAACACTCTTTATCCAACGCCTTGGTCCGTATAGGAGGTGTCTGCATAGCGAACCAGGCAATCAGACTATGCGGCTTTATCACTTTCACTTAGCCATAGGAGCTTGACTAGTGGGGCGAAGTACTAGCCCCTGGTGCGTACCAGGCTTTTCGAATTATAGTGCCCCTTTGACGCGGCTAGGCAAAGACCAGCCCCTCATATGACACGGAGTGGATCGCTATCGATCATAGTATAACACTAGGTCACCGAATCGCTTGACCAGCTCTCGCCTCATCATGACAGTGAGTTTTCAACTTTCTCTACTGAGGTACTTGACCGGACGAACCAGAAGTACAATCGCAGTAGTTCTCCCTTTACTACCTTAGACGAACAATGTGAAACGTAAGGTAGCA
Organism: Secale cereale; assembly: GCA_902687465.1. NCBI lineage: Eukaryota > Viridiplantae > Streptophyta > Magnoliopsida > Poales > Poaceae > Secale > Secale cereale. Next base: position 317,918,166 of record LR738709.1, read on the forward strand.
ACCACAGGAGCCGGGCAACCCAACTATTGGCCAAAGACATGATTCGGAGCCGATGCATATAACGCAATATCCAGGACAGCGAACAGTTCCCTATAGGTGTTTGGACTTTTTGTAGGCATGCCAAGCTGAGTACAGCCCCTGGTATTAAGTCCAGGTATTAGGGCATATGTGGCGATATGACTTGGGGCGGAGAATACTGGTGGTAAAAATAGACAACGGTCCAAACGGATTTGAACCAAACTGCTTCTTTTATATCCCGTTTAATATGGTGAGCCGTGAGGTTACAGATAACGCTGACAACAGCCTCGGGCATTTGACATGCCAACAAATAAAAGATAAAAAGAAAAGAGGAAAAGGTTTACACAGAGCCCGAATCTAAGAGAAAGAAATTTCAACAAGTGACCCTGCTGCACGTCTCCGCCTTTTTCTCCTTGGTAATGTTTCCTTGAGAAAGAGAATTATAATGGCCACCTGTAAAAAATTAAAAAAGAAGAAGAGAAAAGAGCGGGATTCTGGAAAAGAGTACCCTACACAGCCGTAAACAATGTAGGTTTTTAAATGAACCTGAAAAAGAAGATATTTTTTAGAGTCCGAATAGGGTCAAGCCGAACTATGGACTATTTATATGTTGTATGCCCCTAGCGCCGCCCAAGGTATTTTAAGGGCATAATTGTGTACGCAAGGTACGTATGTTGCTACCTTATGGGGCAGTCGATAGGGGTGCAACTACTAATTGAGCTCAGGTTCTTCTAAGTTGCCGCATTCCAGTGCAGACCACACACGTTTAGCCGTGTCTGTGGTCTTGACGACTGATGAACTATTCGGCCTGAATAAACCGCTTTGAACCTCGGCCGCTAGGGCCACAGTGTCTTCCTCCATGCGGAGGGAACGCTCCATGTTTCCATTGACCGTGATGAAGCCACGTGGTCCAGGCATTTTGAGCTTTAAGTAGGCATAGTGCGGGACTGCGTTAAAGTGGGCGAAGGTCGTTCTTCCGAGTAGTGCGTGATAGCCACTTCGGAACGGAGCAATGTCAAAGATTAACTCTTCGCTTCGGAAGTTATCGGGGAACCGAATACGACTCCAACATTAATGAACCCATGCAGCGGGCTTCTACGTCTGGAGTCACTCCTTTAAAGGTAGTGTTGCTGGGCTTAATTCTTGACGGGTCGATCCCCATCTTGCGGACAGTGTCTTGGTATATCAGAATGAGATGGCTAATGCCATCCGTAAGGACTCGAGTGAGATGGTATCCGTCTATTATGGGGCCGAGCACTAAGGGCGCCGAACCTCCATGACGGATACTGGTTGGATGATCCCTACGATCAAAGGTGATCGGGTAAGCCGACCATGGGTTGAACTTGGGGGCGCGCTTGCGCTCCCTCTTCGGGATGTGGGTGACGTAGATCATGTTCACGGTTTTTACCTCCGGTGGAAAAAAAAATTGCCCCCCTGTGTTCGGCTGGTGAGGTTCATCCTCGTCTTCGCTCTGAGGTCCTTTTCCCTTGTGTTCGGCGTTTAGCTTGCCGGCCAGCTTAAAGACCCAACAGCTACGATTGGTGTGATTTACAGGTTTGTCAGGGGTGCCATGGATCTGTCAGGACCTGAATTTGAAACTTTTGAAAGTTAAATGAGAGGGAATAAAATGACTTTCCCAAACTTTCACTTTGCATCTTATAATCTCCATGAATTCAAATTCATTTCAAATACAAAACCCTAGAGAGAAGATAACATGACTTCTTCCATTTAAAAAAATGAAAAAGGGTTTTGAAAGGGGTTTTGAATTTCATTCTCGAAATATTTCAAATTCAGAATCTTTATGCAACTCAATGATTTTCCTGAGAGAAGATAAAATGACTTCTTCAAATTATAAGAAATATGAGTTGGAAGTTTTTTTGAAATATTCTCAAACTCATATTCAAATTGGAGTTATTTGGTTTTATTCAAAATATTTTTCTCCGAAAATAAAATATATGGAAAATAGGGTAAAATGATTCCCTACAGTAGAAAATTGGAGAGAAATAAATTTGAAATCATTTAGGCATTTTTAAAATGATTTTTATTGAATATTATTGTAAGAGTAGCACTGTTTGATTTATTTAATTTTTTGTGGATTTTATTTGACTGTAGAAAAATGTTCATGTTGTAGAGATTCGTTTTCTGAAAATTTTGATATATTATATGCCTATATAGTTTTTTTTTATTTTTGTCTTGTTCCTATTTGTGTGACTGTTTAGAAAAAGTCTCTTCTGTCGAACTGGGCCGGCCTAGCTAGCCGCCAGACCGCGGCCCAACTCCACGCCGCCAACTTCCCCATCCTCGACGAGGACTCCTCCTGGAGTCCGGCCGACCGCCGCCGCCTCGCCCCCTTTCCCACGCCACCTCGCCCTCCCCTCCCTCCTATAAGTAGCACCGCCCCCGGTCCCGCTGCTCCTCCTCGCATCTCGTCGCCGCCGCTGCCCGAGCCGATCCACGCCGCCGCCGCACTTCCGTCGTCGCTGCCGCATCCACGCCTCACCTGCCGCCGCGCCTTGCTCCCGCTGCTGCCCGCAGTCGCGCCCTCGCCGTGCCGCTCGCCCCACCGCCTGACGCCAACGTCGCCCCGCTCGCCGGAGCCACGCCGGAGTTCGCCGCCGGCCAGAGCTCCGAGCTCCGATCCGCGCCCGGTCCGCTCGACCTGATCCACTCCGCCGGTTTTCGATGAAAAACCACCCGATCCGGTAAAGAAAACCGCCCCAGTCCAGTTTAGTTTTTTTGGTTTTCTTCGGTTTTTAAAAAGTCGGGTTTTCTTTTTAGTTAGATTAATTAGTGGACGTTCATTAGATTAGGTTCTGTAGCGAATGTTCGTTCGTTACGTTTTTCTTTTTATTTTAGTTTTCGGCCAGGGGCCTATGTGTGAATACTTTTCTTACAATTTAGCCCCTGAATTTCAAACCCTCACAACTTTTTACTCGTTAGTCCAAATCCAATGAAACCAACGCCCACTTCTTCGTTGCGATCCCCTCTATCCAGTAAAACAACTTAAACATGTTTTTGAAAGTTCTAAAATTTGAATTCAAACAGTTTTGAGTTTGAACTTCGTTCGATCATAACTTGAGTTTCGTAACTTCGATTTAGTTGAATCTTTTTGCAAATCGAAGCACTTGACCTAAACTTTCTGATAAGGCCAAATTCACATAATTTTGGTACTGTTAGAAATTGCTTTTGGTTGGAAGAGTTATTTGGTTTGTTTGAAATTTTCTGAAGTGTTTTCTTCGTTCTTTCCGATCTTCTGAGTGATTGCTTATGTGTGGTTACTATTGGTTGCTTACGATAGATTGATCGGAGTGTGACGAGTAGATCGAACACGAGTTCTGAGTGCGAAGAATCTACATCAACAGTACAAGGCAAGTTCATACATTGATCATACTTTCCAATACCCAGTTTTTATTGCATTAGTTCTATCCTCAAAGATTACGTGAGTAGGGCTTGATCACATGTGGTATTGCTTAGTAGTTCATGAGGTAGGAACCCAATGACTTGAGATCAACCAAAGGGAATATACGCTTTGTTACTTATTGCTTAGCCATGCATAGACGTGGATTGGTATGTGAGATTCATGAAAGTTGCGAGTGTAATAATAATTAAGGGAAAGTTAAGGTGGCAACATTAATACACATCTGGGTGGATTGGTTGTGGCACCCTAGAGCACCCAGTGGTTTGCCCGAGCACCTGGAGAAACCAATGTTTGCCCTAGGGGATCCCGGAGGACCCGTGTGATCACCCTATTGGAATGCCACCCAGGCTCAAAGGGATCATATGATATTTTCATGCCTAGAAACTTCCATGTGCAGCCACAAGCCATTATGGGCTCTAGCATAGTTGAGTATGTTGTGTGACCTCTTTCCATGGTAGACTAGCAGATGTAGCGGGTGTAGGTGGTATGGTCTACCCAGGGTTAAGAGTTAATGCTTCTGAAAGACTGTGTCTCGGTCATCTATTTTCTCAAACACCATGCAGTGCAAGAACTTAAACGGGGGCGATCGAGTCTTGTGGGGAAAAGTGCGCAAACCTCTGCAGAGTGTTCGAACTATTTTGTTGATCTCATCAGTTGATCTAATAAAATTGTTGGGTTATTAATTTTGGTAACTTGGGGATTTGAGATGGAGGAACCATTCTTGATATTGCTTAAATTCAACTAAGTAGTAAATAAAAGAATTTATTCCTTTGTTGTAGGGAAAAATCAGCTTTATGCAAAAACAACCTTATAGCTGCTACCTCTTGAGCTTGCGTTGTATTCCCTCGAAAAGGAAAGGGAGATGCAGCACAGCAGCGTAAGTATTTCCCTCAGTTTTTGAGAACCAAGGTATCAATCCAGTAGGAGACCACGCACCAGTCCCTTGCACCTGCACAAACAAATAAGAACTTCGGAGCCAACGCGATAAGGGGTTGTCAATCCCTTTACGGTCACTTACGAGAGTGAGATCTGATAGAGATGATAATTATATTTTTGGTATTTTTGGTTTTATAAAACGAGAAATAAAAGCAAGAAATGTAAAGTAGATGTAGATTGATATGTTGAGAATAGACCCGGGGGCCATAGTTTTCTCTAGTGGCTTCCCTCATGATAGCGGTATTCTACGGCGGGTAAACAAATTATTGTCGAGCAATTGATAGAAAAGCGAATAATTATGAGACTATCTAGGAATGATCATTGTATATAGGCATCATGTCCGAGACAAGTAAACCGACTCCTGCCTGCATCTACTACTATTACTCCACACGTCGACCGCTATCGAGCATGCATCTACTGTATTGAGTTCATACGAATAGAGTAACGCCTTAAGCAAGATGACATGATGTAGAGGGATAAACTCAAGCAATATGATGAAAACCCAATCTTTTTATCCTCGATGGCAACAACACAATACGTGCCTTGCTGTCCCTACTGTCACTAGGAAAGGACACCGCAAGATTGAACCCAAAGCCAAGCACTTCTCCCATTGCAAGAACTATAGATCTAGTAGGCCAAACCAAACCAATAATTCGAAGTGACTTGCAAGGATATTATGAGCACACATAAAAAATTCAGAGAAGAACCAAATATCTTTCATAGATAACCTTGATCATAAACTAACAATTCATCGGATCTCGACAAACACACCGCAAAAAGAGATTACATCGAATAGATCTCCTCGAAGACCGAGGAGAACTTTGTATTGAGATCCAGAGAGAGGGAGAAGAAGCCATCTAGATACTAGCTATGGACCCGAAGGTCTGTGGTAAACTACTCACAACTCACGGTGAGGGCGATGATGATGATGATGAAGGCCTCCGTGATGGATCCCCCTCCCGGAACAGGCTCCAAGATGGGATCTCCACGGGAACAGAAGCTACGGCGGTGGAATTAGGGTTTTCTCTCTGCGTATGGAGTTTCTGGGGTACGTAGGTATATATAGGAAGAAGGAGGGCACCAGGGACCGTGTGGGCTAGCCTCGAGGCAGGGGGCGCGCCCTGGGAAGGGGGGTGCGCCCCCCCCCCACCCTCGAGGGCTGGCCCTTCGTCCCCTGACTTGGTCCCGAAGATTCCCGAGCGTGATTTCCTCCAAAAATATCTCTCGCGAAGGTTTCATTCCGTTTGGACTCCGGTTGATATTTCTTTTCTGCAAAACCCTGAATTAGGCAAAAAAAACAGCAATCCGGACTGAGCCTTGTGGTTAGTAGGTTAGTCCCAAAAATGATATAAAAGTGAATGATAAAGCCCATTAAACATCCAAGACTTCATAAATAATAGCATGGAACAATCAAAAATTATAGATACATTGGAGACGTATCAAGCATCCCCAAGCTTAATTCCTGCTCGTCCTCGAGTAGGTAAATGATAAAGAAAGAATTTTTTATGTGGAATCCAATATAGTTTTTCAATGTAATTATCTTAATTGTGGCATGAATGTTTAGATCTGAAGGTTTCAAGATAAAAGTCTATATTGACATAAGAAATAACAATACTTCAAGCAATACTAACAAAGCAATCATGTCTTCTCAAAATACTATGGCTAAAGGAAGTTATCCCTACAAAATCATATGGTTTGGCTATGCTCCCTCTTCATCACACAAAATATTCATATCATGCACAACCCCGATTTCAACTAAGTACTTGTTTTCATACTCTATTCTTTTCAAACCTTTCAACTTTCACGCAATACATGAGCGTGAGCCATGGATATAACACTATGGGTGGAATAGAGGTGGTTGTGGAGAAGACAAAAAAGAGGAAGATAGTCTCACATCGACTAGGTGTATCAACGGGCTATGGAGATGCCCATCAATAGATATATGTGAGTGAGTAGGGATTGCCATGCAACAGATGCACTAGAGCTAAATATGAATGAAAGCTCAACAAAACAAACTAGTGGGTGTGCATCCAACTTGCTTGCTCATGAAGACCTAGGGCATTTGAGGAAGCCCATTGTTGGAATATACAAGCCAAGTTCTATAACGAAAATTCCCACTAGTATATGAAAGTGACTAAACATGATACTCTCTACAATGAAGAACATGGTGCTACTTTGAAGCACAAGTGTGGAAAAAGATAGTAGCAATTGTCCCTTTTCCTTTTTTTTCTTTTTTTTTGGGCCTTTCTTTTTTTCTTTGGCCTTTTTTTTTATTATTCTTCTTTTTTGCGGAGGGGCTTTATAGATTTAGCCTTTCCTCCCATGGGACAATGCTCTAATAATAATGATCATCACACTTTCATTACAATACAAAATTACAACTTGATACTACAACAACAAGGTATGACTCTATATGAATGCCTCCGGCGGTGTACCAGGATATGTAATGAAACAAGAGTGACATGCATGAAAAGTTATGCATGGTGGCCTTGCCACAAATACGATGTCAACTACATGATCATGCATGGCAATATGACAATATGATGCGTGTCATATGAACGGAACGGTGGAAAGTTGCATGACAATATATCTCGGAATGGCTATGGAAATGCCATGATAGGTAGGTATGGTGGCTGTTTTGAGGAACAATATGGTGGCTGTTTTGAGGAAGGATATATAGTGGGTTTATGGCACCGGCGAAAGTTGCGCAGTACAAGAGAGGCTAGCAATGGTGGAAGGGTGAGAGTGCGTATAATCCATGGACTCAACATTAGTCATAAGAAATCATATACTTATTGCAAAAATCTATGAGTCATCAAGACAAAGCAATCAATGCATGCTCCTAGGGGGGAGGTTGGTAGGATTTAACCATCGCGCGCCCCCGACCTCCACACAAAGGTTGACACTCTACAAATACCGCATGCTCTAACTTAGTCACACAATGGTTCACCATGCGTGCATGCTACGGGAATCACTAACTTTAACACAAGTATTTCTCAATTTCACAATAACTCCACTAGCATGACTCTAATATCACTATCCTCATATCTCCAAACAATTATCAAGCATCCAACATCTCATCATATTCAATGCACTTGGTGTGAATTTTTTACTACATTGACATTGGATGTCTATCATGTGAAGACTAGTTTCTTTAGCCTAAACACATTACCATGCTATTTTAATAAACTCTCAAAAGGATATAAGTGAAGCATGAGAGTTCATCTATTTCTTCAAAATAAAATAACCGCCGTGCTCTAAAAGATATAAGTGAAGCACTAGAGCCAATAACAAACTACTCTGAGAGATATATGTGAAGATCAATGAGTAGTTGAATAATTATGTAACTATGTGAAGACTCTCTAACATTTAAGAACTTCAGACCTTGGGATATTATTCAAACAGCAAGCAAAACAAACTAAACTAAATTGACGCTCCAAGTAAAACACATATCATGTGGTGAATAAAAATATAGCTCCGAGTATAGTTACCGATGGATGAAGATGAAAGAGGGGATGCCTTCCCGGGGCATCCCCAAGCTTAGGCTTTTGATTATCTTGAATTTACTTGGGGTGCCATGGGCATCCCCAAGCATAGGCCTTTGCTACTCCTTGTTCCATGGTCCATCAAAACAATACTCAAAACTTGAAAACTTCACAACACTAAACTTAGACAAAAATCTCGTAAGCTCCGTTAGTATAAGAAAGCAAATCACTACTCAAAGGTACTGCAATGAATTCATTATTTGTTTATATTGGTGTTAAACCTACTGTATTCCAACTTCTCTATGGTTCATACTTCCCAATACTACTCATAGATGCATCGGAATAAGCGAACAACACACGAAAAACAGAATCTGTCAAAAACAAAATAGTCTGTAGTAATCTGCAGGGTTCGCATACTTATGGAACTCAAAACAATTCAACCTAAATTGGTATATTTGCGGAATTTGTCTACTAATCATCTTCAAAAAGAATCAACTAAATATCACGCTCCAGTAAAATCTGAAGACCACTTTAGCGAGCGCTAACGATTCTGTTTTTCACAGCAAGATCACATAAACTTCACACAAGTCTACCCAAAGGTTCTACTTGGCAAAAACACTAAACAAAACTTGAAACCACATCTAATCAGAGGCTAGATGCAATATGTATTCCCTAACAGCAACAAAAACAAAAAATATAAAGTTGGGTTGCCTCCCAACAAGCGCTATCGTTTTACGCCCCTAGCTAGGCATAATGATGCTCACATAAAAGATAATAATTGAAACATAAAGAGAGCATTATGAAGAATATGACTAGCACATTTAAGTCTAACCCACTTCCTATGCATAGGGATTTTGTAAGGAAACAACTTATGGGGACAATAATCAACTGGCATAGGAAGGCAAAACAAGCATAGCTTCAAAACTTTAAGCACATAGAGAGGATACTTGATATTATTGCAATATGTAGACGCATATGATCCTTTCTCATAATAATTTTCAAAGGCATCATGAATGAATTCAACAATATAACCAGCACATAAAGCATTCTTTTCATGATCCCCAAGCATATAAATTTTATTACTCTCCACATAAGCAAAATTCTTCTCATCAATAGTAGTGGGAGCAAACTCAACAAAATAACTATCCTGTGAAGCATAATCCAATTGAAAACTAAAATCATGATGACAAGTTTCATGGTTATCATTATTCTTAATAGAATACAAGTCATCAAAATAATCATCATAGATAGCAACTTTGTTCTCATAATCAATTGGAACCTCTTCCGAAATAGTGGATTCATCACTAAATAAAGTCATGACCTCTCCAAATCCACTTTCATAAATATAATCATCATAAATAGGAGGCATGCTTTCATCATAATAAATTTTCTCATCAAAACTTGGGGGACTAAACATATCATCTTCATCAAACATAGCTTCCCCAAGCTTGTGGCTTTGCATATCATTAGCATCATGGGTATTCAAAGAATTCAAACTAACAACATTGCAATCATGCTCATCATGCACATATTTTATGCCAAGCATTCTATGTAATTCTTCTTCTAGTACTTGAGCACAATTTTCCTTTCCATCATTTTCACGAAATATATTAAAAAGATGAAGCATATGAGGTAACCTTAATTCCATTTTTTGTGTAGTTTTCTTTTTATAAACGAAACTAGTGATAAAACAAGAAATTAAAAGATTCGATTGCAAGATCTAAAGATATACCTTCAAGCACTAACCTCCCCGGCAACGACGCCAGTATTTCTTCTTGCTACCTCTTGAGCTTGCATTGTATTCCCTCAAATAGGAAAGGGAGATGCAGCACAGTAGTGTAAGTATTTCCCTCAGTTTTTGAGAACCAAGGTATCAATCCAGTAGGAGACCACGCGCCAGTCCCTCGCACCTGCACAAAAAAATAAGAACTTCGCAGCCAACGCGATAAGGGGTTGTCAATCCCTTTACTGTCACTTACGAGAGTGAGATCTGATAGAGATGATAATTATATTTTTGGTATTTTTGGTTTAATAAAACAGCAAATAAAAGCAAGAAAAGTAAAGTAGATGTAGATGGATATGTTGAGAATAGACCCGGGGGCCATAGTTTTCTCTAGTGGCTTCTCTCATGATAGCGGTATTCTATGGCGGGTAAACAAATTGTTGTCGAGCAATTGATAGAAAAGCGAATAATCATGAGACTATCTAGGCATGATCATTGTATATAGGTATCACGTCCGAGACAAGTAGACCGACTCTTGCCTGCATCTACCACTATTACTCCACACGTCGACCGCTATCCAGCATGCATCTAGTGTATTGAGTTCATACGAACAGAGTAACATCTTAAGCAAGATGACATGATGTAGAGGGATAAACTCAAGCAATATGATGAAATCCCCATCTTTTTATCCTCGATGGCAACAACACAATATGTGTCTTGCTGTCCCTACTGTCACTGGGAAAGGACACCGCAAGATTGAACCCAAAGCCAAGCACTTCTCCCATTGCAAGAACTATAGATCTAGTATGCCGAACCAAACCAATAATTCGAAGAGACTTGCAAGGATATTATGAGCACACATAATAAGTTCAGAGAAGAACCAAATATCTTTCATAGATAACCTTGATCATAAACTCACAATTCATTGGATCTCAACAAACACACCGCAAAAAGAGATTTCATCGAATAGATCTCCTCGAAGACCGAGGAGAACTTTGTATTGAGATCCAGAGAGGAAGAAGAAGCCATCTAGATACTAGCTATGGACCCGAAGGTCTGTGGTAAACTACTCACAACTCATGGTGAGGGCGATGATGATGATGATGAAGGCCTCCGTGATGGATCCCCCTCCCGGAATAGGCTCCAAGATGGGATCTCCATGGGAACAGAAGCTACGGCGGTGGAATTAGGGTTTTCTCTCTGCGTATGGAGTTTCTGGGGTACGTAGATATATATAGGAAGAAGGAGGGCACCGGGGGCCATGTGGGCCAGCCTTGAGGCAGGGGGCACGCCCTGGGAAGGGGGCGCACCCCCCACCCTCGAGGACTGGCCCTTCGTCCCCTGACTTGGTCCCGAAGATTCCCAAGCGTGATTTCCTCCAAAAATATCTCTCGCGAAGGTTTCATTCCGTTTGGACTCCGTTTGATATTCCTTTTCTACAAAACCCTGAAATAGGCAAAAAACAGCAATCTAGATTGGGCCTTTGGGTTAGTAGGTTAGTCCCAAAAATGATATAAAAGTGAATGATAAAGCCCATTAAACATCCAAGACTTCATAAATAATAGCATGGAACAATCAAAAATTATAGATACGTTGGAGACGTATCAACAACCTCCACCGGCCAAATATGCATATAGAGATAGACTTTGTTCATCATTACTACTACATTGTGAATTTGCTAGTACATTCAATGCACTGACCTACATGGCTGCAACGTCTCATGTTGCAGGAATTATTCGACGAGTAAGTGTTACATTAGGGTTGCGCTGTCTACACTCAACTTTGCCGTTGGTGTTGTGTAAACTTGTAACACCCCGGACACACCCGCCGGTGGTCGTTACTCCTGGCGGGATCTAGACTAGCCTCACATATCAATACTAGTCTTTTCTACGCACTTTGTCCTCACTTGTGCGCACCCGAGAGCAACTTCCCAGTCGGTCACCCATCCTGAAACTACTCCAAGTTGAGCATGCTTAACTTTGGAGTTCTATCTGAATGGGCTCCCGGAAAAGAAGGAATTCCTTATTGATATGAGTAGTCTATCATCCCTAATAAGCCAGGCCATCACATGTTGATGGAAATCCACAACGTTGTTGTTACTTCCGCTATATGGATTGAGGTAATAGTATTTACATTATTTTATACATGTGATTTACCTCTGTTATAAATCCTCGAGTACTGTGTGTGTCAGCATACCGATCCAGGGATGACACTTATGCATAGTGACTTGATCCATTCTGGTCGGGTCGCTACACCAGCCAGCTATCCTCGCCCGCGCAAAAGCGGGTCATGAGTGTGGTTAGTGATGCCATTGTTCTCGGCTTCTCCTGGCCGAGGTGTCTAGCCAGCCATTCGTCCTGGACACTGTGTTTGAATGCCGCTAAGGCTTCGGCGTCCGGACAGTCTACAATTTGGTTCTTTTTAGTTAAGAACCGATTCCAAAGCTTATGTGATGACTCCCCGGGTTGCTGGATTATATGACTTAAATCATTAGCGTCTAGGGGCCAGACATAAGTCTCCTGAAAGTTGGCCCGAAAAGCATCGTCAAGTTCTTCCCAACTTCCGATAGAGTTCCCTGGGAGACTGTTTAACCAGTGTCGGTTGGTCCTTTCAGTTTGAGAGGTAAGTATTTAATGGCATGGAGATCATCTCCACGAGCCATGTGTATGTGAAGAATAAAGTCTTCTATCCATACAGTTGGGTCCGTTGTTCCATCATACGCCTCAATGTTTACGGGTTTAAACCCTTCTGGAAATTCATGATCCATCACCTCATTGGTGAAGCACAGAGGGTGTGAGGCGCCCCTGTATTTTGCGATTTCGTGGCGTAGTTCGGACGATATTGGTGTTCGGTGTTGGCTCCGAACTGGAATGTGACCGATCTGTTTGGCTTGATAGCCACCGCCCCATGTGTGTGTACGTACCCTTGGTCCGTAGATTGATCTAGTCTGTCCAGCCTTTTTATTCAGGTCCTGGCGTAGGTCGTACTTTTGGGCCTGAGCCGCTGTATCCTTGCCTTTACGGTGAAAAGGTGCGGGCTTGTGTACGGCATCGCTGGACGCTTTGTCCCGTCCACGGGGTGGTCGGTCTGGTTGATCAGACTAATCATGCTTTGGCGGGATTGGCGCTGGGGCCTCGTCGTCGAATTGGGGTAGTGGTTTGCGCTTAGGATAGCTCTTTGTTTGGCCTTTAGAGGCGTATCGTTCTTCAGCGTCTAGCACATCGTTCCATCTGTCGTTGAGCATATCATGTTTGGCTCTAAGCCGTTGTTGCTGCTTCTTCAGGCTCCTTGCAGTGGCAATGAGTTGTTGTTGGAAACGCCTCTGTTCGAGCGGTTCTTCTGGGACGATGTATTCTTCGTCTCCCAGACTAATGTCCTCTTCGGAGACAGGTTGATAACTGATGTCATCCGCATTGATGTGATCGGCCAGCGGTTCCTTTGGACTGTGTTCACCATCCTCCCGCTCGTCCTGCTCTATCGCTGGCTCTGCGGGGTCATCGACTTGTTCCAGATCATCATCGTCTTCAGTGACAGTGTTTCTCTCCTTCCCTTTACGGGGTCGAGATCGATGCTTCTGACGCTGGCGTTTGGGAGGTTCGTCGACGAGCTTGTCATGTTCTGGATTGGTATCATCGTTGCCCTCCTCTTCATTAGGTGTGTCCACCATGTATACATCGTATGTAGAAGTAGCCGTCCATCGCCCGGTTGCGGGCGGGTTTGCACTTAGATTGGCTTTGCCATCATGGTCCATCCCGTCGATGTCTTAGGAGGCGTAATCTAATAGATCGGTAGGTCCTAAACCGTGGCTGCCAAGTGGGTGGTGGGTGGGAAGCGAATTTCCCTGTCCTCAGCCCCCAGGTCGAACTGGGCATAATTTGGCTACGAATCCTCCGCTAGGGAGAGAGATTTTCGTAAGTCCAGTGCTTCATCTAAAGGCGAGTGCCGGACATGTGTTTGGATATCTGCAGGGCTGAGTTCGGTAACAGTCGCTCGATCGAGCCCAAAAGATGCATATCCTGAAAGTTCAGAAGTTGTAGACGGAGACGAGTCTGGAGTTCCGGTGAGTGGAGTACCGCTCAAGGACGGGCCTGTGTGCGGCTCAAGCACCGCTGAGTCTGCGATCTTCGTGGTGGGGTTGATCTCCCCATCCTCGGATGAAGTGATCTGCTCTGAATCTAAGGTCGGAGCTGTTGCAAGGGTTATCGCATGTACGGGGTCAGATGACAGATCTAGGTCATGTTCATTGTGGTGGCAGGGAGCAACTGCCATTGGTGCCAATCCATCGAAGATTAAATCTCCGCGGACGTCAGCAACGTAGTTTAAGCTTCCAAATCTGATCTGGTGACCAGGGGCATAGCTATCAACCTGCTCGAGGTGGCCTTCAGTGTTGGCACGAAGCATGAAGCCGTGAAACAGAAAGAGCTGGCCGGGGAGAAAAACTCCCTCGGTGGTGGCGCCGTCGTTGGTGGCAAAGAGAGCCATTGATCCTTCCGGCGGCGACACAGTGGAACTCTCAATGAAAGCACCATTGTCGGTGTCAAAACCGGCAAATCTCGGGTAGGGGGTCCCGAACTATGCATTTGAGGATCGGTGGTAACAGGAGACAGGGGACACGATGTTTACCCAGGTTCATGCCCTCTCGATCAAGGTAATACCCTACTTCCTGCTTGATTCATGTTGATGTATATGGGGTTACAAGAGTTGATCTACCTCGAGATCGTAAAGGCTAAACCCTAGAAGTCCAGCCTATGTGATTACTATGATTCTGTTGTTGTCTCTATGGACTAAACCATCTAGTTTATATATGCACCGGAGGGACCTAGGGTTTGTACATGATCACCTTGCAGAGGAAGGAACGTATTACACTCGAACTCTAAACTTTCTATTTTACACATGTGGAGTCCTATCCGAATACGGGAGATAGTCTTCATTGATAATCTTCATGGCCCACCAGTCCGGCCCATAATGAACGATCCGGTCACCTGAGGTCCCCTTAATCCAGGACTCCCTCACCCCCCACTTATGATTAACCCCTCTCGCAAGCATATGCAACTACGAAAGAAGAATTAAGATAAATCTAACCATAGCATGAAACATGTGGATTCAAATCAACCCCTTACGAAGCAACGCATAAACTAGGGTTTAAGCTTATGTCACTCTAGCAACCGATCATCTACTTATTACTTCCCAATGCCTTCCCCTAGGCCCAAATGATGGTGAAGTGTCATGTAGTCGACGTTCACATAACACCACTAGAGGAAATACAATATATACATCATGAAAATATCGAACGAATACCAAATTCACATGATTACATATAACAAGACTTATCCCATGTCCTCCGGAACAAACGTAACTACTCACAAAGCATATTGATGTTCATAATCAGAGGGGTATTGAGTAGCATCAAGGATCTGAACATATGATCGTCCACCAAATAAACCAACTAGCATCAACTACAAGGAGTAGTCAACCCTACTAGCAACCCACAGGTACCAATCTGAGGTTTTGAGACAAAGATTGAATACAAGAGATGAGCTAGAGTTTGAGAGGAGATGGTGCTGCTGAAGATGTTGATGAAGATTGACCCTCCCTCGATGAGAGGGTCATTGGTGATGACGATGGCTTCGATTTCCCCCTCTCGGAGGGAAGTTTCCCCGGCAGAACAACACTGTCGGAGCCCTAGATTGCTTCTGCCTAGGTTCCGCCTCGAGACGGTGGCGCTTCATCCCGAAAGCTTCCTTATGAATTTTTCTAGGTAAAAACCCTCCATATAGCAGAAGATGGGCGTCGAATGATGGACAGGAGGCTACAAGCCCTGGGGGGCAGGGCACGCCCCCCCCCC